>OZ014500.1:3783664-4271250 GCA_963966045.1 Xestobium rufovillosum
TACTCACGATGTATTTTTGTAGATTTAGGTTCTTGTTCATCTTTGTTTTCCATTATTATTATTATGTCGTGTATTATTAGGTTGTTTTATTTATTTATTTATTTATTTATTTATTTATTTATTTATTATTATTGTTATATTTACCATTTTTATGTGTAACTTTTCACTTATGTGTACCATTATGGTTACTTTCTATGTACTTATGCATATTTATGTCCTAAACGTTTACATTATGTTCAAACTTATGTGGCATTTAACTGATTTATTATGTAACTACTTATTACGAAGCAACTTATGGTTATGTCACTTATTTTACTTATGTCTTTTATGTGTACTTATGTAAATTACGACTTATGTTCATTACGTTACAATTAGTAGTTGATGCTAGTGTTAGAATTATAGTGTGATCGTGGCGCTCACTGTCAGGATGGACGAACTGTGGACAATAAATTCAAATTTGAATTTACCGCCCAAATATGCTTCCGGGTTTGGACTGACAGCAGGGTAGAGCTCTGAAGTTAGCTGGGCTAGAGAGATATGTGCCGCCATTGTAGCGTTTGTTAGTTTTATGAAGTTACGGAAAAATAGATTAAAACCGCTCATTTAAGTTTAATTTAAGCCATCCAAGTCTCCTACAAATTATATATTGGTAGTACACAGAGTAATATTATTTGTTTCATTTAAAAAAAAATTACATGAATGCCAAGGAACTCTCGAAGCACGCATGATATGTTTCAAACAATTATAAGAAAAATATGATAGTGGAGCGGATAGAACGTCGTAGCTCACAAAAAATTTTTTTCGGAGTAGAAAGATATGGGATCATAACCATCTTGTTCAGAAATGTTTAACACGTCAGAATCTCTTTTTACGAAAATTTTGGGTGGTACTGAAAAAAGATATGAGCGATTGAATCTTGAAAAAGTCTATTTTCGCACGGGCCTCTTCCGCAAACTGATGTTTTTTTTTCTCCATAGCCAAGTAACGTAGGTTACTAATTTTTGTTTCACTGATGTACTATTGGGTATAGAACGAGGATATAATTTTTAATGTAGGAAAATCCTTCAATTTTAGTTGTAGCTATTTTTTTCCCGAGCAGAACATGGCAGAATTGAGAAAGTTCCGACTTTAGTAGTGCTTAACTTTTTTGTTCACGATATGGATTTCAATTTTTTTCCCATATTTGGCTGAATTGAAGCAATACCAATATATGTCCTGCGATAACATACGGTCGCGTTTCACAAATAAAGTTCTTAGAGCCATTTTTATACCGCCATGTCTAGCGAGCTGTACTGCGCACTGGGAGTGCTAGAGAGAGCCAATTATGGACTATGCACGCGCATTGGAAAAGGAGCGCATTATAAATACAAATATTGTGGAACTCATCGCCGGGTTATATTAAAAAATGAAATGTTTTTGGTGTAGAAATAATTGAAACCTGTGCAATATTATTAGAACCGCAAATGTACACTAAAATAACATTTTCATTCTCAACTGAACACAATATCAGGGGGACATTTGAAAACTAAAAATATTATACGCTTTTATTAATATTTGTACAAGTATGCTAATAGTAGTAATAATAATAATAATACTGAAGGGAGAGAACACAAATCGGACGATGGGTAAACAACAAAAATTGATGAAAGAAGGTTTTACATAACATAAAACAATATAACATAGTGCAAAACTAAAACTAAAAGTCTGAATCTTCTGAATCATATTGAGGCTCGATATAAACATTTCTGCATTCTTTACATTTGCACAGTTCAGAGCACTTAAGATTTTCTTTGAAACAGTCACATTTCTGAGTAGAGCATGTCTTATTTGTAGTAAATACTGAGTACCTCCCTAATTTCACCTGGTATGGCAGCTTTCGTCGTCTATACGGGTTTCACGACATTTTCATGCTTCTGCCAACTTTACGAAAATATATCAAGTTCCTCCGTGATAGGAATGTGACTGCTCTTCCAAATCTTGATTTGCAGTAGACACCTGAAGATCGGTTTTTGCAATATGGTCACTTTGATAAGTAAGTACATAGGTACCTTTAAACGTGTCGCAAAAACGCGACTTCGGTCGGAAGAAGTTCTGCTGCAGATTTATTGGTTTTCATCATCATGTTGTAACGAAGCTCGTCGAAGTTGGTACAACCCTTTTGCTCGTACAATTTTTGCACAAAATTTCTCGCAGCGTCAACAGCTTCGTTTGCTGGCAGCACTTCAAGAAATTGTAAATTTTAAAATATTTCAGGTGTTTTTATTAAAGTGTCAAACACTGAGTGGTACTGGACCGTTCGAACAACTACTCCTCGGGCAAATACCCCGCCAGGCATTGAATTATAGAAACTAAATCCAGATTTTATGTACTACGAGATAGAAAAACTTTTAACATGTCAAACACTGTTTTCTTGCCAATTTTATAAAAAGAACTCGTTGAGTCTGAACCTGTCAAAGCATGTACTGTTGGAAGTATTTTACAAATTGGTATACGCAGTTTCATTACTATCGAACCAACATCAATAAACCTAGTTTTATTAGTTGATGAATTAGAATGGCCGGTTTTTATAAATATATTCTTGTGTCGTAGAATTTCGATTGTCGAAATGTAGTAGAACTAGCACAAGCACATCCGTGTCGTCACTTTTAATTACAATATTTCTCGTATATTTTGATTCCTCGATGAGATGCACAATAAGGCGTGTGTCAGCCTCTTTATGATTACATCTTAAATGAATCGGGACTGTCACATCGGTGCTTGTAACTATTCTACATTCTTCACCAACATGGAATCCTCCCCCAATCATTATTAATTTAGCATGTTCTGGAAGATTAGGTCCAATGTTCCGGCATAACTACTCGCACAGAAATATAATCAAATTCCAACAGTACATGCTTTGACAGGTTCAGACTTAACGAGTTCATTTTATAAAATTGACAAGAAAACAGTGTTTGACACTTTAATAAAAACACCTGAAATATTCGAAAATTTACAATTCCTTGAAGTGCTGCCAGCAAACGAAGCTGTTGACGCTGCGAGAAATTTTGTGCAAAAACTGTACAAGCAAAAGGGTTGTACCAACTTCGTCGAGCTTCACTATAACATGACGATGAAAACCAAGAAATCTGCAGCAGAACTTCCTCCGACTGAAGACGCGTTTTTGCAACACGTTTTAAGGTATGTACTTACTTATCAAAGTGACCATATTGCAAAAACCGATCTTCAGGTGTCTACTGCAAATCAAGATTTGGAAGAGCAGTCACATTCCTATCACGGAGGAACTTGATATATTTTCGTATGGTTGGCGGAAGCTTGAAAATGTCGTGAAACCCGTGTGGACGACGAAAGCTGCCATACCAGATGAAATTAGGGAGGTACTCAGTATTTACTACAGATAAGACAAGCTCTACTCAGAAATGTGACTGTTTCAAAGAAAATCTTAAGTGCTCTGAACTGTGCAAATGTAAAGAATGCAGAAATGTTTATATCCAGCCTCAATATGATTCAGAAGATTCAGACTTTTAGTTTTAGTTTTGCACTATATTATATTGTTTTATGTTATGTAAAACCTTCTTTCATCAATTTTTGTTGTGTTTACCCATCGTCCGATTTGTGTTCTCTCCCTTCAGTATTATTATTATTATTATTATTACTACTATTAGCATACTTGTACAAATATTAATAAAAGCGTATAATATTTTTAGTTTTCAAATTTCCCCCTGATATTGTGTTCAGTTGAGAATGAAAATGTTATTTTAGTGTACATTTGCGGTTCTAATAATATTGCACAGGTTTCAATTATTTCTACACCAAAAACATTTCATTTTTTAATATAACCCGCCGATAAGTTCCACAATATTTGTATTTATAATGCGCTCCTTCTCCAATGCGCGTGCATAGTCCATAATTGGCTCTCTCTCGCACTCCCAGTGTGCAGTACAGCTCGCTAGACAGGGCGTTATAAAAATGGCTCTAAAAACTTTATTTTTGAAACGCGACCGTATGTTATCGCAGGACATATGTTGGTATTGCTTCAATTCAGCCAAATATGGGAAAAAAATTGAAATCCATATCGTGAACAAAAAAGTTAAGCACTACTAAAGTCGGAACTTTCTCAATTCTGCCATGTTCCGCTCGGGAAAAAAATAGCTACAACTAAAATTGAAGGATTTTAGTACATTAAAAATTATATCCTTGTTCCATACCCAATAGTACATCAGTGAAACAAAAATCAGTAACCTACGTTACTTGGCTATGGAGAAAAAAAAACATCAGTTTGCGGAAGATGCCCGTGCGAAAATAGACTTTTTCAAGATTCAATCGCTCATATCTTTTTTCTGTACCACCCAAAATTTTCGTAAAAAGAGATTCTGACATGTTAAACATTTCTGAACAAGATGGTTATGATCCCATATCTTTCTACCTCGAAAAATGTATCTCCTTAAATCTGCGAGTTTCAGAGCTCTATCCGCTCCACTATGACAGTTTACATAAAGAACAAGAAACAGCTAAGTTTGATATTACTGGTCTGAAAGAAGATAATGAAGGAAAGGACAAACTGATCGAGGATCTAAAAATAAAGCTAACCAACGCTGAAGTTACGTATTTATTTTATTTATTTATTTATTCATTCTACTATATCTACAGAACAAATCATTCCAATTGATACACAACAGGTAAAAGAAAAAATTAAAGTAAACTACGTATAAACATATTAGAGATTTCCTTTTTGAAATAATTAAGATTATTCCCAAAAACATCGACAGAGCTGAAATAGTAATTGTAAAGTTTAATCATTCAAAACATGCAGTCTTGTAAACCGTAATTTGTCCTGTGTAAGGTTTCACTGAATAGTACCGTAGATCGAGTGTTCCTTGAGCGTACATGCAGACCGATAAGTTGTAGCAGGGCAGGACAGTCAACAATCCCATTAACAATTTTATACAAAAAGAAAGCTGTAGCATTGTAGCGCCTTCGTTCCAAGCTAGATAAGCCAGCAAGCTGGCGTCTTACAGAATGATTGATGTTATCATAAGGAAACCGAAGTTTCCACAACAGCAATTTTACAAATTTATCCTGTACTCTCTCAATCCGAGCAATGTGACAATTTTATGATGGAGTCCATACCATGCAGTTATATTCTAGAATACTAAGTACTAAGGAATTGAATAGTTGTTTCAATAGTTTTACACTCTTTATGTTTTCTGTGTTCCGTCTAAGGAAACCAAGCATTCTGAATCCGCGTAAAACTATAAGTACTATCAATGTGCATATTAAAAGTCAGTTCAGTATCGAAAATTATACCTAAATCACAAATACTTGCAACATGTTCAAGTGATACATTGCCTATTGTGTAATTATAGGTAACTGGTTTTTTGCATCTATAGAAGTTCATCACTTTACATTTATTGACATTCAAACTAAGGTCATTGCTATTCAATGAGACCATTGAGATCACTTTGTATGTCCTGACAATCATAATGCGAATGCACCCGCGTAAAAAATTTTAAATCATCGGCGTAAAGTAAACACAGCGTCTTTTTAAATACCGACACAACATCATTAATGAATAAGGAAAACAATACCGGCCCCAGGTGCGAGCCTTGCGGCACTCCTGATGTCACTTTGATCACACTTGATCGCACATTACCTATGCTCACATGCTGAACTCTGTCCGATAGGTATGATTCTAGCCAGCACAAATAGTTACCACCAATGCCTATCGTTGCCAACTTCATTAAAACGGGCCACACACACAGTTACATGTGGCTATGCTTGTATCGACACATAGGTTTCATGATGCATGTTGCATGGTATCAGTACCAGGTGGTGGCAATGCTGGTTGCAGTATTACGGTGGGCCCGGGATTCCTTGCTACCGTGCAACTGAAACTGCTGCAAGTCTCAGTGTGTGTGTCAATGTGGCGCCACAATAGTCTTTATTTCCCATACGAACTAACACAGACTACAGTATTATTAACAAAAATGGAGAGTGATCGTGAATTTTTGGAACAGTTTATAAATATTTATCACGTGAACCCATGCTCTCAATAATTTAGAAATTGAAAATTTATTTCTGTCAAGTAGCCATCTTTTTACACCACTTTCTTCTTGTTTTGTCTTTTTTTCTAATGCTGGGTATTAGTGCTACCCCAATAGCAACTAAAACTTCAATTGGCAAATCAGGCAAATTCATGATATGCAAATGTACACGGTCAACACTACAATAGGCGGTATCACTGTGTGTTGACCGTCGATGCCTTGATGCACGCTTCATGAAACCTGTGTATCGATACGAGTATCGCCACATGTAACTGTGTGCATGGCCCGTTTAAGAGGAGGCTATGAGAAACACTGTCGAAAGCTTTGGACAGATCTGTGTACACAACATCTATTTGGTTGCCAGATTCGACCTCGTTTCCAAGCATGTTTTGGTAAATTGCCAAGTTTGTAGATGTAGAGCGGCCGCTGTAAAATCCGTGCTGTTGCATGGCAATGTTGTTCTTGTACGTGCTGAATATTTCGTCTGTGATGAGGGATTCAAAGAGCTTGGCAGCTGTTGACATTAATGATATTCCCCTGTAGTTGGTAATATTACTTTTATCACCACTCTTATGAATTGGAAACAGAGATGATTCTTTCCACATGCTAGGGAAAGTGCCACTGTTGAAGGATTTTTGAAAGATTATCCTTAAAGGTTCCACCAAAGGTAAGCCACATTTTTTCCAGAACACAGGAGGTACTTCGTCAGGTCCTGCACCTTTGTTATCATCTAGACTAGAAAGTTTCTTTACGATCTCGTCGTGAGTAAACTCATGTGAGGATTAACAGATGATGTGAAGCATGAGCTGAAATGGTTTGCGAAAGCATCGGCAATTTCTTGAGTGGAAGATAGTTCTTCCCCATTATAATTCATAACCTTCGGTATACCGTTGTCCTTCTTTAAGGAGCCAATATAGGACCAGAAAGACTTAATGTTTGGCGCTAAGTTGTTTTGCATGTTTTCGCAGAATTGGAGAAAACATGAGTTAATTTTGCGTTTTGTTGCAGCACGAATTTCGCAGTAATACTGGCCGTCAACAGGGGATTGCGATTTCTTGAATTTTTGATAAAGCTTATTTTTGCGTGTAATAAGCCTTATAAGCTCAGGATCGTACCACTTCGGATATTTGTAATTTCTAATTCTTACAGAAGGTACATGCAATTCAATTACATCAGATATCACACCGTAAAACTCCTGCAGAGTTTGATTAATATCAACGCTTTTGTTCAAGAAGCTCCAGTCAGCTTCACCGAGACATTTCATTATATCTGCGTAATGAGCTTTTTTGAATAAGTACACTTTAATGTTACTCTTAAAGGGAATGTTAGTTACTGCAGTATTATTCAGTTTAAAATCGAGTGCCGGATGGTGGTGATCTTCGTTCACCAAAGGCAACTCGCATCTATTCACAATAGAATTCTCCAATTCGCTGGTGAACATCAAGTGCAATATTTTCCCATATTGGTTGTCCACAGTGTTGATCTGATGTAAATCTAAGAATTGTGCATGTCCTACCAACACTTCTGATGATTTGGTGCTTAATTTAACACGAAAGATGCTGCATAATAATGATAAGATATTCAAGATCTGAAAGGGAATATCCGATTATTCTGCGGAGTTAGACCGTCGAACGAAGGTGAAACTAACAAGAGGCAATGTCTCGTAAATTACTTTGACGAGGCTAGATTCGAAACTCAGAATGACGCGCAGAGTTCTTCCAGTACCAGCGGGAAGCCGAAGGATGTTAAAGAATTGAATTTCAATCACGTGTTTCCCTATTCAGCTACGCAAGAAGAGGTATTTCAGGAACTGGCGCCTCTTGACCAATCCTCTTTGGATGGTTATCATGTTTGTGTTTCATATTTTGTAAGAACTTTATTTTATTTTTTTTATTAGTTGCAATACAATTCGTATTATTCATAAAAAGTATTAGGTATTTATATCAAATTTAAAAATATAATAAATATTTAATGTTCGATGTTTCAGCCCCATTTGGGGCCTTTGTCAAGATTTATTAAAAATTGTATAAAGTATAAAAATTATTTTTTAATGAAATAATTTAACAAAATTAGAATAATATTAAAATTAAACAATGTTTTTAATAACTGAGTGTAGTTGCTATGGTGATTTGTTTAAGAAAATTTACTTTATACAAATAAAATTCAATATAAATTTGGTGTATATGTTTTAAAGAAAAAGAAACCAAAATTACCATAAGTACCTACCAAATTATTGGATCGATATATTTGTTGTCAATGTAAATGTTGCCAATGTTTCATTTTAGCAATCAAACCATCCAAAACAATGTTTTTTTATATTATGTTTTGATGGCTCGATTACTACAAAGTTATTGGCAACATTAATTTATATTGTCAATAATAGTATATTATTATATGAGCGATTATGACAACCATTATTCACGAAGATGATGTTTGAGCCCACGAGCCGAAGGCGAGTGGCTCAAATCGTCACCTATTAAACAAATAAATTAGACTCAAATTTGATAACTTTAATGGAACACTATCATAATACATTAATTTTTATTTTTCAATAAATGGACTACTTACTAGGAATATACAGGGTGATTCAGAACGGGCGTGCCAAATTAAAATGGGTGCTAGAGGAACTCCAAATAAGACGAAAAGTTTATATGAACATATGTTCTAAAGTGACTACTAACAAAGATACAGGGTGTAAAAGTTTTAATATTTTTTACATATTTTTTTATTATCTTAGTAACTAGGAAAGTTATTGAGTTGAAATGTAAGGTGTCGTTTTCATTTGCCAACTTCTAATTTTCCAAAAAAAACTTGCTCTGCTAGCCCCATCAGTAGCGTTGCTACAGGGTAAGCCGTTTATTTATTTCCCCAATCCAATGTTACGCCACTGGCGAATGCAGGTGATATTAATGTATTTGAAATCTACGTTCAATTTGGGAAGAAATTGGTATCTTCAAAATTTTTCGTAAAATGATTAGTTTTTGAATGAAATAGCTTTTTGTGAAATCGTGCACATGCACTGAAATTTTCCATAATGCAATAATGGCTTCACTGATATACAAGGAAAGTGGAAATTGAAAAAAATAGTTTATTAAGAATAACACTAACAAAACTAACAAGAAGAACGAGAAAACACATCAATTATTACATTACGATATTAAAAAAAATATTAAAACTTTTACACCCTGTATCTTTCTTAGTAGTCACTTTAGGACATATTATGTTCATATAAACTTTTCGTCTTATTTGGAGTTCCTCTAGCACCCATTTTAATTTGGCACGCCCGTTCTGAATCACCCTGTATATTGAAATTTGTGCAGTTAGTAATATATAAATTTGGGGTTGTCCTTTCCATTGTTAAATTCTGGCAGTTTTAGTGGTTGAATTGTTAGTTTGTACGGATTAATGGGTACCTACCCGACCGAAGTGCATACGTTGGAAAACGTAAACAAGTAATATGGCGAGATAGGTACACTTGGCTGTCACCCGAGCGATTGTCAGCTCCAGCAAGAGTTGATCGCGGTCGATATAAAATATCATTGGATAAGGGAAACAGTGATTATTGAATCTATATTTGCGATTGGCCAAAATGCCGTAAATTATGATTTCATAATTCACTACAGTGAATTATGGGTACGATATTTCACGAAGAAAATCCGAATCTATACATATAAATAAAATTGAAGTGTCTGTCTGTGATTTCGAAATAAATGCTTTTTTCTACGCTCATATGATTCTTCGCACTTTACCAAAACATAAAATCGCATTTTTCAATTTTTTGTCTGTCTGTCTGTTTGTTTGTCCGGGCTAATCTCGGAAATGGCTGAACCGAATTTGATGAGACTTTCATTATCAGGTAAAGGACTTTTCAGAGATTGATATAGACTACTTTTTATTTCGGAAATATTCAGTTTTCCTGTGCAGAAATTGAAAAAATGTAGAAATTATCGGATTGTGTCACGCGCGTACTATGTACAGACTTGAGCAAATTTACGCACACGAACAGTGTACGCGCACAAACATTCGTGCGTGTGATTTAATTTGTTTACGTTCATTTTGATATGCCTGCGCGCACGAACGTGATCCAGTTATTCGTGTGATTTCACGAAAATATGGTTGACATAGCTCCTGCTCATTTTTTGGATCCCATAAAATGGGAAATTTTTCGTATCCATCAATTAATTACATTACATTTTCTGTCGTCCACTCCATTCCTTATAAACCTGCATATTATACTTCTACATCGACAACTAAACAAGAACTGACACGGACCGATGTTTTGCCGTCCAAACTGCGCGCACAATTTCCTTTGAGCATGGCACCGAGACCGACAAGCGACGGATCGCGTGCGTGTTATGCGCGCACGAATAATTTGTTCGTGCGAACCAATTTATTAGCGTCCACATTTGAGCATTCGTACGCGCAAACTGTTCGTGCGCGCAAATTTGCTCAGGTCTGTACCCACCTTTACTTGCCATATACATAAAATAAATGAATAAATAAATAAAATAAATAAATAGATAAATAAATAAACAAATAAATACATAAATAAATTAATTAATTAAATAAGTAAAATAAATAAATATAAATATTTGCCATTGTGCTTCTTTCTTTGGCACAGTAACGCGTGCCGGGTACTGCTATACATTATAAAAATTAATATTTGTTTGTTCGCATATACCTGACAGGCGAGATTCCAGAAGATTACAAACGGAACATCATAGTAGCTTTGCCAAAAAGGAAAGGCGCGGATAGCTGCGAAAATTTTAGAACTATCAGTTTAACTTCCCATGCGTCAAAAATTTTAACTAGAATTGTGCAAAGAAGGATGGAGAAAAAGGCGGAAGAAATATTAGGAGAAGATCAGTTCGGATTTAGACGAAATAGAGGAACGCGCGAGGCCATTCTAGCTTTACAAGTAATTATAGAAAAAACCATAGAAAAGAGAAAGAGCGTCTATATAGGATTTGTAGATTTAGAAAAAGCCTTCGACAACGTAAAATGGGGGAAGATGTTCGAAGTGCTGAGAAAGGTAGGGATGAAATACAGGGACAGAAGAATAATACATAATCTCTACAAAGAGAAAAAGGCAGTTATAGAATGTGAACAGGAACGAAGGGAAGTAGATATCCGGAAGGGAGTGAGACAGGGATGTGCATTGTCACCTCTAGTTTTCAACTTATATATCGAAGATGCGATTAATATTGTTAAGGAAAGAACAGCCGCAGGGATCAATGTACAGGGCCAAACTATTAACATGCTCAGATTTGCGGATGATACAGCAGTGTTAGCATCTAGCAAAGAAGAATTAGGAGGGGCTTTGAATGAAATGGAAGCAGTTTTGACACAGGGCTACGGCATGAAAATCAATAAAAAGAAAACTAAAATTTTGGTATGTAGGGGGTGTGAAAATAGAACTAAAATGGAAATACAAATAGGAAATGAGAAGATAGAGGAGGTCGCGGATTTCTGCTACTTAGGAAGTAAAATAACTCAAGACGGTAGGAGCACTAAAGATATAAAACAAAGAATGGCGCAGGGCCGAGTTGCGTTTAACAAAAAGAAACAACTATTATGCTCGAGAACGGTTAATATAGAGACTAGGAAGAGACTCTTAAAATCGTACGTATGGAGTACGGCATTATACGGGTGCAAAACTTGGACAATAGGGGAAGCGGATCGAAAAAGAGTAGAAGCGTTTGAAATGTGGTGCTACAGGCGCATGATGAAGATACCATGGATAGATAAGGTTAGCAATAGGGAAGTATTAGAAAGAGTTGGGGAAAAGCGAAAGGTATGGAAGACAATAAAGAGGAGGAGAGATAGGATGGTAGGACACCTTCTGAGACACGAAGGAATAGTTCGCGACATACTAGAGTCAGAGATAGGAATGAAAAGAGGTAGGGGTAGGCCTAGATTAGACTACTGCTCTCAAATAGTTAGGGATGTAGGATGTTCTACTTTTAGGGAAATGCGTAGGTTAGCTCAGGATAGAAAAGAATGGAGGTACGCGTCCAACCAGTCTTCGGACTGAGAACCTTATGATGATGTTTGTTCGTATTGTATGCGCTGCCATACCGTTCATCCCATTGCGATAAAACTTAGTCAACTTAGTGCTCGCACTTGCGCGAAGGTTATAGGCATAGTACAACTAACTTACAGTAGGTGGCGCGCGTGTCGTACCGGGAAATGTATTTGAAAGAACATTTCTGCAATTCTACAATATTTTCTTTCCTTTCAACATAATTTAAAAACGGCAGCAACGCGCCGGGTCCAGCTAGTAATTGTCATATAATTAAATAGGTGTAGAAAAAATATATTATCCAATAAAGATTACAGAAGTTCCTATAATTGGCAGTAGAGGCGCTGCTGTACGTGACCATGAATAGGGCTTCTATAAATGCGCAAGTCGGTGGTAATGGCGATCAACCTGCCTCTGCATCTTGGAAGTGAACTATTAAGTGTCAACGGTCGCCTAACATGCGTGTGAACCGTCTAAGGTACGTTTGGTTTATGAGTTAAGCCTAACTGCCTATTGAAAGTCGCATTTACATTTAATTGTCAGTTCAAAGTCGCATTTACGCTTAGTTGCCAGTTTAAACTCGCATTGAAGCTCAATTATTACTTTAAACTGGCATTTAAGAATGATTTTCTTGTGTGGCTGTTCTACGCAATCGTAGAAATGAAACACGAAGGAATAATAAAACTTAAATGACAACTTTTGATCATATAATGAACGTAATAATTCAATTCTTTACCTACCTTTTTATAGATTTCATGTCAGCGTCTATATATTTGAAAAAAAAAGGATTAGGAAATGTAAACAAGCTGCAAAAAAAGAAAATATTTTTAATTAATAAAAAATTCATCACAAAAAATTGCCATAAATAAATCAAATGAGAAAAGAATGAACGTGCAATGTACAAAAATAAGATTTAAAAAACCAAATCAGCGTACAATTAAAAATTTGCTACGTGAACAGGTGTTCGTTATTAATATTCCTTCGCAATAAAACGATACTATTATATAATTTTATCGCGGGCCCTAGTTTCATATTCAAAATATCCACCAAATCGGATTGCGTCAGCATCAGAAAGCTGTCCCCGTCGATCTTATTCTCGCTGAACAGCTCCCCGTGGTCCTCGCACGACGGCAAAGAACTCACAAAATTGCTGACGTCCGTTTCGTCCCATTCCCTCGGGTCCATATCCTTCTTCACGAAATCCATCAGGTACTTGGAATGCTTCGCCCAAACCTCTTGCTCCGCCAAGGATGGTACCGGCGTGAAACCGTTGGCTATCAAAGCGGCTTTCGCCCCGTAAGGCGGGGACTCCGATTTGACGCGTTTTACGTATTTGCGTTTGGGCTTTCTCTCTGAACCACTATCGTCGTCGGGCCATTCAGTTTTCGCGGGTTCTAGACGGGGAATCTTTGGGGGGCGACCTAAGCGAGGCTTCCTTTAAAAAAAAACAAAAAACAAAATACTAATAGTAATTTATTGTCCAACAAAAAACAAGAATTCAATTACAGGACAATTCAAAGAAAATAGAAAAAATACATAATAAATATGAGTAATTTCAATGGTATCCAAACAGGTAAACCCTGGCAAGTCTGTGTATATAGTATAAATGACTTTCATTTTTGAAATATTGAAATATCAATAAGCGATATTGTGAAAAATCGATATCAATATTTTTGATAATATAGATATTATGGGAAATATTGATATCGTAATTACCGATAATATCGGAAATATCGGTCTGCCTGACCGCATTTGGTCAATTCTAACCAGTTGAGTCGGTTAAAACAAGGTAAAGTGCTCTGAATCAGTCCTAACTGGTGCTACGATAATTGGTTAGGTCTAGGACTGCATTATCGTTATCGGTAATTACGATATCAATATTTCCCATATCGTTGATACTGCAATACGTCGTATGTCACCAAAATAGCCATTTCTGGTTTATACCACCAAAGTAGTCATTAAAGTCGCATGTATGACTCAGCAAGACGTCGTATGTGAAAGACCAATCAGAATGCTGATTTCTTAATATAGCAATTTATCGTATGTCACTGGATCTCTGGGGTGGTTACTCCAATAAGTCGTAAGTCACTTATAAAATCTGTCTTATTTGTATTGGTTACTCCAATAAGTTGTATGTCACATTTAAACGAGTTTAAGTGAGTGTACATCACTGCTTTAATTTATTATAATATCTAACTTTTCTGTTAACTGTTTGTAAGTAAAATAAGGTAAGTTTAATTTGTTTTGAGTACTGAATAATAGCAACTGAAATATTAACTGAATTTGGCCAATTTTACTCAGGTAGTAGTGCTGTTTATAAATCTAACCTCAAAAAATTGTTTCAACTTTGGTAGTTTCGGGTGCGTTAGAATGTATTCGGTGGTATTTTTCGTTTCTAAGAATAGGAGTATTGTTTCTAAAAACTACGTTTAGTGTAATTTATTGTTCTTTTTAAATTCAAAAATGTATGTCCAATACCGCATTGTAACCAATTTGTGACATACGACTTATTGCATTTTGTTGGCTTCCAGGCGAAACATGAAGAGAGGGCGGCTAATGGTAGAATTAGCTCTAAGAGAGTCTACTTCGAAAAGGCATGAACCACCATCAGGTGTATTTGAAACTGCAGAGGTTCTAACAGCCGAGGGTGGAAGTATCGAATATGAGGTACCAGCAACATTATCGATGAATCTATCGTGCTTAATACCGGCAACACCAGCAAATAATGAAGATGAGTGTTTCAATTCAGAACTGCACGAAATGCAAAGCAGAAATGAGCCAAAAGAATATACAACTCTCACAGTTGTAGATCAAGATAACTACCATGAAGATTTACCTGATCCCATCACTGATATTGAGTCTGACCAAGACGAACCTTTCCCAGGAAATGATAGTGACAACGACTATGTACCATCAGAAGAAGGTGACGAATGGAACGAGAATGAGGAAGAAGATGAATCGGGAAAAGATGAAGAATTGGGAGAAGAAGGAGCAAATGAAAGGGGAGAGAATAAAGAAGACCATGAAATTGACCGAAATGGAGAATTGATAAGTGCTAGAGAGGATGGTAGAAAACGAAAACGCAAAAGCAAAGGACAGGGTGATTCTTCACAATGGAAGAGGGCAAAGAATTCCCAAGCTAGACTGTATGGTGATGCTTATGAAGGATTTGAAAAGAATGTTACAGGAAGGTACCAACAAACAGCTCGTAAAGAAAAGCGCCTGTTAAAGTCGGGGTGCAAAGGTCATATGACTGCTTTGAGGGGACCACAACAGAAATTCGAATGTGCCATAATTTCTGATGAAGAGCGTAAATGTATTTTTAGAAATTTTTGGAAATTAAAAACATGGGAAGCGAAAAAAATTTACATATCAAGTCTTGTTCTCAATATGCAGCCGAAACATAGGAGACGACAAACTGTGGCAGAAGAATCACGCAAGGCAATTGGCTTTAAATATTACTTGGAATTGAGAAATGAAAATGAAAAAATAAAAAGGCGTGTTTGTAAAATTATGTTTCTTACAACGTCAGGTCTTGGAGAAAGATCTGTAAGATCATGGGTGTTAGGAAGTTCTACATCAGAGGAAGCAGAAACACCAGATGGTGTCAAGGAGCAGCCTAAATTGTCCGAGTGCTCAAAAAATGTTGCAAATTTCTTAAGCAGTCTGCCAAAAGTAGAATCCCATTATTGTAGGGCTTCCAGTAGAAAATTATACTTAGAACCTGTATGGAATAGCTATAGACACGTGCATCGTGAATTTGTTAACTATTGTCAACGCGAAAATAAAAAAGCATGCTCTTGGAGAATCTTCTTAAAAATGTTCAGATCATTGAACTTAGAAATCTACACCCCGCGAAAGGATCAGTGTAACAAATGCACAATGTTCAAGAAAGGTAACTTAAATCAAGCAGATTATGACAGTCATGTAGCAAGAAAAGAACAGGCACGTAATGAAAAGAACCAAGACAAAGAAAGTACTAATGTAAAAGATAATGGAAAAATAGTTAGTGTCTATACTATGGACTTGCAAGCAGTGTTACTGTGCCCCCACACTCAGGCCTCGGCTATGTATTATAAGCAAAAATTGAAGGTACATAACCTTACTTACTACAACCTCAACAACAAGGAAGTAGCTTGTTATCTATGGCATGAGGGAAATGGGGGTTTAGAAAGTGATGTCTTCGTCTCCATTATGATCAGGTTCCTCAAAGATGAAATAGAGCAATATAATTCGTCGCACATTATAATATGGAGCGACGGATGCTGCTATCAAAATCGGAACGTTAATATGGCAAATGGGCTTTTAGAATTGGCCATGGAAAGAAAAATTACTATAGAACAGAAATATTTGGAGGTCGGACACACACAGATGGAAGTGGATTCTATACATAGTGTAATAGAAAGAAAGTTGGGGATTATATTAAAGTAATAAGATCAGCAAGAGAAAATCCATCACCCTATAAGGTTGTATCTCTGAAATATAACGACTTTTCTAAATATAACAACGGAATTTATGCAAGCATTCGACCTGGAAATAAGAAAGGGGATCCTTGCGTTACTGATGTTTGTGCACTACAGTATCTATCAGAGGGAATTATTAAATACAAACTGCATTTTTCTGATCCGTGGAAAGAGCTTCCTAGGAGACCATCGAGAAGACTAAATCCAATAAACCATGATTCCCTATATTTATCACCACGCTTGATTGATGAGACAAAATATGTTCATCTTCAAGAATTAAAATCAGTTATTGAACCTGATTATCATGACTTCTACAATAATTTAAGGCACAACTGCAGCTCTAATGGAGAATGTGGGCACATGAAACCATAAAAATATCAAGAAATCATCAGAGTTTTATTATTACTTTGCTTATTTAGTACTTCAATATTATTATTATTATTTAGTCAATATTATTAAATAATATTGACTAAAGTACTAAATACAAATTTTGTAAAGAGTTTGAATAAATTAAAGGTATTTGTATTAATTTTCCATTTAAATTAACCTAAATTCCTCTTATGTCACCAAATGGTAACCAATATCTAACTGCATAATATCGTATGTCACAGTAAATTATCTAATAATGGAATTACGAGAAAAACATTTCCAGGAATATTAATGGTTGTGGGAAAATATATTACAACAAAATTTTCGTGTTTTTAGATTTTTGAAAAGCTACAGGACAACGTTTTTTTGTCCTCCTGAAAAGTTATTGAATTTTGACATACGACATATTGCAGTATCAACGACGTTATCAATATTTCATTATTTAAAAAAATATTTTTCGTTTTTGCGTTATTTCTAAAGAAGTAAATTTTCGCTACTTCTGAAATTAACATGCAAAAATAAAACAAATTTCCAAAAATTTACTTTTTTAGAAATACACTGACGAGCATAAAATTAGGGTCACTTTGAAAATTGCCAATTTTTCTAAGAATTCAAAATATTAAATTTAAATAATTCTTGGCGGCAATAACTCTTGCATTTCTGAGAACTGTTATAAGCTTTTTGTGGTTTCTTTTGCACAACAAAGATTCAATATTTCCGATTTCTAGGAAATGCTTGCAGGTGCCCTACTTGGAAGCTTATTTCAATTTCCTTTATTTATTCACTAACTTTCCTGTGTATAACTTGAAGGTCGAAAAGTGTAGTCTTTGCTTATTTCCTTATAATGGCTTTAAATCCTGTCACGGCGGCCAGAATTATAGCGCTGTTGCAAGATGGTCAGGTGCAACGTGTAACGGCAAGAACGGTTGGTGTAAGTCTTTCTACAGTTCAGCGGGTATCCCAACGATTTCACGAAACTGGTAGGCTGACGAGAAGACCAGGATCAGGGCGGAAAAGAACCAGCACGCCAAGGGATGACCGTTTTCTTGTGTCCATGGCTTTACAGAATCGGACTGCTTCGGCAGTTTTGCTTCGAAATCTCCTCCAAGAAGTCAGAAATGTTAACATTAGCGAATGGACAGCTAGGAGGCGACTTCGTTCTGCTGGATTATCTTGTCGGAGAATGGCTACGGGCCCTCCACTTCTCCGTCGCCATAGAATTGCAAAACTGAACTTTGCTCGAGATCACTTGGGATGGACAAATGACGATTGGGGGAGGGTATTATACTCGGACGAGTCGCGTTTCTGTTTAAATGGGTCGGATGGACATCGGTGGGAATGGCGAAGACCCGGAGAAAGATATGCCCGGGCTTGTATTGATGAGTGACTTCCATTTGGTGGAGGCTCAGTTATGGTGTGGGGAGAAGCACGTACCGAATTAGTGTTTATCGGCAATGGATCCCTAACTGCGCATAGGTACGTAACGGAAGTTGTAGAAAATCATGTCATGCATTTTATGACGGTTCTGGGAGAAAATGCAACTTTTATGCATGATAACGCTCGACCCCACGTGGCAAGGATTGTTAGCGGTTATTTGGATGAGGTTCAAATTACGCGATTTGATTGGCCAGCACGGAGTCCCGACTTGAACCCCAAAGAGCATATGTGGGATGAGCTAGGACAACGTGTACGAAGTCATACGCCGTCTCCCACCAACGCACAGGATCTTAGGGAGCTCCTACTACAGGAGTGGAATAACATCCCCCAAAATGTGATCCGTAATTTAATTGAGAGCATGCCACGTCGCCTCCAGGATGTCATAAATGCACGGGGAGGAAACACTCGTTATTAGGGGTCAAAATTTTAACAGTTCCTTGTTTTATTCCAACATTTTTCTCACCACATTTTTAAGACAATTTTGTTAAAATTTGCTTCTTTACGAATTTTCAATAAAAACATTAGAAAATGAAACGTTTTCTTTTTAAAACATTCCTGTTTAGAGATATGTATGTATCTATACAACGAAATCCATTTACAATAATAAGATACAATAACTAACCAGAAAAGTTGAATTTTTGAAGTGACCCTAATTTTATGCTCGCCAGTGTAACTCAAAAACGAAAAACAATTTTTAAAATTCTTTAAGGTTGTTTAAATAGTCCCTCAACTGTGCAACTTTTTCTCCATTCAACCGAATCATTATCTATTGTCGTTTCTAATATTCCCACGCTATGCATTCTCATCTTGCGCAAGCTGTTTATATTACACATATCACTATTGTTGATATTATAAAGTTATCATCTTTGTAAACGTCAATATTAGCGAAATATCAATTTTATTACATATATCAAAAATATTTAAATTATCTATATTATCGAAATATCACTTATCAGTTATCGATAATATCGGTATAAAACGATATATCAATAACATCAATATTGTAACCATTTTAGACCATTACAAACTAATCTAAACAGGTTTGAACAGAACCAATTAAAAATATCACTTAAAACAGGATAACCGGTTAGAAAAGTTATTTTCTTATTTCCATTCTTCTCATATCCTCTTCTATCTCGTCCATCCATCTCATCCTTGGTCTTCCTCTACATCTCACAAGCGTCGGTCTCCACTGTATTATTCTCTTTATCATCTTATCATCGCCCGATCTCCACACATGTCCCAACCATCTCAGTCTCTGCGCTTTGATTGCCTTTACAATGTCCTCACCTTCAATTTCCTCTAATATTTCATAATTCATCATCAACCGGTATTCACTATTACTAATTTTTTTTGGTCCCAATATTGTTCTATATACTCTTCTTTCCCATACTCTCAGCTGTTCTTCCTCTCTTCTAGTGATACACAGTGTTTCGGCTGCGTACATCACCACCGGTCTTATTAGTCCTTTATATATACGTACTTTTGTTATCCTACTGATATTTTTATCTTTCAGCAATTTCTTGTTAGTGAAGTAGGCTCTGTACCCAGCCTGTATCCTCCCTCTTACTTCTTCCCCTCTGTCATTCATATTGCTTATATTTACTCCCAAGTATTTAAAGGTTTGTACTTCTTCGAACATGTATTTTCCAAGTCTGAGATCTTGTATCTTATAGTTATTTTTCTGGTGTTTCATGTACTTTGTCTTGCTCTCATTCACTGTCAACCCTCTTGCTTCTGCCGCCACCTCCAGCCGTGTAAATATCTCCTGCAACGCCCTTTCATTTCTTGCAACAACCACCACATCGTCAGCATACGCAATGATCTGTATTTGTTTAGTTATTATTGATCCTTGGCCCCCTATTTCCCTTATAATATTTTCCATTACTATATTGAAAAGAGTCGCTGACAACGAATCGCCCTGATGCACTCCGGAATTACTTATAAAACTATTGGTTGTACCTCCTGTTGTACGTATCATTGCCTTTGAACACTTTAAAGTCATTTGTGTTAGTCTAATTAGCTTCGCTGGGATCTGCAAATTTTTCATGTCATTCAATAAACAATTTCTATTGATTTTATCGAAAGCTTGTCTGAAATCAATGAACAGCATGCGCGTGTCTATTTTGTATTCATGGCATTTTTCTATTATCCGCTGAAGGACATGTACTGCATCTGCCGTAGATCTTCCGGGTCTAAATCCATATTGGTAATCCCCAGTGCTTACTTCGGTATACTCAACTAACCGCTGCTGAACAAGTGAAGTTAATATCTTATATGTCATATTCAGTAAGGTAATTCCCCTGTAGTTGTTGCAATCCTCCGGGTCGCCTTTCTTTAGTATTGGTATTATAATTCCAAGTCCCCACTCCTTAGGCATTTGCTCTGTTCTCCATAGCTGCTTTATTAAACTATACAATCGCTCATGCAACTTCTCTCCACCAAATTTTATCATTTCTCCTGCAATTCCATCACTACCTGGTGCTTTACCATTTCTTATTTTTTTAATAGCTCGATTAAACTCGTCCTGTGATGGCTCAAGTACTATTTCCTGGTCCTCGTGCACTACTCTCTCTTCCAGCTGTGAGCCAATATTTTCATCATTTAATAATTCTGAAAAATATTCCATCCACCTCTTCTGTATCTTATGCTTGTCATATTCAGTATTCCCTGCTTTATCTTTTATTCCTCTTGTCTTTATGTTATACCCCCTTCTTTGGTGTTTTATTTTTCTATACATCTTTCTTAAATTGTTATTTCCGCTGTTATCTTCAATCTCTGCCATTTCATTATTTACCCACTCTCTGTTCCTTTTTCTACATATTCTTGTTACGTGTTTCTTTAGTTCTCTATATATCTCCATATCCTCTTTGCTTCCTGCTTGTAGCCATTTCTTCCATGCGTCCCTCTTTTGTTTCACTGCCTCTTCACATTCCTCATTGAACCATTCCTTTCTTCCCGTTGCTCGCTTGTATCCGATTGTCTGTATTGCTGCAGCCTCCATTCCTCCTTTTATATTTTCCCATTCTTGTTCCACTTCACTGGATCTAGATTTTTTCTCCATTTCTTCTTTTATGATACTGCTGTATTTGTCATTTACGACCTGCTTTCTCAATTTCTCCACGTCCCACCTTTTCTCTTTTTCAACTGTATCTTTCCGAGTTGAAATCCTGCTGCTGTTACTAAGTAGTGGTCAGAGTCAGCGCATGCTCCTCTGAACGTTCTTACATCCTGAATTGATGATGCTCTCTTTTTCGTTATGAGTACATGGTCTATCTGATTACCTTTTCTTCCTCCAGGTGTTACCCATGTTTCTTTGTGAGCTGGCTTATGTTTAAATTTTGTGCTACTTATTATTAAGTTTGTTCTTGCTGCATAATTACATAGTTTTGATCCATTGTCATTAGTTATATCATGCAACGTATGTTTACCAGCTACTTCTTGAAAACAATTCTCTTTCCCAATCTGGGCATTAAAGTCTCCCAATACTATCAGCGTGTCAAACTTCGGTACAGAATCGCTTATCTTTTCAGGCTCGTCATAAAATGTGTGTTTTTCCTTTTCATTGGTGTCTTCCGTGGGTGCATATGCATTTATAATTGACAGATTAGCAGTTTTTCCCTTCATTCTTAAATACGATAATCTTCCGCTAATTGGCTTGAAATGCATAATGCTATTTTTCATTTCCTTAGCTACTATGAATGCAGTACCATTTTTTCCCTGTTTGTTTTCTCCTGAATACATCATCACAAAATCTTTCTTATTGATCTCCCCCTGTCCCTTCCATCTAACTTCTTGAATGGCTGCAATGTCTACCCTATATCTTACTAAGTAATTCGTTCGCCACTTCCATCATTTTCCCCGGTGCCAAAAGCGTCCTCACATTCCAGGTTCCCATTATCACCATGCCACGCTTTCTATCTCTTTTCTTATTTACCTTTTTTCGTTGTCCTCCATGTGTTTCCAGACTCGTTACCAATTTTCTTGCGGTCGTTTTCGTTTCATCATCCAGCTTCATTTCCATTAGTTTTTTGCTCGAGCTTGATGCTGCTCATTTGTATAATGCAGCTGTCCATCTCTTTTGTTCCACACATATGTCTTGTTATCAATTGTCAATTTCTGGTAGCCCATCTTAATTTTGCTTCCCAAACTCGCTTCTTCTTTCGCTATTTCTCTGATTTTATTCTGGATTCCAATTTCTTTCAAAGTTAAATCGTTGTCAATATATATTTTTTTCCCTTTGGAGATTTTTCTTGTTGACCATGATTTCCATTTTTTGGTTCCAATTCTGAATCTTGGCAACGATCACTTTCCTGCCCTCATTTCTTCCAATCCTAAAAGCTTCAGCTACTTCCACTTTCACCCCCACTTCCTCTGCCAAGAAATGCTCTACTTTCGCTTTCACATTTCCTTCATCACTCATCACCAGGCCTTTTATGATTATATTATTCTTCTTTCCCTGTTTTTCCTGCAAATCAATTTTATTTTCCAGTTCATCAATTCTATTGCATAACTTTTGCTTTTCGCAATTCCATTCTTCCTCCTTTCGCTTCATCTCTTCTTGTATTTTCTGTATCTCAGTTCCTTTTTTTTTGAATCCATCTTGCATTTCTTGTCTCATCACTGCAATCGCTTTTAGTACCTCTTCCATTTCTTCCTGGGTTTGTTCGCAGTTGTTTTTGCCTGTTTTTCTTATATTGGGTGATCTCACAGTTTTTTTGCTTTTTTGGAATACCTCACCGACCTCTTCCACTTCCCTTTCGCAAAAAGGTACTCTTTTCCTCTTAAAATATTCCGATATTTTACTTTCAGAGCTAGTTCTTAGTCTCGTATTCGCAATCTGTTTCTCTCTATTCATCTATTAGCTTTCCCCCTACAGCCAACTTTTTCTTTAAATCTGCTTATTATTCTTAACTCTGGCAACACTGCCACTCTGTCAAATTTAATTGAGTTGTTATTTCTTAACCCTACTTTTTCCGATCGAATTTACACCAAGATTATTATCCTTCTTTTTGAGCTGCTGATAGTTTTCATCTAATGTTGGGGGGTTCTCCCTGGGTTGCACCTGCTTTCCAGTTTTTATCTCGCTCTTCTTTCACTTCAAATTAAATCACACAGCCGGCACTTTAACAAAACGACTAATTCGCACTCTGTAAACATCAATACTAGCGAAATATCGATAATATCGATGTAAAATGATATATCAAGAACATAAATATTGTAACCATTTTAGACCATTACAAACCAATCTAAACAGGTTTGAACAGAAGCAATTAAAAATATAACTTAAAACCGGTTAGAAATGATATGGTTTACATCGAATCGGTTTAATTAAATTAATATTGACAGAGCAACAAAAAACACAAAAATAATGAAAAACGAATAGAAAATTGACGGAGAAATATGCGAACTTACGGTTTGTCTTTGGGCTCTCTAGAAACAGGTACAACGGCTTCCAACTGCCGGTCGGGACTGACCAAACGATCGGGCAAGATTCTTTCTCTATCAATATTTTCTTCGGCGTATGGACAATACTTCTGGTTGCTGTGAGTAGGGTATTTGGGCCCCCTGATGTGCCCCTGCCCCTTACAACCGACCGTGACGCAATCCAAGAAATCGTAGACATCGTTGGGCGCTGTAGAGAGAAACACGAATAAAATTAATGGAAACTTCAAAGAAAAATATACGCACTCAGAGGCGGTTCTATCGGATGCCCAGTTTTCTGACACCAACCAACGGGATGGATATCCGGGCTGTCCTCGTCCACCCAGTAACTGTACCGAAGAGGCCACCCATCGAAGCTAATCCTAATTTGATGATCCCTTACGTCACTTACAGTAGCCACCCGTATTAACTGGGGCACCCTCCTATCAACACACTCCAATCGCATCCCCTTTTTAAAACCACAAGGGGGACGTTGCTTAAAAGCCCGTACGGGCGCTGCAGTAGATTGCGTTTCTTCCAGGTACTTTTCCCAAGTGAAAGACGCTGGGTCTGGATAATCTACACCAAACAATACAATATAACCCAATTTATACCTAACAAACTACAAGCATTTACTTTTACCGTTTGGAGGGGTTAAATTATGCCCGTATTGATCGCACCATCCAACCGGATGGATATACGGGGACGTAGGATCAGCCCAATAATCATATATGTTATCCCAACTGTCGAAATGGACCAAAATCCTATTATCCATCGTGTCCATAACAGTCGCGACACAAACTAGCGAAGTATTCTTTTTATCTACTGCCTCGAGTTTCATTCCGGTGCGGAAACCGTTCGGACAGATTGACTGGATTAAAATTTTAAAACGTTAGTCAATGAACACTGAAATAAGAAAAAACTTACGCTTCCAGACCGGTTGAAGAACAAATGCTTTGGGGCCATCGTGGACTTGGTCTGCCTCAAGTAACTGGCCCAATTAAAGCTCTCGACGGTATACCCAGACGGGGGATGCAAGGTATGCTTGTATTTCTCGCACCAACCTGCTGGGAATATATCCATGCTATCTGCGTTAACCCAAAAATCGTAATTCTCCGGATAACCGTCGAAATGCAACCGCAATCTGTACCCTATCACCTCAGCTACTGTTAATACACAGTAATACGAGGGGTGATACGGGTCTATCCCTTCTAATTTCATAGCAGGACGGAAACAATTGCGGTTGTACGGGAATGGATCTTTCCATAGTTTTACTGGGGCACTTTTCGCTTTCATGTGATCCAAATATTTGGCCCAAGAAAACCCCTTTTTGGAGCACGTCCAAGGGTACGGGAATTTGTCGTGGGAGTTTTCATTTGACGAGTTTCCCTCCTCACTTTGGTCGCATTCTTTTTCGTCGCAACACGAATCTGATTTTTTCAACAACTTTTTCTTTTTACGCTTTAATTTTATTTCTCTGTCCTTTGCGGCTTTTTTCACAGATTCCTTACAGTCGAAACTGCAGTATCGGGGATTAATGAAGTCCGAGATTATACCGTAACAACCGCAGTTCTTGCATCGCACTTCTTCTTGCGAATTCTCTTTTTTTAATAGTTTAATTTCTTTTTCTCTGAAACTATTCGCGTTTTTATATTCGTCATTTGTTAGGTATTCTAAAATCCCGAACTCATTAATTTTGAATTTCAAGCTTGAAGCTGGTAGAGTTCCTATCCCATCCTCCCAATATAAAACTTTAGAAACGTCGTAATCATCTTTGAAATTCGATTTTTCTTCGACCAATTTAATTTCAATCATGTCTTCTTGCGTGGGTTTCTCGTCTTTAACAGGGTGCTCGTCCCCGCACTCGGTAAAAGTAATATCCGCGTTCTCAAACTGCTCTTTATTCACACCCCAGGTCACTTGAACATCATCGTAATCTTTGCGATAGGAAATATTAGATTTACGACGTCGTTCTGTTTTCTGTGGGGCAACCTTTTCGTCTTCAATGTTCGAAGAGATCTTCACTTCTTTGGTGTTAGTATCTGAAATCGTAGTTATGGAATTAGGTACTGGACTTATTATTAAGTTGCTCGGTTTATCTATATTTCGAATGGGAAAATTAAAGCTCCTTTTCAGGATCGAAATGCCTTTATTTTGGAATTTGGGTTTGTCGGTGCCCCTTTTCTCAGTACCTTCCTGTACAGAAATTTCTATTATGTCATTCCCTTGTTCCGAGTCTTCCACGATTGATAATTCGTAAGATTTATCATCGGCAGTCTTGTTGGGACTGTCCAAGTCAATTATTTCGTCGCAAATTAATTCGTCTTTGGGGCCTTCCTCACACTCTAGTTCCTCGTCTTCTTCATTACTATTATCGTTCATTATGGTGATATTCATAGCATTATCATTTTGTAATTGTCCGTCGCTTATTTTGAAGTTAAAAACCTTCTGCTTTGGCCCAGCGTTATTATTTACAGTTGGAGGAATAGATATGGGCATGAACGCTATCTTAGATTGAACAACATTTGTCGTAGCAGTCACAGGCAGTCTATTAGAGGTAACTTTTGGCATAGGAGCGAATAGGTACTTCTGATTTGGTGTATAAGCAGTGGAAGTAGCTGTTCCGTTTGTGATAACGTGCACACTTTCTGGTGGTTTCAGTTTGTTCACCGAAGCTAATTGAACACGATTTGGACAATCCCCTTTCGGGACTTGCTTAACCATGGTCAGAATAGCCCCAATTTTGTTGCCATAACTGTTCGAAACTGGAACCACAGGAACTGTCTGCACATTCCCTGGGTGCTTCTGTATAATCAACTGCGGGGCTTTCACCGAATTACCAAAAATCTGATTATTTTGAGCCTTATTCCCGAATTGAAAAGGAGTAACCGTATTCACAATAACATTATTTGTGTTTGTCTTATGTGTCGTTATTTGTGATAAAATTGTGGTGGGTGTCTGTATGTAAACCAAGGGTAAAACTGTTGGTGGAAATTGTGGTTTTGACGGAGTTGCAGGCATCATTTTATTCCCCAGCACGGAATCAAATGTGCTTTCTAAATCCATTACCACTGTAGAATTTTCGTAAGTGTTTTTATCTGAGTTATTTGTGTCTGTTGAAGTGGTTGTTACTGTAGAAGTTGACATTTCTGCAAAAGTAAAATATTTCCCGAATTATTTCAAACACACCTTACCCAACTATAAATCGACTTCAATAACATTTATTGAATAAAAATCCCCTAACCCTCTCCTTAAAATAACCAAGACAAACTTCCACAACCTTAATCTCTAATCAGTCCCCAACATAACAACAACAATAAAAATTTATATCAATAAACTCGAAACGCAAGTCCCTGCTGGCGGTTGTACAATAGTCACATACCCTACAAACTTTTACAAGTCACGAATTTATCTGCAATCCGAACCGCATAAACTTTGCTGCAATTCAAAGAATAACTGAAAACAAAACCATTCATACCTGATAATATCCAAAAAACCTCTTCAAACCATTTAAAACTTTAATTTCGTGACAACACTGGACGATATCAAAACTATGAAAATCACAAAATATCCATGCTACACTGAGCATGCGCCAGCAGACAAGACGGAACAAGGGCTGCGCGGGGAAATCAACTTAAATGGCTGGTCTGAACTAAATTTCCCGCTTCAGGTTGAAATATATTTAGAAATTGGACAAATACATCATTACTTCAAGTACATATAATTTATATCGCGTATAAAATTACTTTCAAACACTTCAATACGAAAAATGCCCGAAATAAATATTCGATTGTTCCGAGGCGAAGTCACTAGGTACAGGAGCTGATTTGAAATCATGTGAACGTGAACCTAAAATTCACAAATAAATATGGGGAGAGTACTGATTGGTAGTAAGCAATACTTCTCTCTTTCATGCAAATGAACGCAGGTTTAAAGTTCCTTTTTAGAAGATTGGTATATTGGTAATAAACAAACAACCCCCTACTTTTATTGGTTAAGAACCTTAGGTAGAAAAACCTTTATTATCATTATTATTATAATGCAACCGATACAGAATAAACTTACGTAGTTTTAAATAGAACCATTTTTGACATTCTACATTAAAAGTTTGGTAATAGAACGAAGTCGATAGTTAAAGATAAAAAAAACGTAGAATTGGGTATATAAATTATTAAGATACGTATTCCCAGCCAACAAATTAGCGAACATACGTTAGACTATTTTCATAAATATAAAATTTGTTTTACCTCAAGAAAATCTGTAGATGTTAAACAAAGCATGACAAAAACTGCAAGTTTTTCAGTTTTACATCATAAAAGGTTATTTTAACAAATAATTTTCCTATAAAATTTTACCTTTGTCAATATCAGTTGAAGTAGATTTTTTACACGTTTTGTACACGCTCAACGAAACGAGGAAGATTCAATTTAACATGTCATACACTTGATTATTCATAAATTACAGCATATTAAAAGGAATAAAAATAATTAATAATAAAAATAAGAAATTTCTTACCTGCTCACAATCCTCAACTCCTCGCGATGCGCATGCGCAGTTATGAAACACATTGGGAATGGCAATCAGCTGGTTTCCCCTCCTAAACGCTAAACACGAAGAATTGCAATGCGTTTGACATCTGACTTGTTTTGGTTTTCCGTATCTGTTTATCTTGCAAGATATCGAGAAAATTCTTTGTGAAGACATCTTTAAAATCGAGATGGTTGCTTAATAGCTTGTTGGAAGTCAGAAAGAAGAGGATTTAACGTGAGTGTTACGTTTTTTAATGGGAAAAATGTTGAGTATTGAACAACTGTCATTTTCTTGCAGTTTGATGCAGAATGGGGGGTTCAGTGAGCACAGGTCAAGACAATAATGATCTTATAGATAATCTGCTTGAAGCAAATTTTATAAAAACACCGGCTGTAGAAAGAGTGTTCCGAGCTGTTGACAGAGCGGAATATTTCTTGCCGGGATCTCGTAACAATGCTTACAAAGATTTAGCATGGAAGAGTGGGAATTTGCACATGTCTGCCCCTTGCATTTACAGTGAAGTCTTGGAGGGGTTGTGTTTGAAGCCTGGATTGAGTTTTTTAAATCTCGGTTCCGGGACTGGGTACTTCAGTACGATGGTTGGTTTAATCTTGGGTAGTAAGGGGGTTAATCACGGGTATGAGATATTTGAGGATGTTATAGAGTATGCGAATCGAAAATTGGAGATTTTCAAGAAGCACTCGGGGGCTATAGATGAATTTGATTTTTGCGAACCGAAATTCATGCAAGGTAGGGTGAATTGTTGGTTTAAAGCACCGGTTTTGTAAATTTTTTTTATAGGAAATGTACTGTGCCTTACTAGCGATGACGTTCGTCGTTATGACCGCGTTTATTGCGGCGCAGCTTGCCCGGCAAATTTCGAGAAGTACGTTAAAAATTTGCTCAAAATAGACGGTATTTTAGTCGTGCCGTTAAACAACCAGTTATTTCAAATTAAACGTACTTCTATTAGTAATTTTGATATCCGGCCTTTGTTGCCGGTTTCGTTCGCTACCCTTATTCCTGTTTCCGATAGTAAGCAAGAGACGATTAAAGCGTGTAAGTATTTTGTTATCGCCTTAGCGTATTCTTGCAGTTTTTGTTTTTGATTAGTTGGTCAGGAGCCGTTACTGCTGCAAGAAATGTGCAGGATAGTTGTGAGGGATCTCTTGCGTAAGAACATCGAAAAAGTAAATCCTCAAATAAAAAGGGGGCCAGTTCCTGAAAAAAAACTGACAAAGAAAAAGCGCCCATTGCGTCGCATGGTCGTCCCGATTTTCGACACCTACGAAGACAGTTCCGACGATGATTTACCACCACCGGACTTCATCAGAAGCCCCCCAACGAACAACGATGCGGAAAGAAATACGAGAGAAGTGAACGGACTAATTAATTTTGTTCTGGGTCACATTCAGGACAGGAGCAACTTGTTGAGCGAGAGAGTTAGGAATAGGAACGGTGCCAACGAGGACGGTGATATTACGGAAGACAAGACTGAAAATAATAACGAAGAGATGGTCGTGGAAGAAGAGGATGCGGCGATCGTGATCACCAGCGGAAGCAACGAATCATCTGGCAATGGGTGTGTGGTGCGGGCTGTCATAGAACCCCTGCCTCGGGATGTTGAGGTGAGATCGCAGATTTTTATCGAATGTTATTATTATTATTATTATTAATTAAAAAATTCGGACTTGCATGTGTGTTCTCCCTTAGGATGAAAGTCCTGATAACCATGAGCGCCTCTTGGACGCTATAAGAAGAATCTATCAGGAAGAAAACGAAGAACCAAATGTTGAAGAGCCGGAAGCAGAGAGCGCATCGGCTGAAGCAAACACTGGGGCTGGTCAAAGACCTAAACGAGACAAATTCGACAGTGGTTTAGGGGATGAGGAAATAATCGAAGCCCATGGGACCGTTTCCTCGGACAGTTCAGAATCCGCGGACCACATGGAATTTGAAGACTCGTCCTCGAGTAGTAGTGACGATAGCAGATCGAACAAAAGGGGTTCTGAGGGGTTTGAACAAAACGTGAAGTGTCGTAGGGTGCAGTTCCCGAACGATTCGGACAGCACAGAGAACGGGAGGGGGGTTGAGGATGAGATACGGGTGATACCGAGTGTGTATACTGAGCACATGAGGGGAAAGATACAAGAGTTGCCGTTACCGACTATATTGAAGAAATACCTGAATTTTTATAGGGAATTTTAGAGGTTTTTATTATTATTATTGTTGTTGTAAAGAGTGTTGCATTATTGGTGTTTATGTATACTTTGCTCTAGATTATGGATTATTAATGTAAGTACTTACTTTTAACTTGCATTCTTTATTTCTTTATTTTAGCTACATATCGATGACTTTATAGGTTGTATTGTATGGATTATATTATATTTTAACATGAATAAAGCGCAATATGTTCATTTTCGTGTATTCTTTCAAGCAGCTGCAACAACTTATTACCTCATCTGCAGAGTATTCATTACTCTGGATTTTGGAAAGAAGCGTCCATGTTCTGGGTTTTCTGCTTGAACACCAGATAAAGCTAGCTCCAAGACAACTGCATAAACGGTCAGTAGAAATGCAGATCACATAACTAAAGCAAAAGTTAGGTTCAGAGGTTTTGCACTTGACACTTGAACATGTGGAATGTTTGCCTTCTCATTTGACGTCACACTTGAGGGGTTCATTGACCTTGAATAACCACTGAATTAATAGAAAAGATGTGCTTAAATTCCTTACCTAAAAGGGCGATTTACAGCGCCCTCGATGGCGCAAAGGAGAATGTAACTGTTTAAAAATTCGACGCTTGGTTTAGTTACTAAACCAAGCAATATCCAGACGCCATTTTCCGTTCTTTTTCTAACAAGTTTAATGAATATCCACCGGCGGCGCTGCGAATTCTTGAAGGGTAATTTTTCAAAACTTTCATATGAACCCATTCATTATATTTTATTGAATTTCAAAACACGAGGGTATCTGTAGGACATTCGTTAACAAGTTCTTGCCGAGAAAATTCCAATAAAACGATGCACCAACAAAATACTCTATAAAAATAAAGCACGTGTCTTTATGGCAATTTTTGGTTATAGCCGGTCTCTTGGTTTAGTATAGATAATGGTTCGACACTCCGAGAACCGATTTTCGTCGCCTTCTGCGCATGGGACAAACTTGTTGAGAACCTCTGTATTCAGGAGTGTCTGATTCTTTTCGATTTGTAACACTCAGTGTTGCCAGAGCTGGTGATTTATCACCAGATCTGGTGATTTTAAAGGTTGGGATGCTACCTGGTTATTATTTTTCTTAAAAGACTATATTCTGGTGATTTTTCTAAACAACTAGTGATTTTTTCGGTGATTTAGTACTGGAGCCACGATCATCAAGTGCAAGCATCCATGTTCCTTCATCTCACTCTCGGTTCTCGCACTTTGCGGCTCGGTCGCTTTCTGTGAATTTCTTTTCTATGGTCGTGGTCGCACACGCAAGGTCGGTAAAGTAGTTTACCATACCGTCTTATAGACGACCGACCTTCACCTTGTCTTTCTTACACGACTGTCAGCTGTTAGGGGTTAGGTTGTTACTGTAAAGTAATTAGGCGGTTCCGTTGGTTTCATTGCAGGAGTTTATGATCGTTTATCGAAAAGAATAAAGATTTATTTTACTATTTCATAGTATTTGCCTTTACTTGACGAAAATCCATGATCACTAATTTAAATGAGACAAAATTGTCTAGGTTTTCCTAAATTTATTAATTAAATATGACAATTGTTTCGCTCACACAGTGGCTTCTTCAGATGTTAGTACTGAACATAGTACTTTTTTGTTCCCTAACCATAGTGCCTAGTGTCGGGGGAACTTTCAAAAATCTGGTGATTTTTAATCGGTAACTGGTGATTTTTAAGAACGATATCTGGTGATTTATTTTTCAGTTGTCTGGCAACACTGGTAACACTGCCAATATGTCAATTTAGCAACGTCAGTTGATTGTCATTAAATAAATTTCAGGATTTAATTCCCAAGTTTTTCGTTAATATAAAGTGTTTGAACACGAAAGTGTTCTTGTATGAACTATTTTGGTTTTTACGTAATGCCCAAATAGGTGTCAACTGCAAAATGGCTAATTTCCAAATCGGATTTCCAGATTTCTTGAAGTTTCAATTTTAAAGTTTATGATCTGGTCACAAATTTTCAACTTCTATTCCAAATACTATTTAAATTGTAATTTACGCTTCAGGTATGTTATTCTTTTGATTTTCCCGTGATTTATTCTCACATTGAAGCAAAACAACATTCAAATTCAACCAAAAATTTTGATCTTCCACGAAGTTTGACAGCAAATTCCTACTATGCTGTTGCTACGAGCAAATAATGCTCGTAGGGTCGTTGACGGCTGACGGTAACCGGCAATTTTAGAAAAATTCAGTAATTCGCGACAAAACACCCCAGAGTTCCACATACTGACGTCAGTATGTCTCATACCAGTGGCCCCCAAAAGCTGCGTAATGGCCAACCAGGTTTTATACTAAACCAAGTCAAAAATGACACCGTTAGGGTAGTGATTCATTTCGATAGTTTGAGTTAGGTACTTGTAACAGACGTACAACAAAACTATCAATTTGCGACAACCATAAACTAGACACTATATAGACGTTTAACGCAAATGCAAAGACGTTTAAACGAAAAGTAATTCAACTTACAAACTAGAGATGCCAGTGTATACTCTTTGCATTTAATCGAGTCAGCGCTGGGTGACACATAGGATCGTTGACGGCTGACGGTAACCGGCAATTTTAGAAAAATTCAGTAGTTCGCGACAAAACACCCCAGAGCAGCGCTGCCAGATCGAAAAATTTGTTTTCCTCCATAAACTGACAGAAAATTACGGAAGCGCAGAACGGCCAAATAAAAAAAAAATAAGAACTTGAAGTTAATTTCACCTTTTTCCCAAAAACTTGAAATTAATTTCACCTTTTTTGCCAAAAAGTTGAAATTAATTTCACCTTTTTGCTAAAATCTTGAAATTAATTTCACCTTTTACCTAAAACTTGAAATTAATTTCACCTTTTTCCCAAAAACTTGAAATTAATTTCACCTTTTTGCCAAAAAGGGTCCCTGTATTGAGAGAGTACCGCAATCTCCGCCATGTTTACTCACAATAACAGGCGCCAAATTTGAATTGCGCCGGAACGTCAGATTTTATATTTGACATGTGCTAAAAATTGCGGATTCACCTTCTGATTTTTTATCCATAAACAAATAAAATTTGACTGTAATACGTTGAGGAATAATACTACAGACCAGATTGTGGAAATATATATCACTGATTCACCAAAGACGATAAAACATAAACACCAAACAAACAAACATTTCAGCTCGACTTTGACTGACATATGACATTTTGCTGCCGACACGCAAGATCTATTAAGATCTTGGCTGACACGGCAGTCCGCCGTGTTTACTCACAGTTCTGAAACATAGTGGAGCTATTGTTTGCGGTACTCTCTAAATACAGGGACCCTACCCGTCTATTGCTCGCAGCGCCGCGCGTGGCACTATGGTAAAGTTCTATGGAACGGTTACTAAATAATAACACAGAAGCATAAGCGCGGTAGGCATCCTTATTTCCAGTAAACTCTAGTGGAGACCGTTCACAAGTCTCCTGGGAATAGAAAACTCGCGTCCACTGCTGGACGCTAATAAATTGTCACGCATGATCGATTAACTCAAGCGCCATCTGTGGATGGCTCAGCGAAATTATCCACGAAAACGAACTGGGAATTCCAGAGAACTGTAATATCTGCTTCTGCTATAAACGTTTGAAACCGGTTCACAGTGGCGGATCGTAATGAAGGGCTTTAGGCCGCCTCCCTACCAAAAAATCTTAAAAGAAAATTAAACAAAATCACGTACCTACTAAATTTTGGTCTAATTTAAGTATGATAAAATATAAAACAATTGTCATTGGGTAGATCCCGGCCAGCAGCGGCCGGAATATATGGGGAACGGTAGTATTAAGCATTGTATTTATATAAATACAATGGTATAAGCAAAGTTCAGTATAGGAGAAGAAATACGCGTTTCTAGCAACTACGCACAGCAGCCACTAAGTATAACGAGATATAGGCACAGGGCAATGGGTTAGAGATTCATACAGCCTGGATTATTCTATACTTGGTTTACGCTTTTCGTTGTGTAACACAACTTGTGTTATACTTTTAAATAATAAAACTTTACTTTTACAGACAATAATTTTTCGTTGTTCAAACTTTACTTTTAAACATTAGTTCCTTTTGGTTCTTATCTTGATTTTTTTTTGTAAAGAGCAAGTGAAAGAAAACCGATAGAAAACGTTGTTTTAAACTTTATAAAACGGGGTGGGTTCTGAGTTAAAATTTTACCTAAACGTTGTTTAGGCTTTTTCGCAGAGCCCTCTGTCTTGAACAAGTCACGAGCCGCCACTGCCCGCCCATTTTAAAATTGATGCGTATTTAATTATGTAATCGAAGTTGTGTGGGGTAGTATTGACAAATAATCATTTAAAAAAAACTTGTGTGTGTCAGCTCCGACGCACAACGATAACGTAGGTAACGCTTGATTTTACTCCTCATAAAATTTCCGTACCGCGGGCTATAACTGAAAATCGATTCTTAAGGAGTGAACTCCAAAAACAACCCGCTAAAAACATCTGTATTTATTTAGCTTTCCTCCCCAATTATTTTCTTATGTGGCACTTTTGCTGCACTTTTTTCATATATTCGAAAAATGCTAAATAGAAAAGCTCGATTAACAAGAAAAAAATCTTCATATCCATTACCTATGGTTTTTCTCGCAACTAAAAAATGATTCAATGATGTGACGATTACCTGCCATTAACATAACAAAAGAGAACAGTAACAAACAAAATCTAGTCACTGTTTTTTTTCAAGTACCCCTCCACCCATTTCAAGACCTCTTTATAAATACATTAACTTCTTTTTCTGAAGGGCATACATAAATAATATTTTGACCTCAGCAGTGGGATACGATCAAGTACCTCTGACAAACCAGAACACCAAGTGCGAATTCAATCATCCATCCATGACACACTGCGATCAGCGATCGGATAACACACCCACGTCCAAAATTCTGCAGATGGGGTCCTTACACTCGCGAATGAAAGAGAATTAACATAACAAGATCTCGAATTTTTCGGTTGACACTTTTACTTGCTCGAGTTTGGGCCAGGCAACTGATCTGGATGAAACTGAAAGTACAAGAACCCATGATATAAATTCGGGAGATAAGTGGCGCGTCACAAACGTCAGCTTTTCATTCCAAACAAAACAAAGCCACGTGCTTTCTGACGTTTTAACCTAACCTCTGAAACATAATTATAATTACATATAGTTGTTTTCAAGTTTTTACGCGTAAGCCCAACACACAAATTGAAAATAAACTGTTTTCACTGCAAAACGTCTAGAATTATATTGCAAAAACTAGTTTAAGACGTTCTAAATAATATCGATAAACGTCAAATGACACGTGCTTTTGTTTTGTTTGGAATGAAAATCTGATGTATGACGAATTGTTGTTCAACACATTCCAAGGGGTACCGACATATAGTTGGCCGAGATAGTTTTCCACTAATAATGAAGTTACCCACTCTTGGCAACGTCCGGTGGTACACACTACATATTTTAATATTTTAATTTTCCTGTACCATTACAGATCTACTCTTGTTTAAAAGACAATGGCGAATCATTAACAAAACACTCTCAAAAACAATAGACTGGCATTTGACAGTTCTTCGAAATTCTCCGTTTATTCTTCTGCAGGGGAGATGAAATCTTGAAGGTCAAGGGATGTCAAGAACCTCGGGCAGAAGAGGACCGGTATTATTTGGCAAAATAAAAATTAATTTTTAAACCGGCCCTGCCTTAAAATTGTTTTGGGTGCATAAAAAACGCATTAAAATTATCAACGGTACGCCGATCAGAACAAGATTATATTTGATACCTACTTGGTGTTTACAAAAATCGTCTGCAAGTTTTTGTTCTGTTTTTTTGCAGTCAAAAGAAAAGTAGACATACAGATACAGAGTGAGTTAAGATATTTACTACAACTTCCAGCAGCTGGGTCCCTTTCGTTTAAATTTGACAAAAGTTTATTTACATGGACCCAGTTCTGACACGACTGTTAGAACCTAGCTTTTTTGCCATTGAGAGAATGGAACTTTAGCAGTTCTCCAGGTCCCATCAGCTTCTGGCAGAAGCTTATGTTGCCACTGAAGACCTTTACTGTCGAAGTGGACGTGTTGGAGGCTGCATGAGAAACTTTCAATGGTATCTGCTGAAGAATTCGCAGAAGGGTCTACCGAATCAACTTTTAAAAGCGCTTTGATGATGACATTTAAGGGCTCGTCTTTTTTTCGGATGTTATACAATTTACCTGTGAATAATCTTCTTCCTTTTCTTAACCGCATACATATTTGTCTAGACATCGTTAATTTGTTTTCCTTTAATGATATATCGACAAGTTTACAATCATCAAAAGAATTTAAAATAACTTAATTACTTATTTTGTTCACTGTTTTCGAACATTTTCGTTTTTTCTTGTATGCATATGTTTTTGTTTAAGTACGTTTGCCTGTTGTGTTTATGTATTTTGTGATTCATTAAATTCATCTCCATATATGAGGTTTCTTCTGTTTGAACGTGACCCAAAGTTCACGCCATTAAAAAACCGGATGGCCAATCGAAGAGGTCAATAATTTATTTCATTCAGATAACGTTGACCTCTAGATATATTTTGAATGCGCTACAGGTGCGAAAATGGCTTTTGAGGCTTGTTTTCCACTCATGAACTGCACTTTATTACTGTTATTTCTGTTAATAGTTTTTGGAAACTGATATAATACATAATCTCTATAGAATTTGAGCAGGAACGAAGAGAAGCAGATATCCGAAAAGGAGTGAGACAGAGATGTGCTTATATATCGAAGATGCGAAGATACGAAGTTATAAATAAAAGTGTTATTATTATATATTTGCTGAAAACATTTCTGAATAAATCTCAAAAGTACTTGAGCAAATACTGCATAATTAAGTGCATCGTCACACAGGTTAGAATTCAATTTCTTAATCTCCTCAAAAATGTTGCATTTCACGGTTAAGCTAATCCGTTTACACCTCGTTAAGAAATCGATTTATTATTACCAGCAGATAAAACTAACACGCAAGTTCAATACTTGTTCTCTTTAACCAGGTTCAAGGCAATTCGTTGCCATTTATTTCTTACGATCATTTTGATTGCTCCTCTAAAAGGGCTGCTTTGAAAAAGTACCCTCATTACTGAAATTGCATGTGTGTCTTTACTCTTCGAATAAAACGCTTCAGTCTTGAGCTGCTCCTGAAAGATAACGCGTCTTGTCCCAAGCATCGTCCTCCGTCCCGCCGCAGGGTATAAAAATAGGTCTTCTTCAAATCCACGCGCATTTGTGAGTGAGGATCTGGACAGTGGTGGGTGACCAATACCAATATTTGTGGCATTTTTTATAGAAATTCAAAACACGACCAAATTTTCCCGAGTTCTTGGTTTTATATTTTCTTGGACTAAAATACAGGGTGAGTCGTGAAAGTGGCAATGTTTATTCTTTAATAAAGGCTGTCTTGATTAATAACGTGAGGAGATAACATTAGGTGTATGTGGAAGACCCCACGAAGCTTCTGATAAAAATATTTTGATGTATACCAGAGATAGGGACCGACTATTGGCCCACCCTGTATACCCTACATTAAAAGTTATTCAGAACAACGTTAATTTTCTATTGTTTAACAACCCGTCTTCAAGAAAAGGATATGAATCAAAATTTGATAAACTTTTATCACTTTCCGAAACACCAACCCATGTCTCTAAACATTGACTTGGGTAAATCACCTAAAAATTTGTCACACGCCACTCATAATTCTTGCCGTTTCTTTCGGAACAGAGCTCCGTCATACGGTGGTGTAATGTATGAGGTACCTATGTTATGCAGGTATAAAAAATTCAAGTGCGTGGGGTCGTGTTTTGAATTTTAATTTGGCCCTATATTGGTCAGTGGATCTCACGTAAAATTTCAATGTTATTTTTTATTAGTGAACTGAAGGCACACACTTTGCAGTAGAAGGTCTCGATAAGACCGATTTTGAAAATATAAAACAGTACAAGAATATATTGCTTAAAAACTCGTGAATGGTGCAGTCGAACCATGCATAGAAGCACATTGGTAAGTAAACGTTTAACAGTTTATTTTTTTAGTTTTAGCTTGTGGGGCTAACTCACAAAGGACTCAGTAGAACATCCTACATCCCTAACTATTTGAGAGCAGTAGTCTAATCTGGGCCTACCCCTACCTCTTTCTATTCTGATTTCTGACTCCAGTATGTCGAGAACTAAGCCTTCGTGCCTTAGAAGGTGTCCTACCATCATATCTCTCCTATTCCTTACTGTCTTCCATAAATTTCGCTTTTTCCCAACTCTTTCTAATACCTCTCTGTTTCTAACCTTATCTATCTACGGTATCTTCATCATGCGTCTGTAGCACCACATTTCAAATGCTTCTAATTTTCTCATGTCGTCCAAGTTTCGCACCCGTACAATGCCGTACTCCATACATACGTTTTTAAGAGCCTCTTACGAGTTTCTACATGAATGCTAATACTGCTATATCATCCGCGAATCTGAGTATATTAATAGTTTGGCCCTGTACATTGATCCCTGAGGCTGTTCTTTCCTTAACAATATTAATCGCATCTTTGATATATATATTGAAAACTAGAGACAACCTGTATATTGGAAATACCATTTGTGAAAATGAAAACAATCCAGACAAAAATTCGTCTATTTTGCTCTGAAAGTCTCATTAATTATACAAACTCGGCAAAGTAATTGAATTTTTATCTGAACGTTCACCTGGTTCACTAATCGCTCACGACGAGTTCCTATACAGTGGCGTACACAGATTACTTCAGTAAACTTGTTTAAACAAAAATAAAGTAGAAATTCAACATAATTTGTACATTAATTTCTTTAAGTTTTTATATAATTAAAAAATAATTTACTTAGTACGCCACTGGTAAATAAATTTCCATACTCGCCGTGTGAATTAATGAATAATTCAACGAATCCATAAAGAACAGCTACTATACAGTTACCAGTACGCACTTCTGAGGAATTGGAAATTTTAGAGACGTCCAGAAAAAAATTAACTGTCTGCAGAAAATTGTAAACAAACGTATATTGTTACTTTGCCAAGTGTTGGTGCAAATGCTTTCGGTTTTGAATTATTCATTTTACTGGAAAATGTAAATGTATGAGAACAACACCTCCTACGAAACACCCCTGTATAATAAAAGTATTCAGCTATTATCCAGTGTTGATCAATGCAGACATATTAGCAATAATAAAAATGGTACAGACGTCGCCGTGAACAAAATATAAATTTATTATTATTCTCTTTGTATACCCGTTTGATTTGAATTATGATATGTCCAAGGCAAATTATGATTCATACATCGGTCATTGATACAAAAATAAAGGACGCCTAACATTACCAAACTTGAAAATTTACAAAATGTCCTAAGTTTCGTCCGAGATATGATACCCTCAAATAAGGGATGTTTATTTTGGAGTTTTCTTTACCACAATTTTTTGTAGACATGTGCTGTCGTCATCATATGCTCAATGACATGTCCGACAGAAGAAAGGCATGTTCGAAATAAACGCAGTCATGTTCCTCCGATAAGTTCACCGAGTTTCTTGAGAGATTCCGTTGAAAGACTGCCCCAGTGGCAGCAGGTTTCGGATAGGAGTTCTGCTTATGTCGCTTTACAAAATTATGGTACTCGATCTCTACCGCTTAGATCTGCTATAGAAAGCATACCAGATCTGTAAGTATACCAAAACAACATGAATTAAGTACTCATCAATCTCTTCAGCATCGCTACGTCGAGGAGACTTCCTCTACGGGATGCCATAGAAAAACGACCAGCTCCAGATGAACCCATAGAAGATTTTGATGAACCACAAAGCAGGAACGAAATAGAAACTGAAAAATCTCCAACACAAGTTTTCGATTACAAAGGCGGACTACCACCTGTTATTTTCCAAACAGGATATCCGTTCCAAGACGCTTTTCCCCTGGTCCAAAGTCCTTTTGATCCTCAAAGTTATTTCGTTCAAACTCAAAGAAATACTTTGTATTCGCCCGTTAGATATTTCCAGTTGCTCATGAACAATCCAAATCCATTTAGAACTAATTCAGGAATGGAAAATACTTTTGGAAGTAGAGGAAGAGGAAGACAACTTTTCCAACCAAGTTCTCCATATTTTCACACTTCGAGTATGTCTTCAAATTGACACGTACTAGTAACGGACATTGACATTCATTTTTTTTTAGACCAACAACAGAAAAACGCACAAGAAAACCGTGTGGTTTGTTACGTAGAAGGTCTGGCAGTTTACAGAAAAGAACCCATGGTTTTCTCTATTCAAGACCTCGATCCATTCGCTTGTACCCATATTATTTATGCTTTTGCTTCAATAGCACCTCATACATACACCATAGAACCCCGAGATGAAGAATTCGAGCTAGTACAAGGTAAACCTAAAAACCCGATTAGTAGTGTGTTTCCGCGGGTTCCACAATTACGACCACCAATTAACTATAATGGATTTTAGGTGGATATAGGGCAGTAACAGGTTTGAAACAAGCATATCCTGACTTAAAAGTACTCATATCGGTTGGAGGAATAAGAGATGAAAGCTCCCACCGATTTAGTAGCTTAGTATCCAGCGCTAATAATCGTCGTGATTTCATTCGTTCAGCAATTCATTTTATTGAAAAATACGGGTTTGATGGACTCGATATTCACTGGCAACATCCTGGGGCAGACAGCCTAGGCGGTCATCTTACTGATAAGGAATATTTCGCAAATTTCTTACAAGAAATTTCGGAAATTTTCAAAGAAAGGAACTGGTTGTTGACAATTGCTGCCCCTGCATCACGATTCAAAGTTGAAGACGGCTACGATGTGAAACTTTTAGCAAGAGTAGTTGATTTTGTGAATTTGCAAACGTACGATTTTCATGTTGATCGAGATTCCATTACTAACCATCACGCGAATTTGCACGACAGTCATACAGGAGTGGATCGATTCTTCAATATAGTAAGTATTGTCGACGTATTCATTGCACAAACAACACTTGAATATTCCTTCAGGATTATGCAGTCAGATTTTGGCTAGACAAGGGTCTTCCTCCTTCCAAAATAGTTCTTGGAATACCATTCTATGGTAGATCTTTCACTTTAGAATATAAGAATGAAACAGGTTTGGATGCTCCTGTGATTGGTCCAGGAAAAGAGGGTTACTACACTCAGAATCCAGGATTATTGGCCTATTTCGAAATTTGCGACTTAATTCGAAATAAGGGTTGGAAAAAACATAGAGATGAAAACGGGTTTCCTTTTGCCACTTATGAAGACCAATGGGTAGGATTTGATGACCCAGAAAGCATTAAACAGAAAGTATATTTGTTTTCGAATAATTAATTTCCTGTGCAGTTAAAAACAAATTCTCTTTAGATTTCTTATGCGAATAGGGTAGGTTTGGGTGGTATCTTCACTTGGGCTGTTGATATGGACGATTTCAAAGGTATTTGTGGAGAGAAATGGCCTCTATTGTCATCTTTCAGGCAGTTCCACACTGGTATATTAAACAATATTTCTTACAAGCAAATTTTATAAAAGATCTATTTGTAGAAGCTGTCGAGGAAGATAGCTCTGTGGAATTCCAAGTGGAGCAAGGATTTTGTCCATCAAACGGCTTGTACAGCGACCCCAAAGATTGCGCATCTTATTACGTTTGCAACAACCACCAGCTGTACCATTTCAAGTGTGTAGCTCACATGATTTTTGACCCAACCAATGGAGAATGCGGTTACATCGACCCCAGCAGGTGTAGACCTGGCCAATCTATCCACATACCAAATGTTTTCAGAGGCTTTGACGATAACACTTTAGATTCTGAAAAATTACTAGACGACAAGCCCAAGGTAAACTGTTATAAAGTTTCACATGTAACACTTCCCCCTTCTTAAATATGGTAGTCCTCCATCAAATTACGGAATTAGCAACGAATATAACCATTTTGTATAAGGTACAGTAATTAAAGTATAACTTCTCTTATAGGTGGTTTGTTATATGACAAATTGGGCATTTTACCGAAAAGCGGAAGGCAAATTCGTACCAGAAAACTTAGATTCAACTCTCTGTACTCACATAATATACGCCTTTGCAACTCTGGACCCAGAAAAGTTGCTATTGAAAGAGTTTGATCCATGGGCAGACATAGAAAACAGTAATATCAAATACAATAATAAAAACGATGACAAAACAACTATTTTTAGATTTATATGAACGAGTTACTTCTTTGGCTGACGTACCAGTTTTGCTATCTTTGGGAGGCTGGACAGATTCAGCTGGAACCAAATACTCGCGTCTTGTTAGCGATGGTTCTGCCCGTAGAAAATTTGTGATTGGGGCCATTGGATTTTTAAGAAGGCACGGTTTTAAAGGTTTACATCTGGACTGGAATTACCCTGTTTGTTGGCAGAGCAATTGCAATAAGGGACCATCATCAGACAAACCAAATTTTTCGAAATTAATCCAAGTATGAATCAAAAACTGAATAACACTTTCAATTGCTATTTTTTTGTTTTTTTAGGAACTGAAAACTGAATTTAAAAAAGAGAACCCCCCGCTACTGTTATCAGCATCAATTTCTGGTTATAAGGAAGTCATAGATGTGGCTTACGACTTAAGAACTTTAGGAGAATCATTGGACTTCATGTCTGTTATGACCTACGATTACCATGGAAGTTGGGAAAAGAAAACTGGTCATGTCAGTCCACTTTATAGCAGACCAAACGATAAATATAAACAATATAACACAGTAAGTTCTATACGACTGGGATCTTATAAAATCTGGGTCATCTTTGTCTCTTCTCCAGAATTTCACATTGGAATATTTGGTATCAAAAGGAGCACCTCGTCAAAAACTTTTAGTAGGCATACCATTCTATGGCCAGACCTTCACCTTGGGTACTACTGGTAAATATGAAGAAGGAGTTCCATCTTCAGGTCCTGGTGAACCAGGGGAGTATACAAGACAACCAGGAATGTTAGCATATTACGAAATTTGTAACAGAATCAAGAATCAAAACTGGATAATCAAGAAAGACCATTATGGAACTGTTGGACCATACGCACATTCCAGAGACCAGTGGGTCGGTTACGAAGATGTTGATTCAGTTAAAGTAAAAGCAGCGTATATAAAGTCTTCTGGATTTGGTGGTGCAGTAGCTTGGACCGTAGATTTAGATGATTTCACAAATAGGTGTTGTCAAGGAAGATTTCCTCTGCTCAGGAGTCTGAGTGCAGAATTGGGAGTTACTTCTAAAGCTCCTGTAAGAGGAGACTGTACGAAACCACCAGAACCCGTTACTCCTCCAGCTCCTACCCTTACGACAGGGGTAGATACTGGTGCAGAATGGTCGGAAACTACGGAGCACGTTCATCATCATCCAACCACTCCTACAACGAAGAAAACTACCACGAGTCCTTGGTGGATAACCAGTACAACTACAAGAAAACCTACAACGACAACCAAGAAACCTACAACAACTCCTTGGTGGGTTACTTCTTCGAAACCAACTACAACTACTCAGTGGCCAAGTTGGACACAAACAACCTCAAGACGACCAACTACAACGACGAGAAAACCCACTACCACTACTGAAGGAACCACAATACCACCACCTGCAGTAGTAATGCCTGAAGTTGACGAAAGCCCTCAACCAGGGAAGACTTGTGAACCAGGAAGTCATATTCCAGACCCTATCAATTGCAATGCCTATTACCGTTGCATTTTGGGCGAATATCGTAAGCAATATTGCGTTGGAGGACTTCATTGGAATAAGAAGATTAACAGTTGCGATTGGCCCAGTGAAGCAAAGTGTATGCCTGGTACTTGTAAGTTCATAAGTAAACTTTTAAAAAAATATTTAAAAGACTTTGTATTTAGCCGATACATCGACTAAACGACCTTTTGATAACACTAGACCTTCTACTCAAAATTGGCAAACTATGAAGACCACACAGCGTCACACGACAACTACAAAAAGGCCTAGTACCGCCAGTTTAGAACAAAAATGTCAAACTGGCCAATACTACCCTCACGAGCAATGCAATCAGTTCTACGTTTGTGTGAACGGGCATTTAGTCTCCCAATCATGCGCCCCTGGTTTGAATTGGAATGTCGACTCACTCATGTGCGATTGGCAGTACAGGATCAAGTGTTTGGGAAGGATCAAGCATGGTGATAATGACGTAGCAGAGGAGACCAATGGTAAATTTACTAATTGCACTATATTCTCATTTATTTCCTAAGAAAGGTATTTTTTTTATTTGAGATTTAGAAGAAACTTTCGGCACATGTCAAACTGGTTCCTTTTCTGCATACGCTGGAGACTGCACACAATATTTACATTGCTTATGGGGTAAATACGAAGTTTTCCAATGCGCCCCAGGTCTTCATTGGAATAATGTGAGTTGTTGGGCATTCTTTACATCTCCTACTATAATTTTTTTATCAAAAGGAAAGGAAGATATGCGACTGGCCCACAAACGCAAAATGTTCTGAAACTGGAGAAACAATAGGGGAAGCAATTCCGAAACCCTCGGAGAGACCAACCATCAAACCAATTTACAAACCAACAACGAGCTATCCTGAATGGAAACCAACAACTACCACCAAAAAGCCCACCACGACCCCAGAACCGCTGGATTTGCCTCAAAATTCTGGTTACTTCAAAATAGTGTGTTATTTCACCAATTGGGCTTGGTACAGAAAAGGTGTTGGCAAATACGTCCCGGAAAATATCGACCCGAATCTGTGCACACACATAGTTTATGGTTTCGCAGTTTTGGACTACGAAAAACTAACTGTTAAAGCACACGACTCCTGGGCAGATTATGACAACAGTAAGTTAGAAACCGGTTAAAGACTAACTCGAAAATCAAAATTTATTTATTTTATAGAATTTTACGAAAGAGTAACAGCATACAAGGCCAAAGGTTTGAAAGTTTCCTTGGCTCTTGGTGGTTGGAACGACTCACAAGGAGATAAATACTCTCGCTTGGTTAACAATCCTGCAGCAAGGGCAAGATTCATAAACCACGTGCTCGGATTTTTGGAAAAATATAATTTTGATGGACTTGATCTAGATTGGGAGTACCCCAAATGTTGGCAGGTCGATTGTAAGAAAGGACCAGATTCTGACAAAGAAGCTTTTGCTGCATGGGTTCGAGAATTAAAGACGGCGTTTAGACCAAAGGGCTATCTTCTATCCGCAGCTGTCTCTCCAAGCAAAACGGTTATGGATGCTGGCTACGATGTACCAACTCTAGGTGAAAATCTTGACTGGGTAGCTGTGATGACCTACGATTTCCATGGACAATGGGACAAACAAACAGGCCATGTAGCACCCTTATTTTTGCACCCCGAAGACGAAGTCACTTTCTTCAATGCTGTAATTTATAAATAAATTAAAATTTAACCTAATTTCTTTTTTGGGGTTTTTGTAGAACTACTCCATCAATTATTGGATTTCTGAAGGTGTTCCTCGCAGAAAAATTATTATGGGCATGCCACTGTATGGTCAGTCCTTCCAGTTGGAACGAGAATCCAACAATGGGTTAAATGCTAAAGCCCCAGGACCAGGACAAGCTGGAGAATATACACGAGCTGCAGGCTTCCTAGCGTATTACGAAATTTGCGACAGGATCAATAACAAGGGTTGGACTGTTGTTCAAGACCCAAAAAGACGCATGGGACCTTATGCCTATAAGGGCAATCAATGGGTTTCATATGATGATAAAGAAATGATACGTCTAAAATCTGAATTCATCAGAAGAATGGATTTGGGTGGAGGCATGATCTGGGCACTGGATTTGGATGACTTCAAAAACAGATGTGGGGAAGGGCGTCATCCTCTGATATCCACAATAAGAACTGTATTAGCAGCAAGAGGTAGTGGACATCAAGAAATAATCCTGCCAGAACCTGAGGAAACTGGAGAAACTCCCGAGGAAACTGCGGAAATGCCAGAAGAAATGGAACCTCCAGGTTCTGTAGTGCCACTTCCATCTTCCACCACTACTGTTGCTCCTCTAGTTGATGCCAACTCAGGTTACAAAGTTGTTTGTTACTTTACGAATTGGGCATGGTACAGACAAGGTGTTGGGAAATATTTACCATCTGATATAGATCCAGATTTATGTACTCATATTGTTTATGGTTTTGCTGTACTTAATGGAGACCAGCTGATCATTAAACCACACGATTCTTGGGCCGATTTTGACAACAGTAAGTACAAGTTTTGTTGATGTTGATTTTTGTAATTGATGATTTATTATAACACTTTAGAGTTTTACGAGAAAGTGACAGCCTTGAAAAAGAAAGGCATCAAAGTTCTGATAGCCGTTGGAGGCTGGAACGACTCAGCTGGAGACAAATACTCAAAATTAGTCAATAATTCATCTTCTAGGCGACGTTTTATTAATCACGTTCTTGATTTTATTGAGACAAACAACTTTGATGGTTTAGATCTTGATTGGGAATACCCGAAATGTTGGCAGGTCGATTGTAACAAAGGCCCAGCTTCTGACAAACCAGCATTTGCTGAGTTTGTTAAGGAATTGCACGCAGCTTTCAAACCCAAAGGATTACTGCTTTCTTCTGCTGTATCTCCTAGCAGAAGAGTGGTGGATGCTGGATACGATGTACCAGCTCTTTCTCAGTATTTGGACTGGATTGCCGTCATGTGTTACGACTATCATGGCCAATGGGACAAAATAACTGGACACGTCGCGCCATTTTACGCCCATCCAGAAGATGTTGATGTTACCTTTAATACAGTAAGCATTTAATGCTATCTTCATAGATTTTGTTAACACATTTCTTTATTTTAAGAATTTCACAATCCATTACTGGATTGAGAAAGGAGCTGACCGTAAAAAATTGGTGATGGGCATGCCTATGTATGGGCAATCTTTCTCTCTAGCTGACAACAGTGAAAATGGTCTAAATTCCCCTACTTACGGGGGTGGAGAAGCAGGAGAAGAAACGAGGGCAAGAGGTTTCTTGGCTTACTATGAAGTATGAACCCATCCAGGTATTTCCGCTGTTACTCATTTCTTTATTTCAGATTTGCTCCAACATCAAAAACAAAGGATGGAAAGTCATAAGAGACAAGAAGGGTAGAATTGGTCCTTATGCGTATCTTCGAGACCAGTGGGTGTCATTTGACGACATAGATATGATCCGGGCAAAATCGGAATTCATAAAATCTATGGGCTTGGGCGGTGGCATGATTTGGGCATTGGATCTGGACGATTTCAAAAATATTTGTGGCTGTGAAAATTACCCACTACTAAGAACAATAAACAGGGTATTGAGGAACTATAAAAAACCAGCGCCTAAGTGCAACTTAGAAGGCTCAAAACGGACGCCAGAAAGGAAACCAGCAGTCGTAGGTTCTCCGCCCGAAGACACCAACCTGATTGGCAGTTTGCCTTGCCAAGGAAGATTATTTGTAGCAGATGATGAAGATTGCAGTAAATATTACTTGTGCAATCAAGGAGAATTGCAACTGCAAGTTTGTCCAAGTGGTCTGTACTGGAACAAAGACCATTGTGATTGGCCTGAAAATACTGAATGCCATCCTGATGTTACTTCAGTTGCTCCCGTCACCATAGAATCTTACGAGCCACCTGAAGATTTTGAGGAAGTTCCGTCAGTGGTACCTCCTCAAAAACCATCAAGACCAGGGACGGATTCACAAATTCCAGAAACAGGTTATAAAGTAGTTTGCTACTTCACAAATTGGGCTTGGTACAGGTAATTCCTCCAATTTCTAGTTAGTTTGAAGTTATTTATATCCCATTTTCCAGACAAGGTGATGGCAAGTACACACCAGAAGATATAGATCCTACACTTTGTACGCATATAACTTACGGTTTTGCCGTTCTTGATGGTGAATCTTTAACCATCAAACCCCACGATTCTTGGGCAGACATCGATAACAACTTCTACGGAAAAGTAACAGCCTTAAGGGCAAAAGGAATAAAAGTTTCCATAGCCTTAGGAGGCTGGAATGACTCATTAGGTGACAAGTATTCAAGATTGGTTAACAACCCCGAAGCTAGGGCCAGATTTATCAAAAATCTTATCCAGTTTATAGAAGAATGGGGATTCGATGGTTTAGATTTGGATTGGGAATATCCCAAATGTTGGCAGGTCAGAGATTTTCAGTTGTTACGTTAATATTCCACCGAGCTACTATAAATCCATTGAGCTACTAATATTCCACTGAGCTACCAAATTCCACCGAGCTACCAAATTTCAACGAACTACCAAATTCCACCGAGCTACTAATATTCTATTTTACTTGTAGGTTGATTGTAACAAGGGCCCCGACTCTGACAAGGAAGGATTTGCCTCTCTAGTGGCAGAATTAAGTGCTGAATTTAGACCAAGAGGGTACCTTCTATCTTCAGCTGTTTCGCCGAGTAAAACTGTGATAGATCAAGGTTATGATGTGTCATCTTTGAGTCAACATTTTGATTGGATAGCGGTTATGACGTATGATTTTCATGGGCACTGGGATAAGCAAACGGGACATGTAGCTCCGCTATATTACTATCCCGGTGATACGTATGATTATTTCAATTCTGTGAGTAGCTTTTTCGAATGACAAATAATAATATTGAAACTGTTTTCTTCGCACAGAATTTCTCTTTGCATTACTGGATCGAGAAAGGTGCCCCTGCAAGTAAACTAATTATGGGTATGCCGCTGTATGGTCAATCTTTTACTTTGGCTGATGCTTCAAGTAGGGGACTTAATGCGCATACTTATGGACCTGGGGAAGCTGGGGAATTCACAAGAGCTGGTGGATTCTTAGCCTTTTATGAAGTATATATCTTCTAATATTTATTATGAAAGTTGCAAAAGAATTCATATTTTAGATCTGCGATAACGTGAGGAGAAAAGGTTGGACCGTCAAGAGAGACCCTCAAGGACGAATAGGACCTTACACGTACATGGGAAACCAATGGGTTTCTTACGACGATATTGCAGAAGTTAAACGAAAGGTACTCAATAATCTCAACAAAAAATTGTTTCTCATATATTTTGTTTATTTTCAGTCGAAATTCTTGAAGAAACTTGGTCTGGGAGGCGGGATGATTTGGGCATTAGATCTAGACGATTTCAGAAACCGCTGCGGATGTGGAAAACATCCCTTATTAAAAACACTAAACAAAGAGCTCAGGGGAATCCCAAGCGATATTACAATCGAGAACTGTACTTAGATATTTAAGCTATTTTTGTGATTCACTAGATTATTTTTAGATAAGTATTTTTAGCATTTTATTTTCTTCTGAATGTTCAAATTACGTTGAAGTGTTTGTAACGGGCGATTTTGAAGTGATTTGACTCAATAAAAGCCTAACACATTTAGTTTATTTCAACTCCTATAATCGTTGTGCCGACACCGCCGTCAGGTTGCCAGTAGTAAAATACAAGTACCACCCGGCTGTCAAAATTGTACCAAAATATCACCAAATGTAACACACCCCCAAGGGGAGTAGGGGGGGATTTCCAGACGAACGACAAAGGAATGGTGGTAGGGGATTTCCAGACGAAACTAATAATTTTCAACAATTTATTTTTTCTTCTACATACATATAATGCGTGATTTCTTTATGTAATCAGAATGCGTATGGGTGACTCGCTCGGCTGAATTCGGGCGACCTGAGGTGTTACAAATCAAGAAATAAGCTATTTTCTTGAAATGTGATGCCCTTATCTGATGGGGCACCAGACGCACAGATTCTGAACAAACGAAAAAAACAGCAGCAAGTTAGGTTATGGTGGAACAATTGGCCTAAATCTAGCCGAGCGAGGCCCCCATAACGCATACTGGTTACATACAGAAATTATGCCAGTTATCATTCTATGATATGACAGACGATCGCTGAATTGCATATACATACCTATTACGCACCAAGGATTTTGGAGTATAAAATCCTTGTTACGCACCGACCACAGAGTTGCCTATATCCAAATAGAGGATAATGTCGTGTTGAAAAGTTGACCCAAATTGAAACTGCGCAAGGGGTAGGGGAGCATGCGCGTAGTGCAAACGCAGAGCAGGTTCCAGAAAATCTCCGGCTTTATTTACTTTTTGTAGCAATGTACGTATAACAATAATTCAAAGAATCAATCAATATACGATAAATTTCAACAATTTCACTGCAAATCAAACATTTATACAAAAAATAGCAAACGGTGCAAAGATATTCTATTTCTATAGATACCAAGATGCAATTTAATATAGCTGAAAACATGCGTACGACAAGAAAATATTCTCTGTTTTCGTTTGGAGCATGCAAAAATGGATTTTGCATCTTTCTTAAGGCAAAAAGTCAAATCTGACATTCACTGGGTAACCTTCATTTCACAAGTTTCCGAGTTGTCAGTGCTAGTTGTCAAATTGGATACGAGAAAATTAAATCTTTTAGGAGAGTAAGCATCGAGTAAAATGAAATGCATTTTGGGTGCTTGTCAGAATCCATGTTACTTAAATGTGACAATCGCCGTATTTTAGTACGTTTTGGTATGTGTTGAAGAAATTTACTTGTGAAATGAGAGGGTACCATCTTTTGAGTTGGCTCCACAAACACAACAATATGAAACCATTTCTTAAATATCATGCAATTTAATTAGCGCGCTACGCAAAAAAAAAAATAATTTTGTCTTTTTGCCGAAAGAGAGATGACGTTAACACGACAAAATTAGGTAGAAAAAGTGGGAGAGAAAAAGGCACGTCTTTTATGTTGGAAATAAGGTACGTATGCTGAATACATGGGATCTTGGTGTCTATTAGTATAGAATGTCTTTGAAACGGTGGTATTCCTGCGACAAATGCATAGAGTAGACAAATGACATTAGTTCGTTTGAATGACAAGTGACAGCAACTCTGTGGCACCCACGCATTTATGCCGATCCTACGCAGTATAACATAGCAACTGTACATTCATCCCTGATTTTATACTTACGGCAACGGGCGTATTTTCTTAATATACTATTTCGTAACTGATCTTGGCACCACACATCCATGGCTTAGTGGTCGATGTGTCAGCCTCCCAAGCCGCAACGTTGAGGGTTCGCACCTCGCAGTAGCTCTTTTTTGTTATGATTTCTCTTTTTTCTTTTGACCAAAAAAAAACTGTTCTGGTCCAAAAGGACAGCTAGGGGATCACCATCACGCGAGACAGACATTCACTAATTTGTTGACTTTTACTGTTATTGATTTACTGTTGTTGCGCGGCAGAAATATACCAATCAGGGAACGTCGCATTAGCTCTAATGTTATACCGCGTAGGATTGGCATAAATGCGGCACCCACGCATCGAGCTAGGGTTGGGAGCATCACGCAATATATCGATTCTTTTAGCGATAAATCGACGATGTCAAATTATTAGATATCGACTATCCAGATATAGCGATTGAGCGTTGGGTTGGCAAATAACCTTAGACAAGCTCAAGGAGAAAAAAGTGTACCACATATATTGTTGGAGTACCACCGTACCACCGTCTTGGTAATTGTACCACAAATGGTACGATTGTACCGCACTGGCAACACTATGCTCACTAGATTGGCACAACCCCGGTTTCGGCGTAGGCACCTCTTAGAGAAATCTTCTTTACCGTCATAGTTGCAAGAATTAACCAATAGATGGCAACAATAAAATGCATTTTGTAATGTCTTTATTTGGGGACACAGTAGTATGTTTCTTAAGTCTCTAATCTATGAGCATCACATCACGCCAAGTACTGACTAGGACAAGGCGCTTGTCATGAATAATTTGCAAATGTAAAAATAAGAAAGAGAGCGATACATTCCCCACGGCAGCGTGAATTAATTATGTTCGGCTGAAGTGCAGTGACGTGATTAGTATAGCAAGCCGCACGCAACTCTATCCCTACTGAAGGACGGAGCTTTCCTCTTCAACAGAATGATCTATTCGAAGCGCAAACACTAGTTCACAAAAACAGATCCTGATGTAATATGCAAGAACTCCGATCAGGCGAAGTTGACAATTCAAGTCATTCGACTCAAACCACTATTTCCAAGTCTTACCCTTCAGGAAACGGGATGTGAGACTGCATACCCGGTGGTGGTAATTGAGTCTAAATTTGGCCACTATATCCAAGTCTTTTAATCTTCAGAGTACAGGACGGGAGACTGCGTGCCCGGTGGTGGTCATAATTCAGTTTTAAGTTAAGTAAATATTGTACATACGGTCAGAATTAGAAAAAAAAGACAAAGGCTAAAGAAACAACGAGAACTTATAAATAACTATACATTTATTTTCACAATTTCATATTGACATTTTTCTAATATAACACAACATAATTAGTAAATTGTATACAATAAAATTTAGTACGTACATATTAAGAAAAAAACACGCATCTAACGGAACATTTGGGCTTTTTTGAACTGTGCTATGTGAAAAACGGCAAGTAGAACATTTCAACTCCATAACCTCAACGGCTCACTTGTCCTACAACCACCTGTTTGCATTTTTGACAGCTTAGGTTAGATTGACAAAACTGTCATTAACAATTGATCATTTTAGAATGGCGTCACACAATTGACAGCTGGAGGGCACACATTTGTTGTTTTATAGCTTATTGGAGGGAAGAAGAGGATGAATAACAAAGCAGATGTTTGTGTTACCATTTGGCACCAAAGAAGGGGCATAACTTAAACTTCTTAGTCGCTTTACGCCAAGAATTGAACGAAAATTCTTAAAATGATACGACTGGTTGCACTATTGCAAACGTTGTTTCGTTATTTTGAGTTAAATTACACAATTCTAAAACAGTCTATAGACTGTTTTAGAATGGTGTGATTTTGACAGGCCGCCATTTTCTGTTGGAGGGCAGAGTATGGATACACAACGTTATGCACGTGAGTGTTACCAAAATTTGAGCACATTTGGTGCCAAACAAATAGGTGATGTTTAGAGTTCATGTAATTTAACTCAAAATAACGAAACAACGTTTGCAATAGTGCAGCCAGTCATATCATTTTAAGAATTTTTGTTCAGTTCTCGGCGTAAAGCGACTAAGTTTAAATTACGCCCCTCTTTTGGTGCCAAATGGTAACACAAACATCTGCTTTGCTATTCCTCCCCTTCTGCCCTCCAATAAGCTTTAAAACAAACAAATGTGTGCCCTCCAGCTGTCAATTGTGTGAAGACATTCTAAAATGATCTATTGATTGCAGGACAAACAAATGAATAATGAAATGTTCTATGCGAATAGAAACATAACCTAACTTCTGTGCATCACGCAACTAGATGCGGATAAATAAAATGAGATTTTCTTCGTGGAAATGTGTTCAATTAAAAAAATATACTACGGCGAATTCGTAAATCACATATAAAAGTGCAACATGATAAATTTCCTAATAAAATAGCATTTCTTCTCTCTTTTTAAACGTTAACTAACAAATTAGATCACAATTTCAGCTCCCATATAACGATATGAGCGTCATTACTGTTCGGTTCCTTCAACGAGAAACTGTTTTTGTTCGATTTATCCGCCGAACAGCACGGCTGACGCCAATTAACATAACCTCTACCGCCCATTAGCGTTATAATAGTCCGTCGCGCATTTTCGATTACAGCGCCGTTATTTTTCGGTAAAGTCCTCGCCGTTATTGGTTTCGGCGGGGTCTCCTCCACTTCACTGACGTTGTTTAACTGTCTACTGGTACTCGAGTTGTTGCGGGAGACACTCCTATGGCGCATCGCCATACTCTCTTCACTTCCCGAAGAAGTGTAGATGCTCGACGAACGAGAATCCACGGACCAATTAGATAAATCCAAAGACCGCGGCCTGCTAACTTTCATTTTTAATCGCCTGTCTAAAGTACTGACTTTGCCAGGAATCGCCGCCAGTTCTGGGTCACTTCTGCGTAAAGATTCGTACACTGGGTCTGTTAAAATTGCGTCTTCTCCAGCATAATCTTTCGGATACATCAATTCGCCATATAACCCGTAAACGTCGCAAGTATCTCCTGAACTTTGAGACGACGCACTGCTCGAGAAAAGAGAGCTGACGTTACCCAAACGCGGTAATGTCTTCGATAATCGAGATACATCGCTATCTTTCGATCGTCGGCGTCGAATAATCACGGGACTGCTCGTTAAATGTTGCTTCAACCGTTCCGTCGAGTGCTTTTCCGCTTTTTCTTCATGGTCTTCATGATCTTGCGGGATCTCTTCTTTATGTTCTTTGGTAACAATTTTATTTGGAGTATAACTCTTCGGTTGTAAAGCGAGCAAGAACGATATCGGACCAAAATGGGCGTGATACGATATATTAACTCGTCCGCTAATGATTGGTACACCTTCCAATCGTGGCAAAGGAATCGTGAGACTTATACCAACGTTTGTACCGACCCACAATAAACCTTTACACGCCAACAGTGCCGTAACGTTAACTTGCGAACGATTGTTATTATTTAAACAATCCCTTGACCCGCTCGTCGTTACCCTCATCACATTAGACGCGATATTAATATCTTGCAGATGCTTGAACGTCTCCGTATGATACAAACAAATCGTACTAGAATGCTTCAACGATATCCATAGCCCGATCCCACTGTGCGCCATCAAATTCACGTTACCCACGTGCTCGTGTTGAACACTGAAGCTCTTCTGAATCTCCCCGGTAATTCCGCTTAAAACCCAAACTTTTTTCCCACAAGCCGCGTACAAACACAAATTAATGGGCAATAAGCTAAAAACGGGTTCGCTGCCGAGACTTAAAATTTGCGGATCCTTCAACAACCAAGCGCCATCTACAGGATTGCGTCTATAAACTAACAGGCTCCCGAAGTTCAACGCGACGAAAACACTATCACAATGACACTTTATTTGCGTGATCACATCCGGAACCACGGCACTTCCGACTTCTTCGTGCTTTTCTGGTTCGTCCGCCGCGTACAAAAATAATTTCCGGCTGTCCGTGCCCATCCACACTGTATCCGCGGCAAGGCTCGGACACGGCGGCGAGATTCCTTTGACGTATTCCATTGCGGTCACTTGAGTTTCTACTAAAGAAAAGGACGAGACTTCTTTCAGGTTGCCTGCTTGTTGTTGGTGCTGAGATAGGATGGTTATGTGACTGCTAGCGCCGTCTGTGGCGCATATCCACAAGAAGTTTTGGACACGGTGCCTTCTGCGCGACGTTTTCGTCGAGTTGATCGTGTAGAAACATCCACAGCGAACCTGAAAAATCAGGTTCTGATTTGAAGCAAACATATTATACCGGAAATAGAAGCAAGCTGCATCAAGCAATTAAATGCGGAGGGAAGGAACATTTTGCGTTTGTGGGAGGAACGGGAGGAACGGGATGGAAGGGACGGGACGGAAGGGACGGACGGACGGAAGGGACGGACGGACGGAAGGGACGGACGGACGGACGGACGGAAGGGACGGACGGACGGAAGGGACGGACGCACGGAAGGGACGGACGCACGGAAGGGACGGACGGACGCACGGAAGGGACGGACGGACGCACGGAAGGGACGGACGGACGCACGGAAGGGACGGACGGACGCACGGAAGGGACGGACGGACGCACGGAAGGGACGGACGGACGCACGCACGGAAGGGACGGACGGACGCACGCACGGAAGGGACGGACGGACGCACGGAAGGGACGGACGAACGCACGGAAGGGACGGACGAACGCACGGAAGGGACGGACGAATGGACGGACGGACGGAATAGAAGGACGGACGGACGGACGGAAGGGACGGACGGGCGTGAGGGACGGGACGGACGGGAGGGACGGACGGACGGACGGACGGACGGGACGGAAGGGAATGGACGGGACGGAAGGGACGGTAGGGACGGGACGGAAGAAACGGGACGGAAGAGACGGGACGGAAAGGACGGGACGGGACGGAAGGGACGGAAAGGAAGGGTCGGGACGGAATGGACGGGACGGGAAGGAAAATAATAGTGGGAACTGAATTACTTAGTTACCTCAGTTTGATGCTGAGACCTGTAGACACTCTGCGACTTGACGAAAAGCGGCATTTTCGTAGAAGGCCTCTGCTCCTGCTCAGGAACTTCCCATGCGGGCGAATTATTCGGGTCCAACGCTAATTGCGCCAGACGCAATTCAGTGATCCACTCTTTTTTCACTGAAGGATTGTCGGTTTGGAACGTAAAAACTTCTTCTTTTCCTTTTATTTTGACGACTAACTGGAGGCAGCAAGAGTCGACCCACGCCATTTCTTCGTCCTTCTGCTGTATCAACCCTTGTATTTGTTGTAGGATCCTTCGAGGGTGCTCAACGGTAAAATCTTTGTAAGTTCCTTTTAGAGAGCCCACTAAGTCACCTATTCTGCTCATGACTTCGTAATCGTGCATCAAATTACTCATTTCCGTGCATAAGTTGTCGCCACACTGCGACTGGTTGCCGTCGAATGAACTATTCGATTTCAAACTACCGCCTTTGTTTAAACCCGCAGTTAAAATGCGACTTAACGTTGGCGAGGCACTGGTATCTTGAATTTCTACGTCTGACACTGGATGGGTCCACTTCAAACTTAAACGTTCGCTAGCACCGAAATCATCTGAAGCTTTCGGTGCTACGGATACGCAAACGACTAGGTCGTTCAGCAGAAGCAGCCGGCGGCTTTTTGCTTTGGTTATCATTCCGGATTGGTTGAATTCCTAAAGGGAAATAAGTAAATACGAGGCAATTCGGCAAAAAAAAAAAGAAAACTCACCAATTGAGTAACATTATCTTCCCGCAACAAATACCTATTCCCATCCGCTAACGGTCTAGCGGAAAATTTGCCGCTGATATTCCTCAACATTTCTTTGAACGCCTGGAATTGTTCAGCTTCTCGTTTCCTTTCGTTGAGCATTTCCGCTAAGGACTCCAATTGCGTCAGAGCTAATTGTAGAGACATACGATCGTGATGACCTTGTGGTGTGTGTTTTAAAAGATCTTGAAGCAACAGGATGAATTGGGGGAATCTTTGAACTGGTTTTACCATTAGACCGAAGAAGGATAACCTGTCGTGGGAACTGATCTGTTTCACCTACAAAAACAGTCGTATTTATAAAAATACGGAGATTATAAACGATTAGGTACCTTTAAAAAGTCTGCCAAGGCAGATTTTCTCTTCGCTTCCATTTTTGCCAAGTCCATAGCAACGGAAAAATTATTTATAAATCCGCTATAAATATCAAGAACTATTGCCTTCGAGAAGGAGGCAACGAAAACATCGCCTATTCTCTCGTCTCTGTCCCAATTTCTTACGCATTCCGCTAAAGCTATTCGGAACAACGTATGGCACTGAAGAATCTCCGGAAGTCTATGAAAGAGAGTGGAAATTTTTGAACTACTGAGTATAGGCGGGTTGCTCTCTTCCAACGGTTTTTTATAATCCTGAAAATATAAATTAGGGAGCTGTAGAAGTAAACTCAAAGTAGAAGCAGCAAGAGAAATAAAAGTTGAGACTAGAAAAGTTAAAAATAAAAACCGAAAACACAGTGACACATGGTGTAGGTCCAGAGAAGTACTTCAGGAAAAGAAGAGGAAGTTCAATGAAAAGCTAATCAAAGAAACAGAGGAACAACCCTAGAAACAAAGAGATAAGAAATCTTTTCCAAAAATGCTTTTAGAAAGTACATAACTATAACTGATATAATAATTATTGGTAGTTAAAGAAATGGTAGAAAATTGCACTCACATTTACAAGCCGTTGAAGCGTCGCAACATAAGAATTTTCAGAATGTACAATGGCCCCCACTATCATCCTCCTCTTGATCTGATGCGGGGTTAAATCCGGAGGGGGTGGGGGTAACGTGGGAGGTAAATGTCGCCTTTGCTGTAGAGTACATGAAGGAAACGTCGTTTCTTCTTCCAACTAAAGAACAATTACAAAATAATAAAAGAATAAAAAATCGAACTCAAGAATTTTTCGCACCTCTGGCAACAGAGGCATTTTGCTTGCGGTAGGGGTAGGAGAGTCCGGGTTTTCGATGATGTACTGGTGCGGGGATCCCCTGCGTATTGAAAACCACCGCGAGAGACGCCCTTGATTACCCTGGTTTTGTAGAGATGCGTCGTTAGGTAAGGTGTTGTCCATCGAGTGCCTGGGGCTTCCCCCGCCTCGCCACAAAGTCCGCGCCTTGTGGAGGGTATTCCGAATCTGGCCATTGCTCCTGAACAAGAAATTTGAAAAACTCGGGTCGGTATTTCAATGTTTCTCGTGACCTACCTAGTGCTCGAGGCTGCACTTCGGTCGCTGTCCTCGTCAGAAGACACTTCTGGTTCTGAGCCTGAACACCAGCTATCTTCACTGCTCCTTTGCGAAACCGTGTGCTGTAAAGTTCGAGCGTGAATTAGCGGTGGGGCTGCTATTCTTCGATCGCACCCCGGTTCTTCCCAAGTCCTCGAACGAACTCGTGGTTCATCTGCAAAAAAAGGACAGATTGGAAAAAAATGTTTGATATGTGATTTCTCTCTTAGCCGTGCAACATGATTTAACCATTGTTTGCGGTACCACTTATTATGTGGGAGTCTATTATTAATTTTTATTTATAAACTCGGACGCGTATGTCCACACGTTCACGGACAAATCTGACCACTACCTAATAAAATTCAGACGTGATATAAAAGATAGCCATCAAATAATTTCCACAAGGTGATGAAAACTTAATCATAATTTTCAATTAATGTAGCAATCACTCACCTATCATGTTGAATTTATTAAATGTCCGCGATATTTTGTCGTACCTAACAAGACTTGGCGAATTCACGTGACTGTGTACGACGAAACAGGTTTACAAATATGACTCAGTTAAATGTTAATTACCAACTGGGTTAACTCGAATTGAGTTTAATAAGACTCATTGGCGCAAACGAATCTCTTTTTTCGGACTAGTTTAATGCAGTTTTTGACCAAAAAAAAAAACAGAAAGGAAGACATTATCAACAACGGATAAAAAGAAATGAAGATACTATGGACTTTGGACGATATTGACTAGATATTCGGCTAGATAATTTAATGAATATGAGAATACGCATTATGGGAACCCAATTTTTAAATAGGTATTTTACAATCAAAAATACGAAATTTGCAAAGTCGTCATGGTAGCAAAAGGTAAATAACATAATTATCACTGATAGTCATTCTGACAAAAATATCAGGTTTATGAGATTTTATCTCGGATTTTATATCTTTAAATTAATTAAAAACCACTCTTTTAAAGGCTTCTTTTCAGTTTCTTGTGATAAAAAATTAAAAGCCTTTTCTTTCTATGAAATTATAGGTAGATACGAGGGTAGAAATAAATGTACAGTAATAATAATTCATCGAGGAGTTTACCATCTAGCAAAATCTTGTACACCAAATTACTAATAGCAAAAAAATCCCGAAATTTTCAAGAAATTACCGACATTGCGATGAAATTGCCAAAATTACTAAGAATTCGTCAAAATTGCCCAGAAAATTCCAAAATTGCCAAGAAATTGCCAAAATTACCAAACAATTACCTACGTTGCCAAAAAATATTGAGAAGATCGGGATGAAGCCACTCAGTAATTTTACTCGGATTGCTAGACAGAGACTTCGTCTTTGCGTAGAAGATCTCTTAGATATGGCCGACGTCCTTTCTTATTTGGACAAGCGGTACAAACAATTGAAAGAAGAATTAAGTATTGAAATAAAAAATTATAAAAAATTGCACCCGAGTTCTTGTTTTTATCTTAGTGTTTATCTTTAGTTATCGTAGAGTAACTAAAGAAAATCAATAACCGCAAAAATGATTTATCAAAATTGATAAGTTGCCGAGAATTTGCAAAAAATGTCAAATTACCAAGAAAATGTAAATATTTTATCAAGGAATTGCCAATATTACTAAGAATGTCCCAAAATTACCAAGAATTTGCCAAAATTGCCAAGAAATTTACAAAGTTACGAAAAATGATCAAAATTGCCAAGAAATTACCTGAATTGCTAGTGCATGTACACCAAAATTAGTAGACATACTAATACAAAGTTGTGTGGTTGAAGCGTTATCGACGGTCAAAGTTCTTGAAAAAAATATAATTGTTTTTGAATAACTTAAGACTGAGTTCTTCGATTGGAGCGAGTGTTGGCAGGTGAACCTTTGGTTCGAAATGAAGTATGTTAACCTTTTTATTTTTGGGTTTTTGTTCAATGCAAGTAGTAAATTCAAAATTCCAGCAACCGAATAGTTTCCAGAGGAATGCCGAAATGCGGCCAACAAATCTGGATTCGAATGCAAATTATTTACACCCGATCGCATTTACAGGACATAAAAGTCCCATAAAAATCAGAAAAATGTGTTAAACTGTTAATAAACAGAAAAAAAATCCTAAAACGTACCGGATAATTAACGCAAATAGAGTTGAGAAATGCGCAGCGGAGTCGTAATTACATCTTTTACCAGTCAACGCACGGCGTCACGGCGCCACGTCGTTCCTGTCGTCGTTACGTCTAGGACATTTTTTATTATTCCTTGCCCGTGCTGCATAAGAATCGTCTTCGAAGGGAATCTCTAAAAATATCTTTCAGTCCCTTCATAAAAAAAAGTGTTGTGTTACAATCTCAAGCAATGGCTGTATTGATTTTTATTTCGGATATAAATAAATATAGGAAATGTGCCCATAGATTTTTCTGATCATATAGATAGCTAATTGAAGTTAGATATGAGAAAAATAAACTGTTTTAAAAAAGTTTGAGTTGTTAAACAGGAAGAGTTATCGAGATCTGTTTACTCCGAACTCCAAAAGTTGTAGGTATACCTACGATTTTTATTTGACACATTTTTCTAGAACTTCCCGAACTAATTCAAAATTCATTCTTCACCATCAGACATGAAAATGTGTGGTAATATAATAAATGGCCGATTGGTGATTTCATTGCAAGACAAGCATTTTGGTAATAGTTGCCCAATATGTTATTAAATTAAGAATAATTTTGTGGAATGGAAAGTTCGTCAGCGCCTAGTTTACTTAGATCAACTAATTCTATATTATTTACCTTAAAAATATGCACTGCTTATCTCAAGATGCTTCAAAGTGTTAGTTTACGACAACTTTACTTTTTATTTTGTTTAACGCACTTTTATACACAATTTTTATACTACGACTAAATTCTATGACGAATTACAACATTAAACGCGCAATATTCATTTAACACTATAATTAAACCCCCCTTTCAGTCCACCAGTAGGTACAATAAACTACTACATCCTTACCAAAACAAACTAGCAAGTGTATCCTTGTTTCCTGGCACTAAACAAAGCACAAAACTGCAACAAAATTTTTTTATCGAACACTTCAAAAACTATATTGAATTAAACGGAGAATTCCCTGTTTACTGAAATTTTCCCACCAACATCCGAATCCATACGTAAAAAAACATCAAGCGCAAAAGTGACTCGCTACTCCAAGAATCGGAGGTGGACTAAAAGTTGAGTAATGCAATACAGGACGACTCCGTCAGTCCTGTGTCTTCCACGACTACTCAGGACTGATCATTCGGCGTTTTTCTACTTGGATGTAGGTAGCCCGAGCAGATTTTCAATTGCTATTAAGTGCAGTGGCGTCACATCTGTATTTTAGTTAAACATTTATTCAAATGCAACATAAACGGATTTTTATTGAAGTTGAAGGATTAATCTTCGTACCCCTGAGGATGCTGACGTCAGCGAAACACGTATCGAGTTTAATTACTGTGTCACTGTCTTCTGGCGTGTGGGGTTAACTTTATTATACAATCTAGAGCAAAATGTTATATGAGAGACCCCCCATTGATTTTTGACTTTCTATTATACAAAATTATTTTCCCTGATACAGGCTGTCTCATTTCTTCTGCGTAGAACCCAACTCTGTTTTTCTTAAATTACATTTTTGGATTTCTTGTTTGATTTTGCTGCGAGATTGTATAAGATATTTTTTGCCTAACGTGAATATCATAGTAAAATTTTGGTAACATAGAAATAATATCTAGGAGTAATTCCTGTAATAGTAAAAAAAACAGAAATATTATACAGGGTATGAGCAATTATACCAGGTGAACACATTTAAATTTTTCAGGCACTTCCGGTTTTGCCGGAACTTATATAAAAATGTTGTTTTAACTTCAGAGATTGCGGTATAATTTTGTGAATATGTTCTGCGCCTATTTTGAAAACTCTGATTTGAATATTACCACCAGTGACGTAGTTATGGGCAGGTCCGTCATCTCTTAGAAAGAATAATAGGTATGTATATCTACTGACTCAAATTTAATATTTCAGTTTTTTTAATATTAATTGAATTTTCTGTCAATTAAGTAGTCGTGTTGTTTTTGCGTATTATGTTCTGTTTAGCAGTAAGAGAATTTTTTAAACTCTTGCCATGTTTAAAGTTTTATTCGTAATAAATTTTCGCCAAGACTGTTTGATATTTACCTACCTAACTTTTATTTTGCCACTGTTTTCGTGCATGGGGTGAACATTATTAATTCTTTACCTCGTTCTTTACTTTGTATTTTGAATTCAATTTTAGCAGAAATAGTTTTTCTGCTGGTGTCCAAATTGCATTTATTTCTAAGTAATACAAATACAAAGAAATAGAAATAATAACAATGTCAAAACTGCCAAATGCTGGATGTCAAATTGTTTGTTAACATTAAAGCGAGTTTTTATTCCAGCTTCCCACAGTCCTCCAAAATGTGCGGAGGCAAGGACCAAACTGCCATGGGGCAAAAAAATTCTTGTCTATGGGAGAAACGTCCACTGTAAGTCCATAAGACGTGACACAAGTCTAAATGTTACGCTACTGACTAGGCGCGGCATCCAAGCAAAACACGGTTTCGTTACATAATTGGAAATTGCTCTCTTTGCAAGACGCCGTTTGCGTCAATGTATAAGCAGTTTGCAACGATAAAAAAGCAATTGATAAAATCGTTCTTTTGTTGTTTTTCCCGACTTTTTATGAGGGGAAAATGTCAATAAAATTTAAGTGGATGAAAATGCGTCAATGGGTACCGAGAAAAATAAACACCAACGTCGGAAAATTGGAAATAACGATAAAGCGTTTAAGGGCACATTAAATCATTTATTAATTTCGAGCATTCTTAGATCAGTTTTATGTTGATATTTTGGGGATTGGGGTCAAGGCTGTGCCCATGTTTCGATTTCTGCAACACACACTAGAGAAAGTAGAAAATTGCAAAATTGTCCACCTTAAGTAGTGGGCATTCTATCCGGAGAATTTATTATTATTATTACTTAAAACCACTTTTACAAGTTGCGTAACACCTTCATAAAAACAACCATTGACTCACCGCTTTAACCGATCTTAAAATGGTGCTATTCAACTGGTTTTTAATAAGAGAATACACGGTAATTCAGTGGCGGCCCATATACAAGGTAATGCGAACGCGCCACCACTGAATGTTATGGCTTCCCTTTTCAGTTCATGTGAATAATTTACCTATGCATGAGGCCTCGCATGAGGCACCTGATATTTTGTTTAAACAGCTGCCTGTTCTTGTTGAACGATAAAATGTGTTCCTGATCATGGGTGAACGCCCACTACGCTCTTTGTTATACTAACAAGGCGACTGTTGTTACCTATATATTATGTAAATGGGTAATGACTTTAGGAATTAACGTATTGAATGATCTAGGTGACCGTTTACACAGTGTCGAACGAATTTGGAGGTCACTTTCATTCTGTTCATTTTTTTTTCTAATCCAAATTTTAGGTACTACCTAAAGCTAACCAGGTATCAACCACTCCCCGTATAATCTACGAAACACAGACCCTAGCTAAAGCTTCCGATTAATGACGAAGTTTGTGGCAGCTAAAATTTTTCCATGCAGTAGATTTTTGAACCAACTAAATTTGCCACACACTAATTACTTATCCACCTACATATCCTTGATTAGCTACAACACCTATTACCTTTAAATCTAGGTCAATTGTCATAGCAAACAATCCAAGCGTTCGATAAAAATAATTCTTGAATAGAGCTTGGTATTTGTTGCAGGTAAGTATTTGAGCGAGTACTGGAGCATATCTTCCTCGATATCTTCATTTAATTTCTATTTATTGTGTTCGACAAAGGAAGCCAAAAAATCTCACAGCACAAAAACATGACGAACTTGCTAAGTTTATGAGTGAAAACGACAAACTGGTTAGCGTCTAACAACAAAAAATATTGCCGAAGGGCCAGCCTCCAATTTCATTTCACCACCACACTTGAAACTGGTGGTTTACAGAACTACCCTCAAATTAATAACAAATGCATGTTATTTTGCTAGTGTAGACCTTCAGGATGCGTATTTTTCATTATCTATGCATAGAAACTATCAAAAATATTTAAAGTTCAGGTTTGAAGACGTAGGTAACTTACCAGTTCAACTGCTTACCCTTATTTGGACTCAACATTGGACCATACATCTTCACAAAGATCGATCATCCTTACAGGTAAGTCGATCAATATATCAGTTCTAGATTAAAAATAGTACCCTTGAGGCGTCTACTTAAATAAAATCTAAATCTTCGTATCAAAACAAATCTTTCCTCTCTGATCTTATAACATAAATATCACCAGAAGATGTATACACACAAAACAGTATTGAAAAAACTGTTCTTGTGCAACCTCCAATAGAAGTTCAACTTCTAATTTAGTAGTACTAATATTTTCATTAGTACCAGGAAGATTGCCAAAATACGTACAGGATTAAAAATAGGACATTTAATTGAAAAATCTCAAGGTAATCTTTCTTATATCCGTGCTCGGTTCTGTGATTTACAAGTTTCAAGATATATACGACCAACGGTATTCCAACGACACACTAAAAAAGTCAACTCTGCTTTCGCGCCCTTTAATCGCGTTACTGACCTAGTATGCAGAATTAGGTTTTTAAATTGCTCTTTAAACTTCAACAGGTTTGAAAACGTCTCGGAAAACGTCGATATCAATCATTGCTATGATCTAAAGATAATCGGTTGATTTTCTTGGACGAGTGATGGCAACGAAGAGCGATTTTTAAAAAAAATAACGAAATTTCTAGAGCAAAAATTCCGAAAATGTAACAACAGACTTTAAACAGATCTTGTTTTGATCTTACCTCGAAAAACAATTTTCCCATAAACTAGTAATTTATCAACAGAAAACACGAATACAAAAATAAACATAGATATCTACCCGTCTCTGTCCCACGCCGATTTTCGCCTCATTTCGCGATCTAAATTTAAATTAATTACATAAAGTGTGCCTACGAGGAGCGGGGGCCAAATTTAGAACGGTTTTTCCCCTTAGCGAATATGTTGAACTTGGAATTTCGCAATCAGAAATAACACTGCTTGCTGTGGGTACTACTGGATCGAAATAAAGCCACGCGTAGATGTTTACATTCAGCAAACCTAAAAAGCTATACATTTCCTGTAACACGAATCCAAAATACAGGTTGATGTTCAAAAGTATGTTACATTTTGTACACGAAATTCTCTTTTCACAAAAAAAATCACAATTCCCAGGGTTTTTCTTTCCCATTTCCATAAATTCCTCGATAAATTCCCAACAAATTCCCATAAATTCCAATGAATTTACCCTAATTTCGCGACTAAATTCAAGTAAATTAACCAATAATTCCCGTCAATAAAGTTAATTTCAATAAATCTATTTTCCTAAATTTTAGGTATTGAATTCTCTAAATTCCTTTCATGTATGTAAGTATCAACATTCTCCAACAGTAAAGTAAATTCCCGTAACTACAATTTCCCCCACTAAAAAATAACCGATAAATTCCCGAGAATTCCCATTAATGCCCATGAATTTATACACTGAATTTCATTTTCATAAAAAAACTCCCCCGAAGTCCCAGGACATTTGTTTTTCATTTTTGTAAATTCCCACTTAATTCCCCAAAATTTATACAAATTTTTGAAATTCCAATTTCCTTCTAATTTCTAAAATTTCAAAATTCTTCACTAGTGGCGAAATTTTATATGTTGAATTGTAAAAAATTCATCTAATTCCCATTTCCTATTCATAAAATATTCCAAAGTCCAAATACATATTTTTATTTCAATTTCCACAATTTCCTGGCTAAATTCTGATAAATTAACCAATAAATTCCCATGAATTTACATAAATTTCCATATGTTTTCCTAGTTTGCCATTTGAATCCCCTAAATCCCTTTCTAGTGTAACAAGGGCAATCCTTTTCCTTTTCATAAAATGTCCCTCTAATTTTCAAGATTTCCGTAAATTCCCACTAAATTCCCCAATAAATTTCTATAAATTTCTCAATTTCCCAAAAATTCTCAAGGATTTTCATATATTTCCGTCTATTCCCCTTTTAATTCCTGAAATTCCCTTCAAATGTACACCTCGATGTACACCAAAAATCTCCACCAGTAGGGGAATTTTATATGTTGAATTCCATTTCATAAAAAATCCACTAATTCCCATGATTTCTTCTTTTAATTCCTATAATTTCCCCACTAAATTCAGGTAAATTAGAAATGAATTCCCTTTAATTTCCCATAAATGCCATCGAATTCCCTAAATTCTCTCTTGAATTCCCAAAATTCCTTTCATGCGTGTCCCAAAATTCCTTTCATTTGTGTACCAAAAATTTTTACGCACTGAATTCCCTTCTCACAAAAAAACCCCTTAATCCTCACAAACAGACTTATCAAAAATTATATGACGTAGCTATTGAATGATTAATTAATTACAGTCTAATAATACCACAAATTAAGCTACACACATGGCCACTGCACCAAAACAAAACCCTGAAATACTCTCGCAACCTCGAGTGACCTCATTTAAACAATTACTCACATTTAATTAGCACAACGCCGTTCCTGACATCCTCCATCTCGATCTGAGAAAACAAAATCGCATCTCAACGCCCGAACAAAACACAATCGGGGGTGTACTTAATGCACTTCGACAACATGGCCGAAAGACTTAAGCTGTTACAAAAGCGCACAAAAACGCAATCCGTCGGCCGCCTGGTCTCGGGCGGAATCACGGTGTACTAAGCGGGTACCGTGAACACAGAGCACATTGGAGGCACAGGCCGGACCCACTCGGGTAAAAAAAAGAGCGTCGGTCTGGCGGGCCCGCTGCCATGCTCGTTAGTTAGATAGGTATATACCACCACACAATATGTAATTATGGGCATTGTTAAGGGCCGCTTCAAGTGGGCAAGGTTACTGTAGCAATGCACCGGGGAACTAATTGGAGTTTTGTATTGCTATACGAGGTGTTGTTATTTATTTAGCTTGGGTACAAAAGCAGAATTGGGTAGACTGTTTGCAAGTGAACGGCACAGAAAGAAGATGGAAGCATTTTTACGGTCGAGGAAATCATTACTTGGAGGTTTATCCCGCCGAGAACGCCTCACTATGGCGGATTATGGGAAGCGGCAGTAAAATCAGTAAAACAACACCTTCGCAGATTGGTCATTCAACATTAAGTAAGAATAGAGGCATGTGGAAATATACGTTCCCTAACTTTCCTCATCTCCAAAAAACTTAACATTTCTCACCCTAGCCCATTTTCTTGTTGGGGATATGCTTAAATGCTTAATAACTAATAATGTGTTGTTCTGTGAACTAAACGATTAGTGTTCTTTTTATTGAGAGGTAGCCTTTCAAGGTGGGCGGAATGTCTAGACTCAAAAACCTTTAAAACACAATGTATTTGTTAGTCAGTTTAAAGTCTAGATATTAATTTATATTTCATACGACGTTCGTAACGCATATGGGTAGTATGAACTATCCATACGCTGATTAGAAAGTATGTGTATCATCCGGATCGGTCTCACCACCGGAATTTTGGTCCTTCGAGCCGGATATATTTTGTAATCAGCGTAAATCACGTGTTTTCCAATAAAAAATTATTCCTGCATTAACTCATGTTTTCCTAGAATTGCATGGGACGCCACTGATTGTAACCAACAACGGCTCGGTAATTCACAATTAAAAACAAACTTTAAAAAATTACAATTAAAAATAAACCCAACCGAAATTAAATTTATGTACTATGTATTTAGTTTTCATTTTGTGGCGGCACGTTTTATTAGAAGAACTTCATAAATAATTGTTGCCGACAATTAAAGGAAAATAAAACAGCTGTAGGCAAGTGCAATTAAATGTTTAACGCATGAAGCAGAATAATAATAATAATTCATCCATAAGCTGCGTTATCCCAGGAACAAGTACTTGCGCGCCATCTAGACATGAACAGTTCTACTTCTCTGTATTGAGCATATAGTTTACAGGACTCTAGAAGCACTCCACTTAGTTTCATGCGTTCCAACTTCCTTACGACAGATGGAGCAAAAGATTGTGGATATTTTGGGATTTTATGGTTGGAAAACTATAAAGAGCCGGTCTTTTAAGAATTTAGAATGGGAAATTGTAAAAGTGAATCAACTTTATTGGCTTATTATAGGTTATTACGCTTGTGGCGCCGTTTAAATTATTTATATTGATATCTTATTGCAATTTACCTACTAAAAACTTAAGGATTCTATTATAACAAGGGCAGAGTTTGAGCCTTTGAGCTAGTATTGGAAAGTTTAAAAAACACTGAAACACCAGGTACAAATGGATACAGATTATCGCAGTGAGGAATCCGAGGAGGAATCTATCCAATCCCACTGGATTCTCAATTCTCATGATACATAATAACACAACATTATGAAACACGACTTCGGAATGCCATTCGCCGAAGAATTTAACGCCACAGCCATAACTTCAAAGTCATTTCACCACCGCAATTGAATTGAAGCTTTTAATAACCTCTACTAAATGAAATTTTGTTGCCCATAAAACACTTTGCCATGCGATAAAACATACTTCAATACTCCGCCATCAAGTATTGACGAGAGCGAGGACGAGAGCTACTCGCTCTGTTGTTTTTTCGTAATCTAAATTACTCATCCCGACGAGTACTTTTTTGTTTGTGAATTTACGTTCCCCTGGAAATTATACAAACAAATTTTCAGCGCTGACGGTTCTGTAAAATTAAAACAGTAGGTGATTCATGAAAAAGCTGCTTCACATGCGTGCCACGCAGCGGCAAATCAACCCGTTTGATAAAACTGGAACAGGTTCAAAATATACATATTACACTACAAACAGTATACTTCTAGTCGTTCTTCTCCCACTCGTGTAAACCTGCCTTTTCAATAATTCAGAGCCCCGAGCTCCTATTACGCATCTGTACGATACGTCATCCTTTTCTAAGGCTTTAAAAAAAACAATGGCACTTTCTCTTTAATAATACATAACGATGCATTATATTCAGCGGGGCATAAACAACAAAATGAACGCTCTGCATGCTCATACAAGACAGAGACGACGGAGGTCATTTTATTCCTTGATGAAGCCTGCAGCCAAGCAGTTGGTACAACTGGTAATTTAAGACGGATGCGATTAACTCGAGGAGAGGGAGACAGATACCATGCTGGTGTTGTTCTTTTAAAAACTCCCATCTATGCCACGAGATTACAATTTAAAACGATAATTGAAAGACGAAATTGCAGGCGCAAAATTCCTTGTTGCTACTGAGGATGGAAACTTTCTTGCCGAAATACGTGTATATGTGTTTCAATTTTTATATGATCAGTGAACGAGTCAGTGAATTACTATTGACATTGGCAGCCATCAGTATTTGTAACTTTTTAAAGCGTATTTTTAAGTGGCTTTATAATTTACATTTGGTAGTTTATTTGCACTAGAATTCCAGATTTTCCCACGGCCGGTGATTCAAGAACTCGCCGCTTAACAACTGCTTTCATCCAAAAATCACGCGGCTGTGGTTAATATGTGTTTATCACATTAAAATCTAAAGCATTCTTGGAGTTCTTGAGTCAGAAATTTGCAGGTTTTAGACGAAACCGAAATTTCCGGTGTTATTCTTAAATATTTTAGGGCAAATTTTCTAGAACTATAACCGATTATCGAGCCCTTACATTTGCAATAGAGAAGTGGATAAATGCCTCAACTTTTGAGAGCACTTTGAGAACTTTGAGAACACTGTAGGCATAACATAGAACTCGATATAGTACACCTTTTTTCTCTGTTCTCTCACATTTTCTTTCATTGGCTGATCCAAGGAATAAAATGTGCAATAGATTTCGTAATAAACAGCTCATATTCTAAAGTAATGAGCACACGGTTTACTTAACAATGGCCGATATCTCTTATCTGCCTTATTGGTTCCGAGAAGACATATTTGCAAATATGTCGAGAGCAATTCCGATCAGATAAATATCAAAACAAAACATGTCTCACATCGGACGTATCTGTATTTTCTTTGTGTGTGACAAATGGAATTTCCACTCTATTTTATCGAACCCCTCCGATGAAAAAGAAATAAATGTTTACCCAGTTTTTCCACAAAAACGAGACGTAATTTTTTTAATGATATTGGAAGGGACATACGACGCAGACGGCGATAGTCGTATCAGTTCATTTGGCAAACAGAACTTTCGCAGCACATCCCGTTTAGTGGGTGGAACACAAGATAAATATTGAATTTTGACTTCGCCTGCACGGAGGCGAATTGGTTTTATAATCTATGTACCTAGCCAAGAAACAACGGATCTGGGAAGACAAAATTTTACCAGCATTTTTGGAAATTTGTTTATCAAGTTGAGTGAAAATAATCAGAGCATTTATTTAAAAAAGAATAACAAGGAATAATAGAAATTGGAACATGGGGCTGAATTGAAAGAGAGTTAAAGGGTTAAGAGCCCAAAATTATTCACGAAAAAAGACGACGGTGTACGGGGAAGCTCGGATAGAAGCAAGAGAAAAAGAAACTGGAAAGGTGGAAGACGTGGTGCCCAGAAATCGTAATTTAAAGATTAAGAAAGACGGAAATAATATTCTTGACTCAACATTATTTTAGGAAGTGATAGCTTCACGAATTTTAAGAAAAATTAATACGATACGGTATACGGTTCAATTACAGAGATTTTATTGTAATTTAGAGATAACCTCTGCATATTATGGACCTTGATACATAGACATTACGTTAAAATATTGGTCATAAATATGGCCATGAATTAATACTTTTTACACTGATAAACATTTTCGATAATGATTCGAATGCGTCTGTACAGGGAGAGAAATGTTGAATAAAAAAACCTGGGTGCGTGGTCGCCACAAGCCGAAGGGAAACCACCACCTATTTTATGTACACCATACATCCTTCTATACCAAATATATCCCCGTACATCCCAATACATCCTCGTACATCCCTATACATCCCTGTACATCCCCGTATCTCACCATACATCCTTCTATACCAAATTTGTTTAAATGTCGGATTTAGGCTCTATTTTAGGGCACATTCAACATCTAAAAAGCATTGACTGGCCATCTGAGGAGGAAAATCGAGAAAAATAAATAATTCCATACACCCTAAATCGAGACCCAAATGCCATAAACAGGTATAGGTAAAACAATTTGATCGTTAATTTTTTGGTAGGTGATAATGTGGCAACTATACTTTTACATAATATTGCATTCATATTGTAGGTATATGAAGAAAAGAATGGTTGTATAGATTTTAAAACATATACGACAATAAAATATAACAACTTTCGACTTATTTACATTTTCTCATGTAACTAGGTACCTAACTATTATCGCAGAAAATAAAATTCTTTATGAAATGTTAAATTAAATTCACAAAAAGGGAATGAATAGTATGCAGGGTTGATTGAATTGTTCCAAGTGGACATAATTGGACGATTTTGTCCAATTATGTCAGTCCGAACAAAATCAATAGTGATGGACAAATTGGACAAAATTGAACGAAATCAATAAAACGCGGCAAAAATTCAAAAAAAAACTTATTTTTTATATGTTATATTAAAAACTAGCTGGTACCCGGCGCGTTGCTGCCTCAGAAGAAATAATTGTGGTAAAATCGTTTGAAATTTGATAAACTGCGAATGACATATGCCGTTTGACGTTTGCTGTCAATTGTCACTTTATAAATTATAGCGACCCACCTCGGCTTCACATACACGTATAAAAAAAAATCTGTTGATCCGATCGCTATCAAACTTCACAGGAATACCCGCTGGGCTAATCTGAAAATTGCCTGAAAATTTCATCAACATCGGTCCAGTCGTTTCGGAGTCTATAACGGACATAGGTAGAAACATTTTTTGCGTTTTATAGATATAGATAGATAAAACAAATGTAAATGAAAACCCATTATGTTGCTTGGCTAGATAGGTTAGCAGACTAACTACTAACTTACAGTATTTAATAAATAAAAATTAAACTTGATTTTGTCCAATATTGTCTGATTTTGTCCAATTTTGTCCAATAATGTGATTTTGTCCGAATTTGTCCAATAATGTCCACGCCCTGGATGAAATCAAAAAAAAGTGGACAAATTCACAACTCTGATAGTATGGGCCTGCCTTTCAACAGATTAAATAAAAGCTGTTCTATCGCTTTTCCCCCAGCACATTTTAAATTGGGCATTTGGGTTTATTCAAATTTGGAAAGCACTTTTAACAAAGGGCTTGGAAGTGCCATTTGCATGCATGTTCGGTAGGCTACCGCAAAACTCGGGAATTTAAAAATCAAAAATAAACCGGAAAAACTATTTTTCGAAGAAAAACGACAATGGGGTCGTTACACAATTTTTTAAAATCATATTTTCCCGAAGATTGTCGTAAAATATTTGACCCGTATTTTTTATTTTTCTTATAGCGAACATTTTAGGCATCTAAACCAGCCTCAAAGTTAAGACGCTGGCTCTTTAAGCCTTTTTGAATGATGACGTATCGGGGGCAATGCCGAGAATTGTCGATATTAGCCGGAAAGTACAACTGTTGCTTGTCAAACGTAAACTGAATTAATAAACAATCATGGCAGTCTAGTCGTTTGACAGATAGTGTCCAGTGTTGTTTTTCAGTTTGTCTAGTCCCCAAATAAATGAAGCATTTACCGTTTCGTTTTAATATTTTTCATTTCAGCACTGAAATAGTCCAAATTGGATAAATAATAATTGTCAATAATTTCACTACCCCTAAAATTGTCTGAATCGGCTTTAACGAAACCTTGCTCTATTTTCCATACACAAATATACTAATTGACACAATAAATAGGAATAAAGGCACATAAATAAACGGCAGATAACTATTTATACACCCAGACCCAACACAAATAGAAATAAATTTCCAAATGTTAAATTCTGATTATTCCTAACACTTGCCCGTAGTATCAGGAGGTCATAAATGATCATGATGCGCGCACCGTTCTCCGTTTAGGTTCAGACCACTTTGCTGACGTAACTTTTTTAAAACAGACCCCAGAGTTGACACACGCATTTTAAACAGACCCCTTAAGCTGTCCTCACACCAGACACACGTATTTTTTGCAAAAGAGATATATGATCATTATGACTTCCTGCTAACAAGGGCAAATCATTATTGCTCCCTACTTTACCGGCTCAAACTCCACGTAACGTTATGCTTTCTGGGTATCAAAACATCAATTCAGATGACCAATCACAAGCGCTTCTAAGCTAATGACGTAACTGGGGCAGCACGTGTTTCTGTTTAATTCTCTGAAGGCGCGCTTCGCGCTAAAACCGCCATTGTTTAAATTTTGAGCTACTGGTGAGTAAATAAATGTAACCCAGAGGGCCAATAAACACCTAGTTACTTATTTCTATCAAAATTATATCGATTTTCTATTTAGTGCAACGACCCCATTATAACCTGTTTTAGGTTTTTTGAAAGGTTACGCGCAAAGGCTTTCGTTAGATACATTCCTTAATTAGTAGTAAGAATTTCTGACTTATTTAAACGCAAAAGAATCGTACCTTATGCTACAAACGTCTCAAAAGATGAGCAAACTGTTGAATATACTGCTGTAGCCCCGGCTGTAGCAATTAACCGCAATTAGCATAACAATGCGCCGAACATACATCCCCGTACATCCTCGCATACATCCCCGTACATCCCAATACATCCCCGCACATCCCAATACATCCCCGTACATCCCAATATATCCCCGCACATCTCAATACTTCCCCGTACATCCCAGTACATCCCCTATGTTGTACACCATACATCCCTGGTGGTTTACCCCCCGCCACAAGCGGTAGAAGTGAAACTTCAACGTTATTAGAGGAATGAAGTGACGCTTGCCTGAGAGAAACAGCGCAAAGCATGAGACAGAGCGTGGCTAAAGAGTGGAGCGGCGTCACAAGCAATGAAACGCTGTGGTCTCGCTTCACTGACGCTTGCCTGAGAGAAAGAGCATGAAGCATGAGAGAGAGCGTGGCTAAAGACTAAAGAGTGGGATCTTCGATATTATTACTTTTCTCCTCTGCTCATCTTCTCAGACTGCTCCCTTCCATTCGTTTCACTTTTCGTGATCTTTTTCTGATGGAACTTCGACAGGGGTTTATCCCTCACTTTATTAATTTTTTTTCAGTAGCCATAATTTCTTCAGATATTTGAAACGGTTAGTCTCCCCCATTCTCATCAAAAAATTATCCCATTTCAAAAACTAAAAACATGCCTAGAATTAAATTTTACGGTGATGACAATTTGCAGATATTTTCTGATGATCTGTGTATCGTCGAGTGTATCGTCGAGTGTATCGTATTGATACGAATTGCCCCACAAGCGACGCTCATGTTTATCTTAGCAAGTATGAGTCACGCTGTTTTATCAACAAGCCGCAACTGTTTATTATAGCGTTGGCCTTATTTTTTTTATGAGTCCAGAAAGGCCGATGTCTACTACCTTCGAGTTCGAGAACCAATCTAATTCTCGTAGCTCTTCCATTACTCGAACGTTTCTTTGAGAATATTTAAGGGCACGCAAGAGGCCGGGATAACAGTTTGAAGTTTCTATTTTGGACATGCGGCAAGATGAGAAGAAAGCGATAGATTTCGAAGGTGAGAAATTCGAGCGAGTATACGTGTTGTGTTTCCAGTATGTACATGAGTAAAGTGTATTATTTGGCGTTTTGGCGACGGTATGCGAGTAATTTGTTTTCGCGTTTCAGTGTATACCGGGGCGTTTTGGGACGCGATGAACCGTTGTATTGGAGGAATGTTTAGGTTAGTTAATTGTTTGCTGCTAACTGTTTAATTGTTATTGCTTGTTGTTGTTTGTTTGTTGCTTATTGTTAATTTTGAACTTTATCTTCTCAAATCACTTTTAATTGTAAATATTTGTAGGTACATTAGTCACTGTAAATAACTTGTTAAATACGAAATACGTTACAGTATTTTAGGTACAGTCAACCTAGTAGAATTCAACTGAAGAAATGTTTTAGTATAGGGTCCGCACTATTTAAATCAATCGGAATTTTATCAAAATTAGTATGTCGAAATGCCATTACTGCGGCTTCGGTACGTATAATTTACAGCAGTTTTATGTGCATTAGCGGATAACCAATTTTCTATCTTGAAACGAACGGATATACGGCACAATATGCACTTCATCGTTACTCTGTTGTACAAAAAAGAAATTCAGAGTGCCTTTGATCGTATTCTGCAGCCAATAAAAATCGATTCGAGAGGTGAATAAACGAGTTGGGAGGTCGGTTAAGAAACCAGCCAGCACACCACACTCGTGCACTGGCACAGGCTACTTAAAATTTTAAATTATACATTAACGCGCCTAAAATTAGGACGATGTTTCAACTTATGTAGCAGCAAAGCACGCGATTTTTACGAATTGTAACACAGCGTTACACTACCGATTCCTTAACCATTCCAACTTTGTTATAGACCTCTAGATCAGTAATCAATAAGGGAAAACAGAAGAGGTTCAAACTAAGAACAGTGGGGGACCCTAGAAGAAATCTAAAACTCAAATTATTTATCCTAACAGGTTGAGAAATTGATACCCTATATTGACAAGTTGTCAATATGATGTGAAGTTAAACCATGATGAACCAATTAAAATTCACCTACCTTTACTTTTGGATCCGGCGGAAAATCCCGCTAGTTTCTTCCACCCCTTCCTACTCCAGAACTTCTTATTCGGCGATACCTCAGCTGGTGTTGACGTTCTAGGGCCCGGGCCCCTCCTCAAACTTCCCGTTACACTCCTATAACTAGCACCACTAGAACTACCACTGAAACCACTATCTAAATCCACCATAGGCACTGGAGATAACAGTTCATCGGTAGGTCCAACGGTCATAAGATCAGACAACTGATCACCACGTTCTCCGTTAGTATCGCCATCGCTGCTGCCTTCTCTGGAGTTCGAAGGCATTAGCATAGCTTCAACGGAGAGGTTTAACTCCCCCAGGACGCGCCTATGTCCACTCTGCACCCTCCGAACCTCCTCCTCCACGAGACACTGATGTAAGGATAACACAGACCTCTGGTGTTGACGGTCATCAACTTGTGGCCTCATCCTGGCTCTTGCCAACTCGCTGATTTCTTCGTAAATATTCTCCTCGGTCCCGTACCGCGTCAAATATGTATGCCTGCTCCTGTAACTACCCTCCTTATATGTAGCACCCTCTGGAATCCCCGTCGGAACGTTGACATGCCTCGTCGGGGGGCCGGGTTCATAATAAGCATAAGAATAATCATTAGGCATCCCCCACGCCGATGGCTCTTGAGTTGAGGGCCCTGGAGCACTGAGTGCGTGATCTTCAGCCATTGGAGATGGAGGAGGGTAATTAGGGGGTGGCGGGAAATGCAGAAAGGGTTGGCGTTTGCGGGGTGGGCTTTCCGGCCAACAACGACGCGGGTATGTATGCGAAGTGGTGGGATCCATCGCGAGAGATGCGCCCGGTGCGGAGTTCATTGGGCATAGTTGATTCTTAGGACCTCGAGGGCGCTGTAAAGAAACATTTGGTCAGTAAGGCATTAGAAATTATGGTCTGACGTCAGAAACTGAATTTTTGGCTCATGCGCGAAGAGAATATATTTTTCCAATATATTGGAAGCGAGATTGGAAGAGGTACGTAAAAGCGTCAAAGAAGTGACGATAATGGGTGATTGGAAATGCAAGAAACAGAGCAATGGGATGTATAAGAGAGAATTTGGAATTGAAGAAAGTATAGGTGAATCAGAATGGGAAGGAAATACTAGAATTGTGCTTTCAACGACTTGTTGGTAGGAAACTAGTTCTGTAATCCCGGAAAAGAACTTCAATATATATTTGAACCAGAAGGCAGTGGGTCCAAAAGATTATTGGGCTACACGATTTGAACAGGGAACACAAGAAGAAGTGATAAGAAAAGCATGGGTGGATAGGCAAGCAAAACTAATTACATATCATAGGCTGGTACACACTAATAGAAATAATAGACCAGAAATAAGAAGAAAACAGACGATCTATTAGAAGCTTGAAGAAACTTTTCGAAGAGAAGTTTAAGATAGAGGAAGATAAACAAACGGAAGACAGAATGGAGGGTAGAGGTGAAATGCGGAGAAGAGACCCAGTAGATAATGGGATAACACTGGAAGAAGTAACAGAAGCAGTAACAATGATAAAAACGGGAGAAGAAATGGAAAAGTGGATATGGATAATGTTCAAAAAATCATGGGAAGAAATTAAGATACCAAATGATTGGGAGATAAATGTGACCGTGCCAATATAGAGCAAATGTAAATAACTTAAATGGTTCGGATACGTACAGAGAATGACGCCCGAGATGACACCGGAAAGACTAGTAAAACAAGTTATTGAAGGAAGAAGACACGGTAAACCATACCATAGAAAACCATGGAAGACAGGGTAGATAAGATAGCAGAGAGAAGGGGGAGAACAGTCCATAGGTTGAAGGAATTGAAGAAATGGGTGAGGCACAAGACAAAAGATAACAAATAAATCGAGAGACCAAGAGCAGTTCATTGAGTGTGAATAGTGTGAAGTGTTAAATTGATAATTAAGTCATTGTTTACTATTTAAGGACTGGCCAAATCACTGTGAAGTTTATAAAGCGAAATACATGACAATAGACCTCAAATAACTGCAGAATCCCTAGGTTACTTTAGTAGGTAAGTGTTTGCCACCAACTTTTGATAGCACGTGCATTTGGGTGCACAAAAGCTGAAATATTGAAGTTCCATTGTGTACTCCCTTACAATGCCTTTTATAGCACTTCCCTTAACTGCGACCCCCAGTATATTTGACATCCTTAGTAAACCATTAATAGCTTTTATTGAGACCACCATATCAGCTCCTATCTAGTTAAATTTTCTCGTACAAAAAGTCTATGCAAGCCTAACCAATGTAAACTAATTCTATTACTGATAGACTTTTAGCGGCAAGCACCACGCCTCAAGTCGCCCAGGTACTCAATTCCTTAGGCTGAGTTGACCCAGAGGAGGAAAAGTCGTCAGATATGACTATGATTGTAACAGTTGATGTACATAATTTTGTGAAAATGTGCAGTCCCGGTTCTGGAAATATTTGCAACAGCAAAACAGTCCAGAGGCATGCAATATCAATTTGTCAAGTATGCGTATAAATCTGTATGCGAAAATGTAACTGGACAAAAACGCGTTGACCGGAGATTTCAAGGCCAACCAGATCTACAAACTGCTTTATTGCTTACCTTAAAATTGACCGTGTATACCTTTTTGTGCAGAAGAATCTCATGTTCCACATTTAATGGGTCTGTGCAGCATACAGGGTCAAACTTAAAGCGGAAGGCACAAAAATTCTACAACCCCTGTATACTTACAACCCTAAATTATAGGCATGTCATCAATAGGAAAATCCTGAGAAAATGTTAAACAAACATTTTGTATAATGCCGGGCTTCTGTTCTAAGATAAATAAACGAGGTAATAATCAAATGTAGGTACCCAAATTGACGTACATGAGACATTTGTTTTTTTTGTGAACTGTCACTTCTCGCAATTCACTCAAGAATTCACTTGTTTATTCATGGCCTTCCGTTCAATAAACAAACGAATGGCAACTTGAGGCAATCAAATTAATGAGGTCGCTGATAAACAAAAACTCCTTGCACTCCCAACTCGCGTATCTCGGATAAACTATTAATCAAAACGATACTTGGGCGACTTGGGTGTCATTTTTGTTTTTAGACAAAATAAAAATAAAATGCGGTCGCGGTAACGTGCCCAGACTGACAGCTGGAATTTGGCACCCGTATCCGATTTCTTTTGATCTTGTGGGGCTGTGGAACTTAACTGTCAGCTGTTTCGCTGTATCAAATACTCACTCGATATGGTCGTCTTTTCCGATTATTTCTGATTTTTGGGTGGATAAATATATTGTTAGAGGCTGTTGAAAATTTATGAGAATTGAGTAAATCCAAAAAAACAAATTTAATAACTGATTTCTTAATACATGTGTCGTCCGATTCACATTCTCAACTGTTGCGTGCCTCACGGTGTCCTTCGCGCCACGGGTCCCTTGATCTGTTTCTGTTTTGACTTCAAGATACAATTTATTAGTTTATGTTAGCGACAAAGGAGACCGCAAGCACGTTCACAATCATTTCTGAACAGAGTAACATTTCTTTATTATTTCCTTAACATTCGGCCATTCCTGACCTAGGAACGTCCCCGTGACTTCACCCATATAAGTCTGTGGCACACTTGATTACTTGTTGTGGAAGCACACTGGGCTTTCCCTGTGGTACACTGGACCACTCGAAGATGGAAGCACACTGGGCTTTCCATGTGGTACACTGGACCACTCGCAGATGGAAGCACACTGGGCTTTCCATGTGGTACACTGGACCACTCGCAGATGGAAGCGCACTGGGCTTTCCATGTGGTACACTGGACCACTCGCAGATGGAAGCACACTGGGCTTTCCATGTGGTTCACTGGACCACTCGTAGATGGAAGCACACTGGGCTTTCCCTGTGGTTCACTGGACCACTCGTAGATGGAAGCACACTGGGCTTTCCCTGTGGGGTACACTGGACCACCACCCCTTTGATAGCTCACTGGGCTTATCACGTGGTTCACTGGACCACCATTTGAATACCACACAGGGTATTCAAACACCACGACTCACTGGGTCGTCCCGGTTGGCCAAACCGACTTTTCAGGTTCACTGGACCTGTCGCAGTACACTAGACTACTTTTCTCTCGTTTGCTACAGTACATTACGTTTTCTTGCAGTACACTGGACTGCTGGTTACTTGCGAACCTCAACCTTCTTTTGCAGTGCACTGGACTGCTTTCAGATACCATCTTAAAAATACAAATACAAATAAGTTTATTACGATTACAAGTCTATCATACTGAACCCAATGCCAATTTCTCTAATACTATTACTACCAGTAACTATTTTACTGTATTTAAATATGGCACACTAGACTAATAGACTATGATATTTTAGATAGCAACCACTTGGGGTCTGAACAGTCTCATACGATCACTTGCAACTACCCCTTTAAAACGCCTTTTGTCTTTCGAAAATGACTTTACTCTGTACCGATCATTTCCTAATACTTCTTCTACTTGAACTGGGCCAATGTATTTAGGCACCAACTTTCCGCTGGTCAAACCTTTAATCAACAATTTACGTTCTATTAACACGACATCACCCACTTTGTATTCTTTTCCGTTTATCCGTCGTTTATCATAAGCATTTTTCATTTTTCTGGCTGCTACATCACAGCGCCTCTTTGCTTCAATCCGGAGTTTCCCAAGATCAGTTCGTTTTCTATTACTTAATCGAACTTCGTGTTCCATTTCTGGTCTAAAACCATACAGGAGCTCGCTTGGGGACACACCCGTAGTTGCATTAAATGTTGAATTAATGCCTCGTTGAACTTTATACAATTCCTTATCCCATTTGTCGTGGTTCCCATCAATACTGGCTGTCAACGACTCTAGTATTGTTCTATTTGAACGTTCTACTTGTCCGTTGCTTCGCGGTGATGCAATTGCATTCTTCACATGTTTTATGGAATATTTATCACAAAACTTTTTGAATTCACCGCAGTCGAATGCTTTACCTCTATCTGTAATAATTCTTTTTGGAGCATGCACCAATTTAATCAATTGCTCTATTGTCTGGCATGCATATTTGCTGCTGGTATTAGGCACAGCTTCCACCCAAATAAATTTTGTGAAACCATCTATTACTGCCAGAATTTGTGTATTTCCAGATTCCGTTTTACAAAATGGCCCCACATGATCAACATGTAGGGTGTGAAATGGTTCCCCCACTTTCTCTATCGGATGAAGCTTGCCTTGTCTTTTACCCGTATGCCCTTTTGAAACCATACACGCGATACAGTTAGTAACAAACTTTTTCACAAAAGGTGTCATATTATTAAACCAATAAGTGTCTTTAATTGCTTTTAAGGTTCGTTGCCAACCTGGATGTCCATTGTCATCATGAAACATCTTTACAACTCTCCACCTGACATCTCTTGGAATTAATATTTTAGGAGAACCGTCAACGTTCTTACAAACTTTGTTATCTTGTAAACTATAACATGCTTCGGCTTCTCCATTTAAGACTTGCTGTCTAAGAAGCTGCATATCCTCGTCTTGTGCTTGAACTCCACAAACCCAATCTCCTTGGTTAATCATGAGAGCGACAACTGGGTTTCGGCTTAAAGCATCCACGTGACACATCTGAGTACCTGGTCGATGCTCCACTGTGAAATTAAATTCTTGCATCGCCAACCACCATCGTCCTATTCTGGGTGTCATATCTTTCTTTGTCCATGTCATTCTCAAGGCGTTACAATCAGTTATGATAGTAAATTCTAGGCCACAGAGAAAATGACGAAAACGTTTTGTTGCTTCATAAACTGCTAAAGCCTCTAATTCATAACTATGATATCGTGACTCGGCATCACACGTTTGTCGGCTCATAAAAGCAACAGGCTTCCAATTTGCACCTTCCTTCTGCATCAAAACGCCACCTATACCTAATTTGCTAGCATCGGTGTGCAATTGCGTTTCCGCTTTTGGGTTGAATATTGCTAGTGTTGGGGCACTCACTAAGTCATTCTTGAGTTCTGTAAAAGCTTTCTCTTGTTCATCCTGCCAAACCCATTTAGAATTTTTCTTCAATAACATCGTTAATGGTTTAATTCTTAAGGCAAATCCTTTTATGTATTTGCGGAAATATGAGGCAAGCCCAACAAATTGCCTAACCTGATGTACATTTTTCGGTGTAGGGAAATTTCGAACTGCATTAAGTTTCTTTGGAGAGGGTGCCAAACATCCGTTGCGTATTTCGGTTCCCAAATATTCCACCGAACTTTTTAGGAACTCGCACTTTGGAAGGTTAATAGTCAACCCCGCTTTTCTTAATAATTTTAAGACTTCCTCTAAACGTTTTAGGCCTTCTCGTTCTGTTTTAGAGACAATAAGGATGTCATCCAGATAAACCATAACGTACTGATGAACTAACGGTTCCAATGCCATGTTGATGGCACGCTGAAAGACGGCAGGTGCATTGGATAACCCAAAAGGCATCCTCTTGTAATGATAATGTCCGTCTGGGGTCACAAACGCGGTATATTTTTGACTATCTTTTGCCATTCTAATTTGGTGGTAGCCGGACTTCAAATCAAGTGTCGTAAAGATTGTGTTATCTAAAAGTCTGTCGAGCAAATCTTCTATCAGTGGCAGGGGATATCTGTCTTTCACTGTTATTTGGTTTAATTTTCGGTAATCCACGACCATCCTAAAATCGCCAGTTTTCTTTTTAATTAATAGAATAGGGCTACTAAATGGAGAAATCGTCGGTTCTATTATGTCTTTGTCTAATAAATCATTTACAATTTCGCGCACTTTTCCTCTTTCAAAAAAAGACAAACGATAAGGTTTATATACTACTGGAACAGATGACGTAAGCTCTAGATGCATTTCAATGTCAATGTTACTTAGAAGGTTAATATTTTCACCGAAACACTCAGGATATCGGTCTACTAGTGGTTGCACATTACTTAAATTTAATAGTTTATTGTTGTGTATGTCTGGATCGTTACAGAAACCTCGCGCTAAGCACATATTTCTATCAACTTCCAATGTTTGTAAACTAAGGTTCAAAATACGCATTCTGCCCGTGCCCTGACAAAATTGCACTTCATTTGGAGGAATTATTAATGTGGCGCCATTTTTATATTGTTCAGAGTAAAACGTGCATAATTCACCATTTGTTAAATCTGATGTTACCGCAATTACATTTATTCCAGGTTTAATAACAGTACGGTCTTGTGTGTTTATTTTCACAACATCGTTTTCTTCTATCACATCCCAGGGTAATATACAGTTTCGTTCGGTTAACTTTAAATAGTCGGATGTTTTATAAACATAAACGCCGTCGCATTCTGTAATCGGTCGACCTATTAATAAATCTGTTGATTGTAACGTATTTGATACAACAAAGAACTCTGTTGTTACAGTGATTTCGTCTATTTCAATTTTTAATTTTATCACGCCCAATGGTTTTACCGTGGCCCCTCCATAACCAACAATTACAGAATCCGTCAAATCGGTTTCTACTTTTAGATTTAATTTGTCCACCACATTTAATTTAATTGTATTACAACTACTACCAAAATCTACGTACGCGGAAAATGTTTCTCCATTGATTTTAGCGGTTTTATAAAATTTGTTATTGTTTTTGGCGTCATATTTATCACTGGACATTAGTTTTATTTCGCGGTTCAATGGTTCACCAAATTTTTGTCTTTTCCAACACTCGTTTTCAGTATGACCTCTACGTTTACAAAATGAACAGTTTTTGTCTGAAACATTCTTTGAACAGTGTATCTTTTTATGTCCCTCGCGTCCGCACTGAAAACATTTTAGTCTTTTTCCCTGTCTTACGTAGGATTGTTCAAAGGACCGGTTAATTTTAAAGCTATTACTGGAGCTTACCTTCCCTTGTCTTTGCTCGTTGTTAGCAATTAAAAATTGTAGTAAATGTTTTGTACTTACACAATTAGCTGCTCGAATACCTGACTTTAAAAATGGATCGTTTATGGTATTTGCTATTACGTCTACAATTACCCTGTCCTGAAGTTTGCAGTACTGGCCAATGGTCAGCTTCTGGTAGAAGAAATCGATTAAATTTTGGGATGCACTTCGGTCAATGTTCACTAGATCCTTTAGTTTACTGAAAATACACTGCTGCACCGGAAAATTTTCCTGCAATTTCTTTTTCCACTCTTTCCACGAAAGTTTTAAGTTTTCTTGGTTATTATACCACGTTTTCGCGTTACCTTTGAGTTTATTTATCATGCAGTACACGCGCGCCCGTTCATCCCAATCGAATAAATCACCTGTAGCGTCGATACTATTTAACCACTGAATAACATTCATCGATTCATCAAAGTTTCCACTAAATGCTGTTACACTGTCAATTTTACCCTGATATACACTAGACCTATTACTTAATTTTTGCTTTAAAAATTTCACTTCGCGTCGAAGTCTTTTATTTTGGCGAGAATTATTATGACTGTCCCCACTAGAACTACTACTACTTGAAGAACTGTCACTACTATCAGAAGATGATGAGGACGACCGCTCGTCTCTTTTAGATTTATGTTTTCTATTTTTAGGCATTTTTTTGCGAAAATATAAACAAAGAAAACACCGAAAGCACGTAAGCCAATCCCACTTCTGATTTGTTAGAGGCTGTTGAAAATTTATGAGAATTGAGTAAATCCAAAAAAACAAATTTAATAACTGATTTCTTAATACATGTGTCGTCCGATTCACATTCTCAACTGTTGCGTGCCTCACGGTGTCCTTCGCGCCACGGGTCCCTTGATCTGTTTCTGTTTTGACTTCAAGATACAATTTATTAGTTTATGTTAGCGACAAAGGAGACCGCAAGCACGTTCACAATCATTTCTGAACAGAGTAACATTTCTTTATTATTTCCTTAACAATATGTATAATGTACATTTTATTTTGTATTTGTTTTAGCTTTGTAGTGGGTATATGGTGAAAGATTTCACACTCGTAAATTAAAATGTCAACACTTTCAAAATTAGCAGAAATCTGAAAGAATTTTAACATCAATTCTATACCTTGTTTTATACAGGTTGTCCGTGTCGAGGGCGCCTTACGGTCAACTCTCATTTTCTGCTATCATCGTCAGATTTGAGTAGGCTGTGATAAATTTTCAATAAATTCATAAGTAAACCACTTCGGAGCAAAATTGCAAACACCGCGTGCGATTTATTAATAAACAAAATGCCGCAGTTGTTGAACCCAGAAAAAAAAACAGGTTCTTGTTAACTATCCGGTACAAATTAGCCACTAATACATACATATATTTCGGACACTGTAAATAAATAATGAATTATTCAAATCATTTTACTCAAACAATTAATTCAAATGGTTCGTGTGACAGTCCTCGTTTGTTCCAACATGGGAGTTACATGACATAACAAATGAATGTCTAACTGTGTTCCAAGCCCTTGGGTGCCCATTCTTCATTACAACTCCTACGTGAGCAACATATGACCGAGGTAATTTTTTTCGACTTCGAATGATTTATTGAAAGCAAAACTAGCTTGTGTTGGGACTTGGAATCTTCCGCGTGTTCGAAAAAGAGCATCTGCGGGTACGTCCCAGACTTCTAATGAAATCATACATTTCACGAAAAGTCCATGAACTTGTATGAAAATGCGAGGGGTTCACAATGAACTGAAGAAATTTAAAAGAACTGAAATAGAGAACTGGCCCAGCTTGGTATAGAATGGGGGTTTATACCATCAGTTGCGTCTCACATGGGTGGAGCCTGGGAAATATTAGCTCGCTCTGTGAAAACCCCGAAGTTAAGTTTAAATTATAAGGATCAAGTTTGAGTTATATCTAATACAGTACTTATTTAGCATTTTCAGGTACAGCAATTTCGTTAGATCGTGTTCGGTAATCCTTAAGTAGAGAAATCATGGCCTTTGTTGACCCGGTGCAATCTTCAACTGGGGTTAAACGAGGTCAGTTTCTGCCTCGGTATATAGACTACGTTATACGCTCGTTTCGTAAATCGAATAATCGATACGTACGAAATGATTTTGCTTTCCTTCGGTATAGATTATGTATATAATATATTTTATGCATATGTAACCTGGGGCTATGGCGGCCCGTTAACTTGAAAAATAACTGGCCTTTTATAACCTTGCATATTATCGACTGTATAAATTCTGCACGAGCGTAATTTGTGTGCTTAAAACATTCCGAGTTTCAAAATTCAATTACACTCTTTGTTAACCAAAGATTTTGATAGCTTCCGACATTTACGTCACATAGAATTCGTCAATTTTCTGCTTCAACGCCACCTTGATTATCAATAAACTGCTAAAGTCGATACTTTGAAAACTGAGTGGGCCATGGGAAGCTTATCGTGGATAGGAAATTCACATTTTTGAGTGCCGGTGAGGGGGTTACTCTCGTAACAATATAATCTTTTATCCAACTGTCACAGGAGATTTGTTATTATGTAATTTTTAACTATGGTTGCTATGGTTGTTATTGAATAAAAAGAGACACGTTTTGAATTTCTCTCTATGAACCAGAGATCTCATTCACGTTTATATTCCTAGTAAACAATCCGCAAGATATTGAGCGCATTGCCAAAAACTCCGAGGTTCTACGAACTGGCAAGAATCGATTTATTTTTTCCTCCAAAGCTCGCGCCAAGTTAAATTAGTTTCGTCAGTTTGGAATTAAGCAGAAAATAAGTCGGTGCCTTTCTACTTATGTATGCTTTTCTAATCCAATTAGAATTTCATTAGCACGAAAGGTGTTAAAAATAACTGTAAAATAGGTAGCCCATTGTGAATTACTGACTCATGGTCAACAAATTCGCGGCGCTCTTGTGCCCGTATTTTATACACTCGCAATAAAGCTGTTTGCTAGAAGACTTGCTAAATGAAATATTTCGCAGTAAACTGGTGTGATGGTGTCTTATATAACATAAAGAAATAAGGAGAGACATAAAAAGGACCGAACTCTGAAATAAATAAATGTTTGTTTCTTGCATAATATTTTTAACTGGGAAAATATCTACAGCTTGTTTACCTACTAATAAAACATTGAATCACACTTCGCGTAAACACCCGAGTAAACATTAAAAAACCATGGGTATCGATGTGGGGATTACTCTCGTAACGATATAATTTTTATTTGACTGTCACAGGAGATTTGTTATTAATTTTTATCTCGATTTTTATGCTTTTTTGAACTTTGTACGTAACCTAAAATTTTTAAATGTTAGATGAAGACGAGGATGAAGATTTTCAAACATTTTAAAAAGTTTGATAACCAACTTCAACACGTTTAAAAGAATTAGGTAATGGAAAATAGGTGGCCAATTGTAAGACCAACTGATTCTGACAAAGCGTCTGATTTGGCCTACTTCGATACCGCCCCCTTGTTTCGACGTGTATTATGGGTGATACCGAAGGGCTCATAACGCCGAGACAGAATTAGAAACGGAAATTGGCAGCAGCTTACAGGAAGCACGTTGCAGTTAACGAGCATCTTGCAGACGAAACCAAATTAAAGTTGAAAATTGTGTAAAACCGACGTGTCTGCGACATATAACCTATAATTTTGACGTTTGCTCGACCAAGTCAAATGTCAATTGATTGTTTTTGTTTCAAGAGACTAGGGAGCTTACTTTACTTGAGGCAATTAATAATGCTGTCCAATGCAAGTGATTATTTCATTTTTGTTTAATTGTTAGATGCTATAAATGGACTTAATGGTGTTTATAAATAACTTAATTGAGTAATAATACAATGAACTCTTTTGGTCAAAATGTCAACAGAAAGAATATAAAAATAGATTGCTTGAAATTGTAGTTTTCTCGGGCCCGTCACAGAAGAAAAAATGAAATACGCGTTTCTGCGGTTAGGTTTGAATAATTTTGTATTTCTCAATGCCGGAAACTAATTTATACTTAGGTGAAATACCAGAAGTATTATTAGAAATATGTGGCTAAAAGAAAAACAAAATTAACCTAAATTTTTCCGTAAATCTGTCGTCAAATCGGTAAAGATAATTTTTGTTTCAATTTGCTCTGTGTCGGTATTTTTCATAAGTGTCGGCAGCATAAACAAGGCATTTATTATGCCTACATAATGGCTACCTACTGGAACTGACCACCCAAATCGAAACAACATAAGTTCAGTTAAATTATACTCATTTGTGTGGGATTGTCGACAAATTTCATATTTGTACCTACTTGTTTTCTTTATTGATTTTTGTTGTTGTTTATGAAGTCACTGCACTGATGAGTCCCACAAGGACGAAACCAGCAGCCTGCGGTTCTAGTTCTCAAATTGTTACTGTTTCTGTTCTGTAATAGTACAGACAAATACACTGTAGTCTGTAATAGTAAGGAAATAATATACCTATACACCCTGGTATCTTATTCCTGGACAAATTGTAGAATCTTGATAAATTTGTTTGCAAGGTCTGATTTTGCAGCTTCCCAAGATCTAATTCCGAGATAACCACACCACAGAATACAGACCTTCCAAGAAGTTTGGTTCAATATCTAGATGCAAAAGGGCCGATGCTGATTAGGCCGACCACCTGTTGCTTTAAAGTTAACGGCCATAAATTTTAGTTATAAAAATAGTCAGATAAACTAGTTATTGCGGGATGCTCTTTGTGCCGGTGTTTCTCTTTCAGAGTCGAGGCATTTATTTCAAAGAAAATTTAAGGAGCATAAGAATTTCTTGGGAAAATATTTTAGAGCATGACCATCTACTTTTATACACTTGAATTAGAACATTTTTTACATACCTCGTATCATGAAAATGTGCGGAATTCCAAATAACAAAATTCCACGGAACAAAAAACAACACAAGAGCACATAAAATCAAAAACTAAACCTGCAGACACAACACCAGGTTACCAATCGGCTTTATCAAAAACTTCATCGAAAAAATCATCGGGAAGTTTCAAATTTAGCACAGCGTTCTTTCCACTACCACAGTCACCAACACACTGAACAGAGAACATCAAATCAACATACATTGAATACTGAAAGCGTAAGCGAGAAGGGACGATACATTAATGTGAAATTCTGAATACAGAGCGCAAAGCAGACAAGAGCTTTTTAGTTCGTCCTACTGACGCCGTCGTCAACAGGTGATGGCGCTGCTGTTAGGGGCGTCTGGAGATTTTTAATTCGCATTTTTATTCAGGTAGACCAACCCTATTGTTATTAACTGGGCACGGGTCTGTCATTACCTGCTCAGTCACACTAGGCAGGTGATGGACCCACAAAAAATAACTGTTGAAAATTGATATTGTAAAGACGCACATATTTATATGCGGAACGGTAGCCTCTTTTTTGTTCATTAATTTTCATTTTAACTTTCACAAAATTATATTTTGAAGACTGATAAATTGTTTTACTTGTTCGTGAATGTGTGACTGATTTATTTTGTTGGTTTGAAAATATTTTTCTGTAACAGAAGAGAAAGCGAATGCCAAATTTCTACTTGTACTAGACTTGCGTATACGTGTAAAGAAAACTAATGTCCATTAAATTTTAAACGGACTAATTGATTTATTGTTCTGCCCCTAAGAAAATAAAAATGCTAAATAAAAATAATAAAGCTTTCTGAGAAATTTACTTAAATTTTTTTCTTATCACTGCTGTTGCTGGAATTGTGGAATTTAAGTTGGTGTCACAGATAAATGGGATAGGTCAAGGTTATAGACGTCAAAAACTAACGTTTTGAAAGGCGTAATAATTTTGGAGTTTGGACGTTTTTTAATTTAAATGCTGATCTAATGCGTATAATAATAATAATGGTGAAAATGAGTTTGATAAGTATAGTTCAAGAATTAATTTATTGAATCAAAGTGCGTGCTTGTTATTACAAAACTGGGTTATGTTGATTAATTTGAACTTTCACGTGAGTGCTGAATTTATGAGCAAAATGTTGCAATCCAGAGAATTATTTGATTTTAGAAGAAATTAAGGCCGTTTAAAATTAATGAATCGCAAAAATGTTGGAAGGTTTAGTTGCTTGGGTATTAAACAATTACTTGGGCAGATACGTAGAGAATTTAAATACCGATCAGCTGAGTATTGCATTATTATCAGGTATTATTACTTAATTTTTAATTTTTCAAGGAGAATAATAATTTGTTGTAGGGCAAGTCGAACTCGAAAATTTGCCTTTGCGCAAAGATGCTTTACGACATTTAGGGTTGCCGGTAGAAATTAAACAAGGTTTCATCGGTAAAGTAATATTGCAAATACCCGTGAGACAGTTACGGTCTGCTCCATGGGTAATTGTGATCGAACAGTTGTATCTTGTGGCTACTCCTCTACCAGTACATCAATGGAATGTAGAGGTAGAGGAATTAGCGGCTCAAGAAATAAAATTAAGCAATTTGGATGCTTTCGAAGCACGGTGGCGCTTGGAGAATGAATCAAAAGATAATTCAGGTAAGCCTCTATTATTTAATAATATGGTATACTTGGCAGGAAAATTGGCTTATAATTTTGGCAGAAAGCCAGTTCTTAGAGAAATTTGGAAAGTTTTTCAAAGTATGTTTGCCAAAATGACACTTGCAAATCTTAAGCAATTCCAAAACGTTAGGGTTTAACGTGTTTTGCAGGTTATTATGCTTCAAGTTATTCCTCGTGGTTAAGTTATGGCACCGGCTTGATCACGAACATAATCGAGAACTTACAAGTAAAAGCAATCGACCTTCAAACATTCGATAATTAAAATTAACTGACAATTTTTAGCTGAAAATCCGCGATGTACATATTCGTTACGAAGATGACACGAGCCTAGAAAGCAAAGCCGTGGCATTTGGAGTCACGATAGACTCCCTTTCCGCTCAGAGCTGTGATGCAAATTGGTTACCGGGGTTTTCTCAATGGGATAGCTCCGGTTCTTCCTTTAAGTTGCTAGAAATGCACAAATTGGCTGTGTACTGGGTGTCTTTAGAACATTCGAAACTGTTTTCGAACATGAGCATAAGAGAGCTTACTGTAAGTAAGGCTGTGCAAAATAATCGATTATTTGATTATGGATTAATCAAATCGAATAATCGATCAATCACGTAATCCATTAATCATGTAATCGATTAATCGAAATATCGATCGCTCGATTAATCAAGTTATCGGATAAACAAATACCTAATCGAAAAATCGTAGATTTTTCTCTGTGATTTAGGTGACGGTTTTTGTTGACTTACAGGTTGCTATGTCTCAGGGACAGTGTAATAAGTATAGTAAATGTTATATTTTGTGTCCTGTAAGTGCGGAAGCGAGAGTTAAACGAAATCGTAGCGAACAACCTCTTAGGTCTACGGAAACACCCCGTATCATCTGTGATTTAAATTTGGATGAAGTTCCTCTAATTTTAGCTGATGTAAGTCTTCTCTTATCTTAAACCCTCTTCTTTGCTTTGCATATCTTTCTTATCATAGTGGCAATATGACCAAATCGTGAAATGCACAAGAGGTTTGGAAGACATATCCCGTTTACGAGGCTACAGACAGTACAGGCCGCATTGTACCGTACGAGAAGACCCTCGGGCTTGGTGGTTGTACGCTATTAGTTGTTTTTATCCCGGTGGACAACCAGCGATCTGTAGGCCCAAACCGACTTACGAAAGTTGCCTGGAACGTGCCAAAGAAAACGTCAAGTACGTCAGTATTTATTCCAAAATTCTTACAACACCCGCTTTAGCTCTTACTCCTGAAGAAAAGGAACTGAAAGATCAAGTGGAGTGGAATCGAGATTTTCAAGACCTAAAGACTTTACGAGAGGTAAATTTAGTGTTTATTTACTTTTGGTAAGTTACGGTCGTGTTTGTATAGATCGCAATGAAAAAATCGACGCCTTTGCAAATTAAGAATGGGAACGGTTCGGCGGGTCGTAGTGTGTTGGTAAGCTGGTTTCCACAGTGGATGGGATGGTATTCTTCGAGTTCTGCGGAGACTACGCGCAACGAAGCGAAGCAATTAGAAGGAGAGATATTGCAAGCCCTCTCCGACACTGCGGATAATAATACTGTATTAAAAAGGGACACTGTTTTTGGTCAGTTTAATTTTTCTTTAAAAAGCGGGACTTTAAATTTGTGTACGTTAAACGAAGAGACTCAAGAAAGGTATTTAATTGTTTCTTGATGTTTTTTCATGTAAATGTCGCCTCTATTTTAGTGCCCCCATGTTGGAATTCCAATTTAAAAATTTATCGTTAAATATCGCCAGTAAGCCGAGGACGTCGTCACATTTAGTCGAATTGTACTTAGGGGCAGTTTACTTGAGGGATAAAATTACCGAAAATAGTTTATTTCCCATGCTGATTGGCCCTCCTGGACAGGAGAGGAGCAGCGTAGGTCGTTCGAAAGGTTTAAGTCCACGAGTTAGTCTGACAGGTGGGAGTAGTGGGAAATTGAATGAAACTGGGGACCATTGGTTTTATTTGGCCTATGAACGTAAGCCCCCGAAGAGTAGCTCAGATTGCAGGTTAATTTAATCTAAAATATATATCATAAGTCTCTTTAAAAACATTTTAATTCAGATTATGCGTCCGTTCTAAATGTTTGGACGTTGTTTATCAACCAAGGGCGGTACGGTGGTTGATGGAGTTCCTCTGCCTCCCCCATCAGAGGAGTATCACCCAGTTAAGGATAGAAGAGATGAAGACGCGTACAAAGAAAGAGCTGATTAAAAATTGGGAGCAAATGTTGGACGGAAAAGAAGTAATGCAACACTCGCTTCTTTTCATATTTCGTTCTATAAATATTTCCTACAGATCATCAGGAGGACGTGGGATTTGGAGCTGGATATCTCGGCACCGCAAATAATCTTCGTGGAGGATTTTAACGATCCTAATTCCATAATGGCTGTGGTCGATTTCGGTCGGTTGCAGTTGGAGAATAATCCGGACAAATCTGGGGCCACTAAAATTGAAGCCAGTGATTTAATAGCAAAAGAAAGTGAAGAAGATGGTAGGTGTATTAAATTTTTGAACGTTGTGAAAAGATATTGTGATACAAAAATTGCAGAGATGTTTGTCACCCCGTGCTCTACACCCCCTGCAAGCGAAGAAAGTGAACCCGAAATAATCAACTTGAAATCAAACCTAACCGAAACGTCTCTCCACCATATCCTGTATGACCGTTACTACGTAGAACTTGCCGACTTACAAATTTTAGTGGGAAAAGTAAAAGATAACTGGCGTTACGCTCACAACAAAGGCACGTCCACCTTGCACGTGTTGGATCGCTTCAACATCTCGCTTCAAATCGAAAGAAGAGTTGTACATACTTGCGATCCACTGTACCCGAGTCTGACTGTCTCTGCAAATTTACCAAAATTAGTAGCACATTTGAATGAATCGAAGATTAACGCGGCGAGGACTTTAGCTCAATTAATTGGTACTACAGGGTTGCCATCACCCTTTGGTGCGCCGGAAGACGATTTAGTCTATGCGCCGAATAACACGGGTGACGATGACGAGAGTTCCAGCGTCGACACAAGCGTGGAGATGGCCAGGTTGTTGATGCTGCAATTTACGGTGGATCAAGTGGCGTTGGAAGTTCAGAGTCGTGGTAGGAGCGTCGCCGAATTGCAGGTCTCTGGAGTGAAGGCTGCTTTCACGAAGAGGTCCATGGACGCTAGTGTTATGCTGACTGTTCATAGTTTGCTGTTGGTGGACGCTCTGCAGACTTTTGGGCCTGATTTTGAGCTGCTCGTCGCTAGTCACAAACACGTGGGGTAACTAATTTCCAGGGAGAACTCACTGGAATTCCCCTTTCAAGAAAAATTCCCCTAAATACCCCAAAATACCTCGAAATTCCTTGCCTTGTACACTAAAATACCCAAGTGATTTTCCTCAGGGGGATCTCACTGAAAAAATTTGTACAGTGAATTTCCCTTTCAAGAAAAATTCCCTGAAATACCCCGAAATACCTCGAAATTCCCCAAAATACCCCGACATTCGAAATACCCCGAAATTCCCCTGAAATTCCTTGCCTTGTACACTAAAATACCCCAGTGATTTCTCCCAGGGGGATCTCACTGAAAAAATTTGTACACTGAAATTCCCCTTTCAAGAAAAAATCCCTGAAATACCCCAAAATACCTCGAAATTCCCCAAAATACCCCGACATTCGAAATACCCGAAATTCCCCTGAATTTCCTTGCCTTGTACATTAAAATACCCCAGTGATTTCCCCCAGGGGATCTCACTGAAAAAATTTGTACACCGAAATTCCCCTTTCAACAAAAATTCCCCGAAATACCTAAAATCCCTCGACATTCGAAATACATCAAAATTCCCCTGAAATTCCTTGCCTTTTACACTAAAATACTCCAGGGGGTCTCACTGAAAAAAATTTTACACTGAAATTCCCGTTTCAAGAAAAATTCACCGAAATACCTCGAAATTCCCCAAAATACCCTGAGATTCCAAATACCCCTGAAATTCCTTGCCTTGTACACTAAAATGCCCCAGTGATTTCCCTCAGGGGAGATCTCACTGAAAAAATTTGTACAGTGAAATTCCCCTTTCAAGAAAAATTCCCTGAAATACCCCGAAATACCTCGAAATTTTCCAAAATACCCTGACATTCGAAATACCCCGAAATTCCCCTGAAATTCCTTGCCTTGTACACTAAAATACCCCAGTGATTTCCCCCAGGGGGATCTCACTGAAAAAATTTGTACACTGAAATTCCCCTTTCAAAAAAAATTCCCTGAAATACCCTGAAATACCTTGAAATACCCCAAAATATCCAGATATTCGAAATACCCCGAAATTCCCCTGAAATTCCTTGCCTTGTACACTAAAATACCCCAGGGGGGATCTCACTGAAAAAAATTGTACACTGAATTTCCCTCTCAAGAAAAATTCCGCAAAACACCTCGAAATTCCTTAAAATACTCCGTAATTCGAAATACCCCGAAATTCCCCTGAAATTCCCTGCCTTGTACACGATAATACCCCAGTGATTTCACCCCGCTAATTTCTTTGTGGGATACCAAAATATTTATCTTTTCTTTTCCGTACAGGATGGATTCAATGTCGGGTAGTTTGAGAGACAGCGAGCCGACTTCCCCGACTTCTCCTGGAAGTCCAGATCCGAGTGTAACGCGCGCCACTGCTACATCGCCCGTCGCTTTAACTCAAGCTCTTGCGAGCTTGGCTTCGTCTCCTCCTTTACCGAATTTCTTGCAATCGCAGAAGATCTCGTCTATTTTGGATGCGGAAGCGCTGATTACCATAGAGGTCGTTTTGGTGTCCGGACCAGAACCCGTGCAAATCGCCAATATACAGTTTAACAACTTGGATATCATCGGTATTGAAATTTCTTTTTCTCTTTGCGTTATAATAATTTTTTGGTATGCCAGCAAATCAAGAAACTATAGTCGAATTAATGGGCTTCATACGGAGAGTAATGCCCGATTCGAGACCCCAGAAACACGCCGGTTTGGACCTGGTGAACGTCGTGCCTTCAAGTCTGCGTGGATCTGCCGAATGTTTATCTGCCGGAGAAGAGGTGTTACCGAAATTAGGGAGCACGGAATTGACGTTTGATTTTCACAGACTCAATGTGTTGCTTCTGAGGGGCGTCGTGAAGGATGGAATGGTTGTGGGAAAGAAGATCTGCACGGCGACGATGAGTGAAGCCAAAATTCAAGCGACAGTTGGTAAATTTTAGTTCTCTGTTCATATTAGTACTTTTGAGATACGTTTTTCTTCATATAAGGCAATGTGGTGGAGGTAGAAGGTTCGCTTGGAGGTCTGCAAGTGTTGGACTTGACAGCTGAAGGACACATGCACCAGAGAATTGTCAGCGTCGGTCGCAATCCACTTTTGGATAGTCTGCGGCCGTTGTACGCAATGTCGCAGAATTTACAGGAAGAGGACAGGAAGGCGTTCAGTTTTAAAGTCACCAGATCTTTGGAGTGTTCCGACGAGAAAGGTAAAGTGAATTTTTATTTTTATGACGTGTTTTTGTGTCATACATTTTTTCGTGATAAGATTTAGCGGACATAAGGATACGAATGGCGTCCTTGTGGTACACTCACTCGCCGCAGTTCATAGTGGAGCTGCAATCGTGCGCGACAGAGTTTAAGCAGTATTTGGCGAATCTGGCAAGGTCCATTCGAAGTGCTGCTACCGATATGGCGTTGGGGCTGGTCCATGCCAGGTAATAATAATATGGAATTACACAGTACATGTAGTTAATGACTTATTTGATGATTCTATTTATGAATTTTAGGCTTTCAGCTTCGATATACGGCAGCGCCCTGTCATTTTCCGACTTGACATCGCCTCGTAAACGAAGACGAAGCAGTTCCGTCGAACATAGTTACTCAGGATACTCTTCTGTACGAGATACAGTGCCCCAAACACCATACAGTCCCTCTGATGACACAGATTTTGTCATAAATATGAAGTAAGTGAATATTTCTCTATTTTCACAGTCGTCGTCTCTCCTTCAATTTTCAATAAGCAATCGTTTTATGCCTTCCAAAAAATTGCGTTTCAGGCTAGATATAGTCCTGGACAGTCCGGTAGTTGTGATACCCAGAGCGAGCAGCAGCTCCGAAGTTTTCGTCGCCCACTTGGGAAAAATAACGGTGAATAACGCGTACCCTGATCGCACCAGCTACGACAACAAATGTAACGGGATCGAGCCGCGTTTAGAACGTTACGAAATCGAAGTGCGCGATATGAACCTATATTCTCTCGATACCACAGGTAGGCGGATGCCGGGTCCCCTAGGAAATCGCCCGGAAGTTCTTTACAATTGCGAGACTTTAGCCAAGCCAATTTTGTATGATACCGTTCTGCAACTGACGGTGGAGAGGGAAGTGGTGCGTGTTTTAACTGCTAAGCACGACAGCGAACCAAATTTACTTCTAGAACACGAAGGGGATGATGTTCAAACAAACGGGAATGTTAGTGATGATGATAGACGCGACGAACATATTCAGGTGCTAAAGAATCGCTTTTAGATGCGTTAAAATTAGCGAAAGTTATTTTTTGCGCAGATAAACGGTGTGGTAATAACAGCTCTGAAAGTATCGATGACCAGGGCGCAGTACGAACAGTTACTGGATACTCTGCAGTGGTTGATGACCACGGTTGTGCCCTCGGATAGTCAGGCGATGTCTCGAAGTGGCTTGAAGCAGCAGCCGACTTTATCGGAGATCAGAGAGGAAGATACTGGAGTCACGACTTTAAATATGGATCCGCACGTCAGGGCGAAACTTTTCCCCGCAGTTGTGATACCGAAAACGAAACTCGTTCCAAAAAATACTGTTTCTTTAAAAGGTACACTCGGAAACAGTTTTTACTATGAGATTATTAATGTTTCTTGCAGCTGCTTTCGAGCTACCCGTCTTCACGATTGAGTTGCGCGGGGATTCACCAACAGGCGAGCAAGCTCTCGTCGATTTATCTTTTCGCGAGTTTCTTTTCACATACGAAAAGTCTCACAAATACGAGACCAACATTCAGGTGTCCTTACAGTCAGTTTCGATGAAGGATTTGCTCCAGCCGGAAGGTTCTAAGCAGCGCACGATGGTAGAGTCCTCCTCCGGTGAAAATCCTGCTTCTGGGTACACGTGCTTCTCGCGATCCTGCCCCGATGGTCTGAATAACTTTAATTTGATGCAAAGTCCCTCGAGAGGTTCGCTGCCTGATCATTTAGAAACCAAAAAGTGTTTCGGGGTGGAGGATACGGTGAGGGTGCCCCTTAGGGGAAAATTTACGTGTCCGACGCCCCCACCGAGTCCTGATGCCAGGGAGAGACCGCAGAAGAATCTGGTGTTGATTTCTACGCTGTTGGTCGATCCCTCGGCTCCGAACTTTGATTCATTTTATGATTCGGTATGTATAAGTTTGTTTATTGCCCGTTTTCCCTCGCTTATGCTCCACACTCATTGGTGGAGCAAAATGCACGGGGCCAGTGCGTTGGACAAATTTTGAGGTTATAATTTGGGATTGGGAACTTAAGACACTATTCTAGATTTTATAAAAATTATAATTAATTTTGTGACCAATATGTCCCTGTCCTGTCCCCGGCCTTTTCTCTGTCCTGTTCCTGGCCTGGTCCCTATCCTGTCCCCATCCTGTTCCTGCCCTGTCCCTGTCCAGTTCCCATCCTGTTCCTGGCCTGGTCCCTGTCCTGTTCCTGGCCTGGTCCCTGTCCTGCCCTGTCCTGTCCCTGCCCCTGTCCCTATCCTGTTCCTGGCCTGGTCCATGCCCTGTCCCTGCCTGTCCCTGTCCTGTCCCCGTCCTGTTCCTGGCCTGATCCCTGTTCCTGGCGTAGTACCAGTGTAAAATTGATTCAATTTGTGTAGGAAGAGTTGCAAATACTCCGGGTTCCCAAAGTCCCCCAAAATGAGGTGATTACGGGTACAATTTTAAATGATATAGTCTTCCTGGTTGCCTTGATTTCTTCAAAGCACAATATTCACTGTATATAAATGCTTTTTTGTGGAATAAGTCTTTCATTTAGGTTCACCGATCTACTTCTGTGGATTTCAACTGCCTCGATTTGGTAATAAGTGTGGAATCTTGGATAGTTGTGCTAGATTTTTTTAGCGCATCTCCGACGAATAATCAAGATGAGCTCGATCATACCAGCTTTAAATCTCAAGCTAGTGAAGAATCTATACAAGGTTGGTGCTTTTTGTTACTTCTCCCATCGGAGCAAAATTGTATTTCTCTTCGCTATAGGCGTTCATGGGATAAATGCCAAAACGACAGTCTGCATCCGTTCTTTGAGTATGGTGCTAGGAAAACCTGAGTTAGATGTGGCCAAAGCCAATATTTCGAATGTAGAAATATCTGTTAAGACTTTTGGGAATCAGCGCAAAGAAGTCGAAGGTAGATTGGGATCCATGTCGTTGCTAGATCTCACGCTACACGGTCAACTTTATCGGGAGAGATTCGTGACATCCGGCAAACAAGCGTTGCATTTTTATTACGTCAGGTCAGCCCTTGACCCTAATTTTGGTTTTCTTAGCTTATAACGAGATGGTTTATTAGGTATATTCCGAATGAACGGCCAGACATTGACGCTCAGTTGAAACTAAAGATGTCCTCGGTGATGTACGTTCACACCAAAAGGTTTATAGCGGAGATACAGGCGTTCTTTAAGCATTTCACACAATTACAAGCTGTTATGACGAGTATTCGGGCTGCAACCAGTGGGCAAATGGTAAAATGAAAATATAATTATATCGTTATGTTCGTTTAACATTTTAGGAAAGAGACGAACCTTTGAGGTTACTGTTAAACCTCCAGGCAGGTTCCCCAATGATACTCTTGCCTGTCAGCTCGAGATCTTCGGAAGTATTGATCGCAGACTTGGGTAGATTGGTCGTGACGAACTGCTTTAAATTTTCCGACGACCCTGAGACAATTAGTCCGAGAAGGAACAGTTCTGGTAGACGGTGTTTGTTAGACGTCATGTCGATTGATTTGCAAAATATGGATTTGTATTCTGGAGTCCGAGAAGACGATTTTAAAGAAATGAGAAGTGACGGAGAAAGTTTTAAACTCGGGAGTTGCGTTATCCATAAAAAAGGGACTTCTTTGCTCACCGAAAAGTGCCGTTTGAAATTGCAAGTCGAGAGAAATTTGGAGAGTTTAATTTGTCACACTGGTGAGTGATGATTTTGTTTAATTGTATGAAAAGATTGACCCGCATTTTTAGTCCCCGATATGAGTATTCACGGGAATTTGTCGACGCTCGATGGCACTTTGAATTTAACCCAGTATCGTCTAATTCACGGACTTTTAACTCACAATTTAGGGGAAGATACTGAGAGGATACTTCCGTCAGTTTCCGCGCCACCCGTTACAGCCGAGGTATTGTTGAACAACTTGTGTATGAATTCATTTTCAGTCTATCTTTCAGCCTAATATTCACGACGTTTGGACTTTAACGTCTTTAAAACTGGACCTTTCGAACGTAGTTGTTCGTTTGCAAATCACGGAAGACACGAATTTGTCGGGCATAAATTTCATACGTTCCCGTTTGACGATCGAGTCCTTCAGCAATTTCAGCCAAGACATCGACTTGGTCTCCCAGGAAATTCTAATCAGGGACACCAGATTCGAGAGCATACCGCAAAATTTACGCTCGAACGTCTTCACGAATATCCTCCAGCCGATCAGTAGCCGATCGCAAAGCGATTTAGTACAAGTGGAAGTGCACTGTCGGAAGAGACGGGACCACACGGATTTCACTATTTTACTAAATAATATTCAGTTGATGGCCATTTTCGACTGGTGGGAAGCTGCGAGAGAGTTCGTATTGGAAGATTTGGATAACGTAGCCTCGAGTCCGGTTCACAGCAAAGAGAGCCTTGACGTTGCTGATGCTGGAAGATCTCAATCATCTTTTGAGCTAAAATTGAATATAACGGATTCGGAAATTGTTTTGGTCGAAGATATGACCCAGTGGGACACAAATGCCGTAATTTTAAAGGTTTGTAATTTCAGTTTACCTCTGTAATCCAAACAGCATTCTAAAAATTTACGTTTGTAATCCGAACAATGTCAATAATCTCTTAGTGATCCCAACACGTGATAATCAAAATTTTATTTTTGCAATTTGAACTAAACTGGATTTTCGGTGATCCAAAGAATTAGTAATCCAAACAAAGTCTATCATCTCTGTTATCTCAACACATGATAATCAGAATGCGATTTGGAAATTTAATTTTTACAATTTAAAGTAAACTGATCCAAACAAATAATCCGAACAAAGTTAATGATGTAAGTGATCCCAACACATGATCAGAACAATTCAATTTCAAAATTTTATTTTTGCACTTTGAACTGAACTAGGTTTTTGGTGATCCGAAGAAATAATAATCCAAATAAAGTCAATAATCTCTAAGTGATCCCAACACATAATAATCAGAACAACAGGATTTCAAAATGTGTTTTTGCAGTTTGAACTAAACTGGGATTTCAGTGATCCGAATAAATAATCCCAATAAAGTCAGTAATCTCTAAGTTTTCTCAACACATGATAATCAGAGTGCGATTTAAAAATTTTATTTTCGCAATTTGAACTAAACTAGATTTTCGGTGATCCGAACAAAATGAATAATGTAAGTGATCCCAACACATGATAATCAGAATCTTCAAAATTTTATTTTTACACTTTGAACTAAACTAGGTTTTTGGTGATCCGAAGAATTAACAATCCGAACAAAGTCAGTAATCTTTAAGTGATCCCAACCATGATAATCAAAATTTTATTTTTGCAATTTGAACTAAACTGAATTTTCGGTGATCCGAACAAATAATAATCCGAACAAAGTTAATAATGTAAATGACCCCAACACATGATAATCAGAATAATATGATTTCAAAATTGGACTTTTGCAGTTTGAACTAAACTGGGTTTTCGGTGATCCGAACAAACTCGATAATCTCTAAGTGCTCCAAACACATGATAATCAGAACAATAAGGTTTTAAAATTTTATTTTTGCACTTTCAACTAAACTAGGCTTTCGGTGATCCAAACAAATAAACCGAACAAAGTCAATAATCCCTAAGTGATCCCAACACTCATGATAATCAAAATTTTATTTTTACATTTTTATCTAAACTGAATTTTCGGTGATCCGAACAAATAATAATCTGAACATAGTTAATAATGTAAATGATCTCAACACATGATAATCAAACAATACGATTTCAAAATTAGATTTTTGCAGTTTCAACTAAACTGGGTTTTCGGTGATCCAAACAAAGTTAATAATGTAAATGATCCCAACACATGATAATCAGAATAATACAATTTCAAAATTGGATTTTTGCGGTGGTCCGAACAAACCCAATAATTTCTACATGCTCCCGGCACATGATAATCGGAACAATAAGATTTTAAAATTTTATTTCAAAATGCAAAAGCACTTTGAAGTAAACCAGGTTTTCGGTGATTCGAAGAAATAATAATCCGAACAAAGTCGATAGCCTGCAACACATAATAATCAGAACAATGTGATTTTGAAAACTTATTTTTGCAATTTGAACTAAACTTAATTTTTGGTGATCCGAACAGCACAATTTTTATATTTCACTAATTTTATTCTGAAACACTGGTAATTGTACTGCGAATATGATTAACTCATCAGTGAATCCGGTATGTGTTTTTTTAATAAATCTGATCTGATTTAAATTATTAATTCTGTTCAAATTGGAGAAATAAAGTTCGGATTGCTTAATTTTCGGATCATCGAAGTTCTCTTATACATTACGGCCAAGAGAACTACATGAACTGACTTTCCCATTTCAAATTATGGTGGTCATATTGGTCTACATCAAAACAATATTGTGGTGTGTTTCAGAGTACGACGGTGATAACATATCGGCCGAATAACATTGAGAAGCCGCTGTCGTGTAGCTTAAACAACTGCGAAATGTTTTCTTGTGTCTTGGGCATGGAGGACGACACAGCTCTATCGATCATTGATCCCGTATTTCTAAATATGGACATCAACAAAGATCGCGTATTAGAAGTTTGTGCAATTTAATTCGTTGCATATCATTTTCAATATCGCACGTCGTTTTACAGATTCAGATGCCGATATTGACTGTACGTCTATCTTATAACGACATGAGAATGTTCATTCAGATGCTGAATTCGTTGCCGAAGCAATTTTTTTCTGTTAAACGAGACGACGAACAAGAGACGGTGGTAGCAAGAGGTGTTAGATTTTTTAAATTAGAGTTATTTGTCGAGGTAATGCCAATTTTTGCAGGTAACATTTCTAAATTGACAGCTTTGGGTTTCGAAATGAATGATTGTTTAAAAGCTTTGGAGAATTGCGACGGGAAACTGGACGATGCAGCTTTATGGCTCACTCAAAATGCCGTAGCTGCTTATAGTTACGCAGATTCTGAACGAAATTTGAGTGGATTATTCATAAAAGTCGTCGAAGTATGTTCGATCTTTTTTCACAATTTATCGCGGATGTTTTTTATTTTTTTTTCAGGTTAAGGCAGAGAGGGTCTCTTTGTGTATTATTGATGATTGTGGAGACGCCGACGTGCCCTTGTTAGAAATTTCCATGTCCGAGTTGAATTTTAGGCAGAATTTGATGCGGCCTGAAATCATCGATGAAAGTTCTTTACCGCAAGGTGCTTTGGAGTGTGTCTTGGCCAGCGATTATTATAATAGGGTACTGTCTGGGTGGGAACCAGTTCTGGAACCATGGAGGTATGTCTGTAATTTATAAATGCCATATGTCGTAAAGGTTTTCGCCAAATAATCCGAAAAGCCGGATTTAAAAATTTCACCAATGCAATTGAGATCAAATTAAGTGTTTGTTGATCCAAATAGAGAGTGATCTGAAATTTGCTAGTCTGGATTAAACAATTTAGTTTTTGATGATCCGATCAGTCCAATAATTTTTTGTCAATCCGAACATCTAATAATACACATATAGTAACTTTAAAATCCAAATTACGTTTTTCGTATTTTTTATTTATAATCCAAACAAATTCAATACAGAATCCGAAAAGGGGTTCTAAAATGTGACTAGTTCCTATCGAATTCAGTAATCCGAACAACACAATTTTGAAATTTACTTTTGATAATATAATCAAAATTGATGATTTGTCCTTAATTTGAATATTTAGTAATCCGAAAAACCCGTTGTTCTTTTATAACCTAAACATTTAATAATCCAAACAGCGATTTTTAAATTCAATTTACTAATAACAAACCTAATAATAACTTGATAATCCGTGTTATAATTCAAAGAAAATCATATTATTGGTGATCCGAACAAAAAATAATTCGAAGAGCACAATTTTTGTATTTTAATATTTATAATTTAACCGGAAGAATAAATTTTCCGGTGATCCGATCAGTGTAATTTTGAAGTTATAATCCAAACTTTCAATAATCCGAACAGTGCAATATCAGAATTTTGTAAGTGCAGTTTCTGTTGTTGAAGATGTTTGATTATATGGGACAACATCTTACCAGGCAGTTTCGGAAAGGACCTCCTTCGTTTAAAAATCGAATCCAAGCAAACTTTGGACCTTAATATTACTAATACGCTCATGGAACTGTACCAAGTGGTCAGGGACAATTGGCTCAAAGATTTTTACAGTTCCGAGGAGCACAATTCGAAACAAGCGTCTAATTCCCCGATATACAGAAGAAGATCACCGTTCGTCGCCTTTGCGCTTAAAAACGATACAGGATCGGTGTTGCACTTCACGACGTTGATAGCAGAAGTCGAGAAAGCCTTGGGCATGTCTAATTCGTACATGCCGAACGAGAGGTGGGTTAAAGTTTTGCCGGGAGAGACTGTACCGTTTACTTTCCGAAGCAGGGGTAAAAACTTACTTGGCTTGCATTCCGCTGCCCTTTTTAATGAAAAAATGTTTGTGTGTAGATAAATTGCGCCATCATGATTCGCACAAATTAAAAATGCACCAGTTGGGGATAAAAATAGAGGGGTGGCAGGCTGTTTCGCCTGTTACGGTTGATCAAGTTGGGATTTATTTCCGGCATGCGCCTCCAGAGATACAAAAAAGGGTTCGTTTCGCAAATTGTCATCATTAACAAGGGTTTTAATTCTGAAAAATTTTTAGAATCAACAAGAGATTCCACAAGCACGTGTTGTGTTTGACGTTGCTTTAGAGGGGTCGGCAAAAAAGCTGGTGACTGTTAGGTCGGCATTACTTGTTGTCAATAAACTGCAGGAGGCCGTTGAAGTGAAATTAGAAAGTCACTTGCCGAAGGACAGTGCTGGTAAGTCATTTATTTTGTTGGCGTTTAAACTGTTTATTCATTTGTTCGATTAGTATTACGTTGATAATTCGAACATATGTTAATCTGAACTTGCAATAATCCATGTCAAATGATCCGAACAGAATAATTTCAATCTGAACGTACTATAATCTGAACTCCATCATCATAAGGTTCTCAGTCCGAAGACTGGTTGGACGCGTACCTCCATTCTTTTCTATCCTGAGCTAACCTACGCATTTCCCTAAAAGTAGAACATCCTACATCCCTAACTATTTGAGAGCAGTAGTCTAATCTAGGCCTACCCCTACTTCTTTTCATTCCTATCTCTGACTCTAGTATGTCGCGAACTATTCCTTCGTGTCTCATAAGGTGTCCTACCATCCTATCTCTCCTACTCTTTATTGTCCTCCATACCTTTCGCTTTTCCCCAACTCTTTCTAATACTTCCCTATTGCTAACCTTATCTATCCATGGTATCTTCATCATGCGCCTGTAGCACCACATTTCAAACGCTTCTACTCTTTTTCGATCCGCTTCCCCTATTGTCCAAGTTTCGCACCCGTATAATGCCGTACTCCATACGTACGACTTTAAGAGTCTCTTCCTAGTCTCTATATTAACCGTTCTCGAGCATAATAGTTGTTTCTTTTTGTTAAACGCAACTCGGCCCTGCGCCATTCTTTGTTTTATATCTTTAGTGCTCCTACCGTCTTGAGTTATTTTACTTCCTAAGTAGCAGAAATCCGCGACCTCCTCTATCTTCTCATTTCCTATTTGTATTTCCATTTTAGTTCTATTTTCACACCCCCTACATACCAAAATTTTAGTTTTCTTTTTATTGATTTTCATGCCGTAGCCCTGTGCCAAAACTGCTTCCATTTCATTCAAAGCCGCTCCTAATTCTTCTTTGCTAGATGCTAACACTGCTATATCATCCGCAAATCTGAGCATGTTAATAGTTTGGCCCTGTACATTGATCCCTGCGGCTGTTCTTTCCTTAACAATATTAATCGCATCTTCGATATATAAGTTGAAAACTAGAGGTGACAATGCACATCCCTGTCTCACTCCCTTCCGGATATCTACTTCCCTTCGTTCCTGCTCACATTCTATAACTGCCTTTTGCTCTTTGTAGAGATTATGTATTATTCTTCTGTCCCTGTATTTCATCCCTACCTTTCTCAGCACTTCGAACATCTTCCCCCATTTTACGTTGTCGAAGGCTTTTTCTAAATCTACAAATCCTATATAGACGCTCTTTCTCTTTTCTATGGTTTTTTCTATAATTACTCGTAAAGCTAGAATGGCCTCGCGCGTTCCTCTATTTCGTCTAAATCCGAACTGATCTTCTCCTAATATTTCTTCCGCCTTTTTCTCCATCCTTCTTTGCACAATTCTAGTTAAAATTTTTGACGCATGGGAAGTTAAACTGATAGTTCTAAAATTTTCGCATATATCCGCGCCTTTCCTTTTTGGCAAGGCTACTATGATGTTCCGTTTGTAATCTTCTGGAATCTCGCCTGTCAGGTATATGCGACTAACTAATTTAAATAAACGATCTATTACCTCTTGACCTGCGCACTTTAAGATTTCTGCCTGCAAGCCATCTATACCTGGCGCTTTATTATTCCTTAAACTTTTTAGTGCTAGCTCAAACTCTTCTCTCATTATAGGACTCCCTAGGTTATCCCCCTCTACACTGCTTTCGCTTTCTAATATATCTTGCACTTCCTGTCCCGCATATAAGTTTCCTAAATATTCTTTCCACCTATCTGCCTTTTCCCCGCTTCCGATTAGGATATCTCCTGCCTCATTTCTAATGTTTTTGGTACTAGATCCAATTTCTCTAAAATTTCTCCTAATTATTTTATATGCTTCATCAGTCTTTCCTATTTCGAACTTATCTTCCACTTCTTTGCATTTATTATCGATCCATTGCTCTTTCGCTTTCCTACACTTCCGAATAATTTCCCACTTGATCGCCTTATATCTTTGTTTCCCTATTTCATCTAACCTATTTTTATATTTTCGCCTTTCCTCTATTAGACTCACAATATGTTTTGTTATCCAGGGTTTCCTACTTTCATTCTGTTTATGACCCAAAATATCCCTAGCTGAGGAAACTAAACTATTCTTAATGCAATTCCATTCTGCCTCTATGTCCCTAACAATATTTCCACCCGCCCCCTTTAGTACTTCGTTTGTCTTTTTCTCGAACTTATCGCGCATATCATCATCTTTTAGTTTCTCTGGGTCAAGATACCTTCTTCCGCTTCGTTTTTTCAAAATCTTAAATTTAAGATTAGCTTTCATAACGACTATGTTGTGATCACTATCTATATCTGCTCCTGGATAACTTCTACAATCTCTAACTTGATTTCTAAATCTTTGCCTAACGAGAATGTAATCTATTTGATATCTCCCTAAGTCTCCTGGCATCTTCCACGTATAGCATCTCCTAACATGATGGTGAAATAGAGTGTTCGCGACCGTTAAGTTATGTTTATCGCAGAACTCTATCAGTCTAACTCCCCTATCGTTCCTATTGCCTATTCCAAAGGGGCCAACTATTCCGCCCTCTCGCCCTGTGCCTACGACTGCATTGAAATCTCCTATAATTATTAAATTTTCGTGCCCTCTCACAAAATCTATCACATATTCAATATCACTATAAACTGCCTCTACGGCCTCATCACTGTAGTTAGAAGTGGGCATATATACCTGTATTATTACTGTTTTTACAGGTTTCGAATCTAACCTAACCATAACTACCCTGTCACTTTGCTGCAGGAAATTTTCTACACTCTGCCCTACTTTTTTCCGCATAACAATTCCTACTCCCGAATTTCCTCCTACAGATCCTGTGTGTATTACTCTAAAATCTCCGCTCCAGAAGTCTCCAGCTTCTGGCCATCGCACTTCACTGATACCTACTACGTCTAATGCTAGCCTATCCATCTCAATTTTCAAATTCTCTAACTTCCCTACTTGTTTCATGCTTCTAACATTCCACGCTCCGACTCGTGAGATGTTACACTTATCATTTCTGATGACTCCCCCCGAAGCAGTCCCCGCCCGGAGATCCGAATGTGGGACTATTTTACCTCCGGAATATTTTACTCCAGAAGGTGCCATCATCATAAATTAAAGTACGCTGTACTAGGGATAAAATAATGTGGTGGTTTCCCGTTGCCTTCCACATCGCAGTAGTGTGTATCACAGTGCCATACCGACCCTCACGATCTCTGCCACTATGATTACTGAAAGAGCTGCTGCCCCCTTCCAGGGACTTGATTTAGTCTGGCTTCTCAAATAAAAACCCCTCCAATATGGTTAAACCTATGGTTCGGCTCTTTATATCATTGAAGCGCGCAAGCCATCCCACCCGTCCCAGTATTACTAGAACTGCGTCAAGGTACAAGTCCTTTGGGTAGAATCTGAACTCCAGTAATTCGAAAAGTTGTCTCCATATTTACATTTTGCCGATCAGAACATCTAGGAATCCAAACGAAAGATAATCCGAACGTCTACTAATCTTTTTTCTGTAGCAGTCAGTGTATGGGCTGCAAGTAAAATACTGAAGGTGGCCAAGGGAGAGACGCTGGCAGTGCCTCTGGTGCACTCCCATTCGTTGATCAGCGTGAGACCAACTGGAACGGACAGCATGTATACTTTCTGTTCGCCCCAACTTTTGTGGAACCTCGCCATACAGATGGGCGATTGTCTGCACGAACTCCGGACTTGTCACACGCATCCTGGTCCAAGTTACAGGTTAGTCGTTAGGTTTCTTGTGTTGATTTTTGTTTGAACTTGCAATAATCCGTATTGAATGATCCGAACTGAAAAATTTCTATCTGAACACACTATAATCTGAACTCCAGTAATCCGAAAAGTTGTCTCCATATTTACATTTTGCAAAATCAGAACATCTAGGAATCCAAACAAAAGATATCCGAACATCTGCTAATCCGAAAAACGCGTTTTCAATACTTTATTTTCGAAATTTATATCGCAGGTTTTGCGCAGAAATTAAAAGAGAGAATTATCCACTGGACAGAGCAGCAGCTTTGATGGGTGTCACGGGACAGTGGACCCAACCAGCGCACACGATAACTCTATTGCCAAACGTGCTTGTCGTTAACCTGCTTCCTGTCGATTTGAATTATTGTGTTGTCGGGGTTTGGGGCAGGATACCGGCCGGAAAAGAAGCAGCGGTGACTCATGTGAGTCCGAAAACTGTTGAGTTGTCTAAAAAGATGCGAATGATATATTTTTCGTTAGGTAGATTTAGAACAACCGCTGGAGTTAGCCGTTTGCTTGGAGAACTTCCCCTACAGCAGCCCTCTAGTTTGTCCAGGTAATTGCATGAGTGCCTTCACTTCTCGCGTCAAAATGGAAGACAACGTAGAGAGGAAGTTGTTTTTGCAAGCTGTCGTCACTCCCAATCATGATGCTAAACTTCGAGTTCGTAATTTGTTCGTAAGCAATGAACAATATCATTTTGGTTAATTTTTTAGATATCTATCAGTGCTCCTTACTGGATATTCAACAAAACGGGACTGCCTTTAGTGTTCAGGCAAGAAGGCGCTGGCGGCGAAGCTGCTGGACAATTTGAAGAACACGAAGTGGCTAGAATGGTCGCTCCTCTTCTGTTCAGTTTTGCCGATCAAGATGCCAGTCCGACTGTTAGTGCTCGCGTTGGGACACACGTTATTCCATACGGAAACCCTCAGGTCAGTTTTACGATGGTTAGTCATCTCCAAAAAGCTATTCGTTGGTTATTTCAGTGGTGCCAGGGTTTTCAGCTGCAAAAAGGGGTGCAAGTGCGTAAATTGAGAGTTACAATGCGAGACGGACGCCCTGATGACGTTTTCGTTGTGGGAATCGAAGTCAGATCAGGTCGGGGGAAGTACAGGTCAACCACGATAGTTACTGTTTCTCCCAGGTTTCAGCTGCACAATAAAAGCTCGTATCAACTGCTCGTGGCGCAGCGTTGTTTCACTAAAAATTCAGTGAGTTTTTTTGGCGACTTTGCAGTGTTCTTTCTTTCATTACTTGACTTTTTTTCTAGCCTGACTTGAAAATGCAGAAGGCTTGCTTGAAATCGTTACCTGACAGCCACATGCCTTTCCACTGGCCTCGACTGGATAAAGAACAGTTACTTTGTGTTCTAATCGACGATGTACCGGATTGCTGTTGGTCAGGCGGCTTGAAGATCGACACCAACTGTTCCATGCACGTTAACGTCAGGTTAGTCACAACGCACGATGTTTTCGGATCATTGAGTTAACCGTGATCCTGGATTTATCGCTATAATGAGCCTGAATGAATGTCTTCTTTCATTAGAGACGTCAACGGTCGCGTGTACTTCCTCCGTTTAGAAGTCATCCTCCAAGGCTCGACTTTCTTTATTGTTTTCACGGACGCCGACACGATGCCGCCGCCGATTCGCGTGGACAATTTTTCCGAAGTAACCATAACGTTTTCGCAGTCTTGCTGTAAAGACGTCGTTCATAGTGTGGCTAGAGCGCATTCCAGTGTTCCTTATGCCTGGGATGAGCCTGCGAGGGCCCCGTTATTAACGGCCGTTGCGCCAGGTGGCGTTAGCAATACGTACGATTTAAACAAATTGGGGAAAGCGAACGGATTGACTTACGAGAATTTCATTTACATCGCTTTCAGTGGAACTTTCAAAAAGTAAGTTAAAAGGTTAACGTCGACAATGTCTTAGAAAGAATTTTATAGTACCAACAATGTATTGGACCCTCTGGATGTGGAAAGTCAACAACTTGTCTTGGACGTGATTAATGGCAATCAAGTAATTCTAGCTCGGAAAAGACAAGGTCAGAGATCGCAGCTGTGGCGCATGACAACTTCTGGGCAACTCCAACACGAAGGCAGCAGTCCGCCGTCGCATCCAAACCAACCGCGCACCGAGAACATCCTTGTTCTCGATATCGAAGGTCCGGCGCCTCAACCAAGCTCCTACACAAGGCTTGTGCTGCGTAGACCGGATTCTAGACGACGTTCCACTCAAACGTGGCGATTCACCGACGATGGGAGATTGTGTTGCGCACATTACAACATGTGCGTACAAGCGCAAGATGGTTTTTTCGGATTGAGAGCGGGTAAGAGTGCTAGTAGTGTTCGTCTTGCACGTTCAATGATGTTTGTTGCAGGGGGCCGTGGCCCTGTAGCTTGCTGGCAGCAGTGTACGTATTTTGTTTCTTATATTGGGGCTGTATTTTCTGTTTTTGTGTGGAAAAATTGTTTTGTTATCGCGGTATTACTCTTTGGTGTTTTGGCTGTTGGTTTTCACATTGTCCAAGGATCATTTTATACTAAAAGCAACCAGTTTCTGTCTGTTTCTGTGGAGTTATGTTGGAACTGTAGCGGATAGTCTTCTCTGATCCGAACATCTGATAATCCGAAAAGTGAAATCTCGATATTCACCTTGGATTCTAACAAAATTAAACCTCAGTGTTTACCCTCTACAATCCGAACAAAATTAGTGATCTTATGATAATCCAAACTCACCATAATCCAAACAAACATTTTTCGGATCAATGAATAAGTCTGGAAGTAAATCACTGAGTTGACATTTGGAAAGAGTGAACACCAGGCTAAATTCAATAATGGAACTAACCCTGGTTCCTCTGTAATCACAATGCAAACATATTATTATCCGAAAATCCCATAACAGCATTTTATCTGTATTCTGAAGAAAATTTTGTAGTTCTTCAATAATTCAAACACATGATACAAAAAGCACGATTTTGATATTTTTGTCTCTATAGTTCTGACAAAATTAGTTGTCTCTCAGTAATCCGAACTTGCAGTAATCCGGAGAGTATGTTTCACCCGCTATACTCGACAAAATTAATGATAATCCAAACACGATACTTAATTGGGACAAAATTATTTTGGTATTTAACCTCTATAATCCGAAAAGCACAGTTTCCGATCAGAGAATGTTTTTCAAATGAAAATATGCTCATTTCAAAATCATTACAATTTTTTTTCCGTTCTGAATATGGAAGTAAATCACTGAAAAAAGTAATAGCTTGTTAAATTCAATTATGGTACAATTTTGGCAATCCCAGTTCAAGAACATTATAATCCAAACATCCAGTAATTTAAGAAACATGATTCTGATATTGTTCAATAATTCAAATATCCAATGATTCAAATGCATATCCGAAAACCGTGTTATCTATATTTTATCTCTATAATTCGTGGTTTTCTTGTAATCCGATCATCCAGTAATGTGATACAGGTGGTCTCGATTTCTCACCTTATCGATTTTTGGTGATCCGAACTTTGATTTTGATATTTTATCTTTGGTATTCAAACAGCTTTCAGTGAAAAATGGTCCTTAGTTTGCATGCAGTAGCGCGAAGCTTTACTAACGCTTAAGCAATAGATTAATCATTTTCAGTAACCACACCTGTACGATTTACAGGGAGTTCAGCAGTTTTAGGGCTGCCGCAGCCAATCTGTCACGCCATGACAGACGCGGGAATACCTTTAGAACAAGCTGTGTCGCGGCAACGTCTGCGTCCTGGTTCTGGTTTTCTTTCCATCGAAATAAACATGGATGGACCGACAAGGGTGCTGAACATATGGGATATAAAGGAGCGGAGGATGTATGCTACGCCAGACGAACGCGACTGGAGCAGTATTTCTTTGAACCAGCGTCCTAATCTGATTTCTATGAGGAGTGAAGGTGAGGTTGATAATACGAGAGAATTACAGTTTGTGGTGGACATGTCCGGGATTGGGGTTAGTTTGGTGTCGAGGCGCTCGGGGGAGGAGCTCGTCTACATCAAATTTTCTGGGATAATAGCCGAGTTGTTGCTTGCTTCTGTTACCAAAAGATTCATGGCAAGAGTTGAGGATATTCAAGTTGATAATCAACTTTTCGAAGCTCCGGTACCGGTAGTTCTGCATGTGACTCCTCCCAGTTCTCGGTCCGCTGTAGAAAATGAAGCTTTGCCGGCTCTGAACGTCGTAGCAGAAATGCAGCCTGTCATGAACGAAAATGCCGTTATTATAAAGGTAAAGGAGTTGCGAGACTGTTCGAGAATCACCGTAATATCTTTTCAGCATTTGGTGATAAAGTTGAAGAAATTGACGCTTATCTTAGAGGAAAGATTGTTGTTGAAGCTGCTCGCCTTCGTCGGTTACAATTCAAAGCAGGAAGAGCTGATCAACAGAGATGAAAACGACCATGAGACCCAAAAGATGTTGACTGAAGTGTCGGCGGCGCATGCAAAAAGGTAAATACTTCTTATGTCAAAATGTCCGTTATCATATTGCAACTGAATAATCGATTATTCGAAATATAATCGATTATTTGATTATAGATTTTACAATAATTGATTAATCAAATGATCGATTAATCGAATAATCAATAAATCAAATTATTGATTAATCGATTAATCAGATAATCGATTAATTGGCTCAAACCGATCAATCAATAAGCCGATAGATCAAACAATCGATTAATGGACAATCGACTAACTGATTAATCAAATAATCGATTAATCAATCAATCAAGTAATCGATTAATCACGTAATCGATTAGTCGAAAAATCGATCAGTCGATTAATCAAGTTATCGATTAATCAAATAATCGAAAAATCAACCGGCCGATTAATTGATTAATCAAATTTATCGATTACTTTACAACAATCGATGATCGATTAAGAAATATGATAATCGCACAGGCCTAATTGCAGCCTTAATCAAATCTAGGTACTATTTTGGTGAGCTTCAGCTGGTGCCGGACCAAATAAAGCTGAGCATGAAGACCGCGAACAAACTGGCGCCGCATCTGCAAGCCATCAAACGCAAATTGGGCCTCACCTTGATCAAATTCGAGGATGCAGCGGTCGATTTGCATCCGTACGTCAGAAAACATATATTCGAGACTAGTCAGTTCCTCATCAATTCGATCGTGAAACATTTCAAAGATGTCAGTAAAAGTTTTACGGCTAAAAAATTATATTTTTATTATTTTTCAATTTAGGAACTGAAATGGCAAGCGGGGATTATATTGGGTTCGGTGGATTTCCTCGGGAACCCCCTGGGTTTCATGTCGGACCTATCTGAGGGCGTTTCCGGTCTTCTTCTCGAAGGTTCCGTGGAATCGCTAGTGAAAAATGTCACCCACGGTATTTTCAATTCAGCAGCGAAAGTGACTGAGTCCCTTTCCGACGGGCTGGGTAAAGTCACGATGGACGACGAGCACGAAGAGATGCGGCAAAGGATTCGTCAAGTAGACACGGGCCACGGAAAAGATCATATCGTGGCGGGGATGAAAGGGTTGGGGTTCGGGCTGTTGGGCGGGGTCACGGGGATATTTAGGCAGACGTACGAAGGCGTTGCAAATGATGGACTTCAAGGGATGTTTTCTGGTATTGGGAAGGGTTTGGTGGGAGCTGTTACGAAGCCCGTGGTCGGGCTGTTGGATCTTACTTCGGAGACTGCTCGGGCTGTACGAGATTCCAGCAGAAGGTAAGTGCAAGCTCTGTTAAATCAGATCAAATGATTGATTAATCAGATAATCGATTAATCGTTCACATTTGATGCTTTAGTTCCAGCCGCAGAGTTCCGGAAAGATCGCGCCCACCGAGGTGTGTTTTTGGGCCGGGAAATCTGCTTCCACGTTACGACTTAAAACAAAGTTTTGGGCAGCAATATTTGTATTTACTTAATAACAGGTCTGTTTTCCGAGTTGCGCGAGTCAATGTCGTGAAAGTTCTTTACATTTTTTAGAAACTACAGTCAACAGTTGGTCTCCTACGAATGCTTACGGAGTGTGACCGAAGACTTGAGAGTTATAGTTTCGAATCAACGAATTACGATAGTGTCTTGTTCTGCCGATAATAGTTTGACGACTGTTATTGAGTGGGATTTGAGGTAAATTGCGATTCTATGGGGATAGTTCTTTGGTAAAATAATTTTTTTAGTGATTTTGAGACGTGCAGAGCAATTACGGAAAGAGATGGGCCGGATACCAGGCACTTCATTGAACTTACGATGCGTGTTCCTGGTACCAGCGCTGCTCTGGTGTATCAGGATCCGATAAAAAAGCCGAGGGTTCGATGCGACTCTGCGGAAATCTCCCAGAGAGTTTCCGAACAATTAAATTACGCCAAGCAGCTGTATGTTGAGCGACTGCACACTTTGATAGCGGATAACGGGGTAAACGGTGAAGACTGAAGTATTATTATTTGAAAAGTATGTTTCTAAACTTATTTCTTTTGTTCTTTTTTAATAAAACTTAGTGCCTCTTATCTTTATAGCTTTACGATTTACATACAAATTTTGTTGATTATTTGCATTTTTCTTTTCGTATCGTGTCTTTGTTAATGTTTTTCTAGAATGTGTAAATATTGTAAATACACGTTATTTAAGATGTATCCAAAATTTACATTTTATACCAAAGATTGTAAATGCTTTGTTTACTTAATAAAGTATTTATTTTATTTGTGAACCTTCTGTTGTGACATTTATTGTAGCTCGGTGGAATGTGGTATCCAAGGTAATATAGCAACTCGGTGGAATAATGATATAGCTTGGAGAAATATTGTAGCTCAGTGGAATGAGGTAGGTAGCTCAGTGGAATATTGCAGCTCGATGGAATTATGTAGTTTAGTGGAATGTGGTTTCTGAAGATAATATTGTAGCTCAGTGGAATAATGACAAAGATCAGTGGAATCAGGTGGGTAGCTCAGTGGAATATTGCAGCTCGATAGAATTATGTAGTTTAGTAGAATGTGGTTTTTGAAGATAATATTGCAGCTCAGTGGAATAATGACATAGATCAATGGAATCAGGTAGGTAGCTCAGTGGAATATTGTAGCTCCATGGAATGATGTAGTTTAGTGGAATGTGGTTTCTGAAGATAATATTGGAGCTCAGTGGAATCATTATTCCATTGAGCTACAATATTATCATTGCTTAGATCAGTGGAATCAGGTAGGTAGCTCAGTGGAATATTGTAGCTCCATGGAATATTATAGTTCAATGGAATGCGGGAACTCGGTGCCATGCAAAACGGTAGAATAAACATCTTGATAGTTTTCATTATTTAACCCTTAACCGTAATTGTTTCTGGGACCAGCGCAATTGCCAAGTTTTGCATAATGAAGAATTTTTGAGAAAAAAAAATCCTTTTTATGTTTCTGCGATTTAAAATATGGTTGCGCGTAATATTTAAATAAACATTATTCAATTTACGGCATCTTTTAAGTGAATGTTTTGGCGGCAATTTGACGTCAGAGAGCGGTAAGCAGAGAATACTGCCTTTGTTATTGGTTAACCGATTCATTTTGTTTTTCGGAATACGTTTGTCATAATTATCATAAAGCTCTCAGTCTGGAGACCTGACCTGGGCTAACCCTTGGTTTAATATAAACCAAGGTCTAACCTATGCATTTCCCGAAAAGTAGGTAATATTTGACACTGACATTTTGTACAATAATTTTTATAAAGATGTCGAGCTAAATTTTGCTCTGAAAATTTTCATTAAGGGGGAGATAAGTGGCGCGTCACAAACGTCAGATTTTCATTCCAAACAAAACAAAGCCACGTTTCAACCAAACCTCTGAAATATAATTATAGTTGTTTTCCAAGTTTTTACACGTAAGCCCAACACACAAATTGAAAATAAACTGTTTTCACTGCAAAACGTCTATAATAATATTGCAAAAACTAGTTTAAGACGTTGTAAATAATATCGATAAAGGTCAAATGGCACGTGCTTTTGTTTTGTTTGGAATGAAAATCTGACGTATGACGGAGGCACTTAGGTCCCCTATTGTGGATAAAACTAAAACGCGAACGTAAATACTTAAAATATAAATTAAAATGGGTATGGAAAATAGGGGACATAAGTGCCTTCGTCATACGTTAGATTTTCATTCCAAACAAAGCAAAAGCACGTGCCATTTGACGTTTATCGATATTATTTACAACGTCTTAAACTAGTTTTTGCAATATAATTATAGACGTTTTGCAGTGAAAACAGTTTATTTTCAATTTGTGTGTTGGGCTTACGTGTAAAAACTTGAAAACAACTATAATTATATTTCAGAGGTTAGGTTAAAACGTCAGAAAGCACGTGGCTTTGTTTTGTTTGGAATGAAAATCTGACGTTTGTGACGCGTCACTTATCTCCCCCATTTTTATAAAAATGTCACTGTCAAACTAAATTTTGCTTAGAAAATTTTACTTAAATTATGGATAAAATGCTAAGAAATTGTAAATTAAAATGGTTATGGAAAATTGAAAATTTTATGTAGTTTAGTTTATGAAACCGGAAATTTGAAGTTCAAGAACCTGGAACTTAAGCTAGGTCCACACTGACCAGTGCACCAGTGGCCTCCTATGCGAAGCTCCTAATGGAAAGGCCAAGAAGCAGTGAGGACGGGGCATTGATAGTATAAATTATGCCGCGCAATATCGTACGAGCTTTGAAGTTTTGGGACATCACACCACCAACCCACAGTAAACACATTGTTTAGTTTATTGTGACCTGCCTCCGCGACCTTTTCCCTTCTTCATTTATGCGAATTCATTCAGTGCCGTGATCTTGTAATTCTATGAGTACGATACTACCATAGCAGTGTGGGCGTGAAGCCAAAGAGATTTAATTTTTCGTTAGTACGAGTTCATTTGATGTGGACAGTAACACATACGAGTTAAAATGCCGCCGGCTTTTTTGACTGGCACTCCTATGTGATGCCACTAGCGCAATGTGGACCAGGCTTTACATAATCGGTAAAATCGTTAGAGTTTTTATCGACACTGATTGATAACAGAAACGTCAAATATCAAGTCAAAACCTAGATTTGTCAGGCAGGGGTTTATAACATTTTACGAATTTCAGTGCTAAATTTGGATAATATAATGGCTGATCCAAAATATGCGAACCTTCCTGGCATTGTAAGTACACTCGAACTCTTAAATTCAATAGCCAAGCTTAGAAAATATTAATTTTAAGGCCCAAAACGAGCCAGATGTATACGAAACAAGCGACCTCCCAGAATCTGAACAAACCTCCGATTTTTACGAAGAAGAAAGCGAGTCGGTGGAAAAAATTCATATATCAGCAGCGGACGCTTATAAAACTTTCAAAGGCAAATCAATAAATGCTGAAAAGGTTGATTTCTCTGAACGAATTAGTAGGCGATTACGTACGGGTTATGATGTGGGAAATTGGGAACTCGTAGGAGATGGGACGAAAGAGACACCGTTGCAGAAATATCAAAGGTTGCAGTGCGAAATGAGGGAATTGCTGGAAGAGGTGAAAAATATTGAGAAAGATAAGAAGGAAGATAAGGATGTTTTGGTTTCTGAATTGCAAGTCGAGGATGCTTTAGTAAAATTGAATCAGTTGAGGTTAGAAGAAACGTTGGGTGTCGATGCAATTTCGAACATGAAAGATCCTGAAGGTACTCAAATCAAGTAAGTAATTCTGTCAGAGTTGGGTTATGTTTCAGAAAATCTAAAACAGTGTTGATCTGCACATTCGAGTAATTGAAGCTTGCCTAATTCTAAATTTTATTGTTAATAGTCGTAAAAGATTGAGAAATTGTTATAGAAAACTATTGTCACAATTGGAAGAATTCAGGCAGAGCGTAAATGAACAACCAGAATCTCAGGCCGTTATCGAGGACAGCGGTATCACCTACCAATTTAAATACCGCCCTGATCGAGCCCGTATACAACAGACTGCTCGTATAGCTGAATTAGAGAGCAGACTACATCGACTCGAAAAAATTTTAGGAGCTACCGATGACAAATTAGCCAGATTGGCTGGCCCGAATATAAAAGGAAACCTCTTAGAAACCGCCGAACACCTCGCAGCCACTGCCAGTTTGTTAGATTCGGCACAGCTGGATCATATCGAAGGACGACTCACGGCATTATCGCAGCACTTGGAAACGGTGGCTGAAAAAAAAGAGAAAGCTCCAGAAGACGCGGAAAAAGATAAAATGGTAAGTTGACCACAGATTTGTTTTGTCCACGTTATGAGTCACTCGAATTAGCGGTTCGAAAACTTAAAATTTTTATAGATATCAGAGTTGTATTCTTTGGTAAAAGGTAGTGAGAATATCACAAGTCTTTTACCACAAACTGTGGAACGTCTGACTGCTTTAGAAGGTTTACATAACAGAGGTTTGTTTTTATGAAGAATTTTTTAGGATATTTAGTTGATATTTGTGATTTTCTAGCATCGGAATTTACACAAACTCTAGCACAGATTGAGTCTTTACAGTCGGAAGTGATGGGTAATGTGGATAACAACAAGGCTCTTTTGCAAGGCGTGCAAGAAAGTTTTGCGATGAATTTAGATGAAATTAATAAAACTATTATTAGTTTAGATGCTAGGATAAAAGCTTTGAAAAAGGCATAAAAATAGATGTGTTTCTTTAATTATAATACGCTTTAAATTAATTTTTCGCTTAATATTTTATTTATTGTCCATTACGATTCATATTTTTTGTATAATGTATTTATTATGGTGTTTTCGCAATAAATTTTTATCTCTTTGAAATTATTTTATTGCTTGATGAATATTGATAGTCAAAAATTCTTCATTTGCCATTACAGTAACCCCTAATACCTTATACATAATGCCTTTTTGCATTTTTCATGTTGCATTCCCATAAGCCTCCAAAATGGGGGGACGATGGTGGAATAAATGTCCAATTAACGATGCGATGATTAGATGGTAATTAGATGAACAAAAACCTCTTAAAAAGCAAAAGTATGTATTTTTAGCTAACAGGTACACTTAATAAATTAGGTGTTCATACAAAAACTATTGTATGCATTGACCATTTCCGCTTTAAACAAATATATTACAACAAATGCAATTCAGAAAAACGCCCGTCGAACATATATCTTTTACATATTAATTTATACAAAGTTAGTATCTAAATAGTATATAAGTTAAAAATAATATTTTAAACGTAACTAAAAATTAAGAATATACAATGTTACATAAATAAAATTTTCGAGAACGCGGCGACGCTTTCGAAAAATCACATTTACACTAACCACTACAAGAAAATACTGTAATTTGAAAAATGGAGATTCCAATTTATTAGTTTTAAGGTAAATGCTCCTAGGATTAGTCGATTTAAGTACCTAGTTCTTCGCAATATGGCACCCAACGATATGCAATTCGCAGCAAGCATAAATATTATACTTGCTAAAACACAAGCGGAATATCCACCCGACGAAAACATCTATCATTTTGATTTACTGGTTTTAGTTATTAAATTAACTATTATCGTAACCAACTCAGACTGCACGCACATTGTCATGTGAACGCAGTTTGTGTTGATTATTACTAATGTAAAGTATATCAGCCTTTTTACCTCTAATGAGTATTTTTAGTAGCAAAAATAATAAAAAGATCCTGCGTTACGAACATCCACCGTCGATTAACAACGGTGAACATTCGTATGACAGTATCAAGCAAGATGCCCGATATTCTCCTTCAACAACAACCAGTTCTGGTAAATTTTCGCTTGGAACTCTCCGAAAGGATTAGAAAAACACTCGAAATACGAAAATAATACAGATTATCTTAAACCTAAACGACGAATCAAATTTTTTGTACTATAAAAACAATTGGAATAACGAACTGGTTGCGGTCTGTCCAAAAAAAAACCTCCCTAACATTATAAAAAAATAAATAATTTGATGGTGACTGCATCACACAAATATATACATAAAAAAAACCTTACCGTTACTTAAAAAATATAAATAAATACGACAGCTCGGCACTCGTCTCAAATCAGTCTTCTTTGGTAAAAAAATAATTGGTAACTTTCCTAAATTTCTCGCGCCTCCCGCCTCACCCGCTGTGATTCAAGTGCACCCGCTGGCTTTTCTTTTTCACTCGGAACTTTTTGCACTGCTTTTTCGAGCAGCAGAAGTCTGTCGTGTTCTTCTGCGCCATCGTTCGCAGGTCGTAGATCTGGTCGCACACCTCCAGGTTGCACCTGACCCGCGTGCAGTCTTCCTGCCTCGAATTCTGGAAAGAAAATTGGGGTTTAATCAGTTGGTTTGTGTTACGTCAGTGTCGCAATAAGGTGTTATTTTAGCGATAATTCGCAACTTACCCTGCATTTGCAAGTGATGCACTTGTACTCGCCCAAAGAAGCGATAAAGGGATGGAATTCCGCCCCGTTTTCGTACGGATTATCCGGATTATTAACGTTCTTGCATCCTCCCGCCGCTAAAATATTTTCAGCAGATCGGACATTCACCGTCGGACTGATGGTAATCTTGTTGGGAACTTCGGGAACTGGATCGTTGACGTACGTAAAATTTTCGGATATTCTAGCATGGATATCGGTGTGACTCGAACAATGCCCGAGCCTCGTACACTTCATTTCTAGTTGGTAAGGATCGCAGACGCATTCGGTACATCTGTCAAAGCCCTCAGGGATCAGGAACGGGTGGATTTTGCTGCCCGCCGAGTAGAATCTACCGCCAAACGTACAACCTGAGGAAAATAAAATGTGCTTTGAAACTTCCGAAGTTGCGATTGATGTATTTTTACGCAGGGTAACACACCATTTAAAGGTAACCATTTAAAGGTAAAGGTAACCATTTAAAGGTAACACACATATTTAAAGGTAACACATTAATACACCATTTAAAGGTAAGATTGTCTTTAAATGATTTCTAAACCCTAGATGAAAAAGACAGAGGGTATTTCTGGGATGGCGCAGAGTCTGATGAGATCGAAGTGGAGATAGGAGTTCCAATGTCTTACCTCTTGGTATATTTGTATTTATCTCCTGAAGAGCGGTGTTATTCGTGCAAATCGAGCAGCACTCCCCCGGTATTTTCACTTTCTTCGTATTCCCGCAGTTCGTATCGGGACAAGTCATGGTGTCGCACTTGAAATTCCCGTTCTGACAGAAGCACATCGTGCACGGATCCACCGTGGACGTCCACTGCGCCTCTTCTTGATAAAACTTGCCCTCGTGGAGGCACGCTCCGTTCTGCGAAACCTCCGTGTCGTAAGAAATGGGCACGTCGTTGTCGGTCACGTGGTTTGGAAGACATGTTTGTGGCACTTTTATCTAAACAAAAATTGCAAGTTTAAGAACGCAAACACGTATGGAAGCACAGAAAGGCCACATGTAATAGATTTTTTCTATTTTTCGACTTATTTAAGTTGAAATATCACTTTATTAAGTGGAAGTTTCGACTTAAATAAGTTGAAACATTAAGATATTAAATGAATGTCTATTTCTCGACTTATTTAATTCGAAATATCGAGTTATTAAGTTGAAATTTCAACTTATTTAAGTCGAAATATCAAGTTATTAAGTGGAAATTTCAACTTGATTAAGACGAAATATGTATCAAGTTAGTTATTAAGTTGAAATTTCAACTTATTTACATAAATCGAAACGTCAAGTTTTTAAGTTGAAATTTCAACTTATTTACATAAATCGAAATATCAAGTTTTTAAGTTGAAATTTCAACTTATTTAAGTCGAAATATCAATTTACAAAGTTAAAATTTCGACTTATTTGAGTTGAAATTTCAACTTAATAGCTTGATATTTCGACTTAAATAAGTTGAAATTTCAACTTATTGAAGTAGAGAAGCAGACATTCATTTAAAATCTTGATATTTCAGCTTAATAGCTTGATATTTCAACTTAAATAAGTTGAAATTTCCACTTATTGAAGTCGAGAAGTAGACATTCATTTAAAATCTTCATATTTCAACTTATTTAAGTCGAAATTTCAACTTATTTAAATCAAAATATCAAGCTATTAAGTTGAAATTTCAACTCAAATAAGTCGAAATTTTAACTTTGTAACTTGATATTTCGACTTCAATAAGTTGAAATTTCAACTTATTTACATAAATCGACATATCAAGTTATTAAGTTGAAATTTCAACTTATTGAAGTCGAAATATCAAGTTACAAAGTTAAAATTTCGACTTATTTGAGTTGAAATTTCAACTTAATAGCTTGATATTTTGATTTAAATAAGTTGAAATTTCGACTTAAATAAGTTGAAATATGAAGATTTTAAATGAATGTCTACTTCTCGACTTCAATAAGTTGAAATTTCAACTTATTTAAGTTGAAATATCAAGCTATTAAGCTGAAATATCAAGATTTTAAATGAATGTCTGCTTCTCGACTTCAATAAGTTGAAATTTCAACTCAAATAAGTCGAAATTTTAACTTTGTAACTTGATATTTCGACTTAAATAAGTTGAAATTTCAACTTAATAACTTGATATTTCGATTTATGTAAATAAGTTGAAATTTCAACTTATTGAAGTCGAAATATCAAGTTACAAAGTTAAAATTTCGACTTATTTTAGTAGAAATTTCAACTTAATAGCTTGATATTTCGACTTAAATAAGTTGAAATTTCAACTTATTGAAGTCGAGAAGTAGACATTCATATTTCAACTTATTTAAGTCGAAATTTCCACTTAATAACTTGATATTTCAACTTAAATAAGTTGAAATTTCAACTTCATAACTTGATATTTCGACTTAGTTAAGTTGAAATTGCAACTTAATAACTGGATTTTTCGAATTAAATAAGTCGAGAAATATACATTCATTTAATATTTTAATGTTTCAACTTAAATAAGTAGAACACGCAAATTTTTACTGATAAAACAACTTACTTGCTTTAAAGTTGCCGCTAATAACGTCTCCCTCGTCGCCTTATCTTTAACTTTGATAAATACGACGCCCGTGTCCAGTCGAATGAGTTCTTCTCTCGGTAAAGGCTCGGTGGGACTTCCCTCCACTTGATTCGTCAAGAATTCGTCCAAAAATCTTGTTATTACTGGCGCGCCAGGCGCTATCATCGGCAATAGCTCCATGTAGAGTTGCAACTGGCGATTGTTACTCCCTAATCCCGACACGTATACATCGTAATGTAAATGGCAATCGTTATCAATTAAAATCCAGGCTAAACCAACTGCTGACGTGGGCAAATTATAATCTTCTCTCTTTAGCAGGAGAGGGGACGGTGAGTCCCTTGCATCGGCAACTAATTTCGGTGATAATTTCCCCCGAATTAAACTGCTTTCTGTCTCTGTTGCGACATTCACTGCTAGATTTCCCGAATACAACGAATCTAATACTTTAGGGCCCAATTTAACTGTACCATTAGCCCATCCATGATAGAAAGAAGGGGTCAGATCCTCTAATTCTGTCCGCCTTTTTGCCCCTACATCAACCAACGTTATAGAAACTGCTTTTCTCTCCTCGTTCAATCCATCCACTTGAACATTATACACTAAAGAACCTTCGTTGTTTAGATACAACCAGGACAAACCTGACACTCCTTGCTGGTTAATAGATTTATCCGATGCGGATGACGATAAAGCGGTTTGGAACAATTCGCAGGACGCCTTCGTTATGACGTTCCCGCTCAATTTTAAACTGTCCGATTTTGACGTCGACGAAATGGTCAGAAGCAAGCGAGCCTTAGTTAACAACCGTAAGTCTGCTGGGGAAATGGGAGAGCTAATTTCGAGTAGGTTCAGTTCCCTGGCTGGTTTCGTAACTCGCATCTTCTGCAAACAAAAAGCAAACATTCTCGAATTAAAATAATGCTTGTACATTTTTGGGTTCTTTAATCAATGTTTTAACATTTTAAATGTTTTTAGTATTTTAGTATCCTGTTGCATTTGTCACCCGAGCGAACACGCGAATCGACCCTTTAAGTCCATTTTCGCTCACTGCCATAAGAATTTATATGTGTAGCAAGCGACTTCGTGCCTTAAGACTGACTGTGTCAAATTGGTCCATTCTTGCTTCCGGCCATATGTTTTAACATGTGGAGCAAGCGATTTCGTGCCTTAGTAATTAATATTTTAATTTCAGATTTCACATTTTAACCAAAAATGCGTAAAAAAGTAAAATATGAAAACTGTCATCAATTTTTTCAACATCTCACAGGATTCTGAGTCAACAACTCCAACTGAGAGGATATTTAAATGTCATGTGTATGCACTTAAAGTACTTGTAAATCAAAAAAAAATGTTTATTTACTAAAATAATCAAATTTAAATGGGCCCTTCATTTCAGACAGATTTTACATACTTCGCCCAATTTCAAGTTCTTAAAGTATTATCTGACGTCATTTCAGCGCATTTCGTCCAAATCTTATTTCAAGATATCAATGAAAACGAATTTTGGAATCTTCAGAAGTCTACAACAAATCATTCCGCGCTTTTAAAATTATAAATCTGGCAATATTCTCTTTCAGTTGGCAACCATTTTGAACCAAATGTTTCCCATTACGTGACGTCAATTTTTTTATAACTGGCATACTGTTTTTGTGTAAAATTTCCGAAATTGGGATTACTCATACAGGGTGAAGTTAAAAACAAGTTTAAGTATATAATTCTTTCGTTACGAACACCGTTATCGGTTTCGATGGGTAGGTAGGTATCGCATATTGTTAGTAGTTTGATGTACTAATGTTGGTGGGGTCGATTCTTGTAGAGGTTAGTTTCTTTTTCTTATGTTTTTACATTATCTTTTTTTACAAAAAATGCGTGTGTCTATTTCACGGTAATCTGTCAATAATGATAACGAATTATGCAAACAAGGAGTAAACAATAATAACTTACCTCTTGCAAAATTATTTGCTTCCTCTCGTCCATCGAAAGAGTGATTTCCACTGGTACCTCAGATATTTCATCGGGGGTGAAAATACCGTTGAAAACGACAGCTAGATGAATGGAAGGTGAGACGGTGGTTGAAGTGGATACAATAGCAGTCCCTCCAGCTCCAGTCATCAACGTAGCGTTGGTGCCGGGCGCTGGTTCAAGCAAAGAACTGAATAACTCCGTTCCTAACGCCACATATTTCAAAATTTGCCCGCTCAGCATGAATTCAGCCTGATCTTTCACCCCCCAAACCAAGACCGCGTACATCCTCTCCTCTTTCAACATTTTCCTATAATCTCTAGGTAACCGTTTCCATGATCCACAAATTTTCCTCGTCGCGTTCTGGTAGACACTGTTCACATGCCCACCTGGACTAGACAAAATAAACTCTTCCAAAATGGTTCCTTCGCCATTTACGAATTGCAAGGAGTACGGTCTTGCAGCTTTGTCAGAAATGTAGAAGGAATAGTACAAACTTCTTCTATGAAAAGTGAATCTACCAGTGGCGACGACATTATTTTTGTTTATGTCATTTGACAGCGGCTTCATGTCCTCAGTGTGAATGAGGAGGGACGAGCGCCCTGTCAAAAGGGCTGCATAATCTGAAAGCCAAATAACATAATAACAATTTCCGAAATTTTGGGTGCGACCTCGTATATCAAAACTACGCATTCTAATAGTGAAAACAGGTAAATAAGTGTGGGAAAACCATCGAGCAATAAAATATTAATTAATTGATTAATTGCATAATCAAATTAAAAAATAATGATCCGAAATCGCGACAAAAAAACCTTTATCGTCTCCTTAAAAGTCAATAAACAACTAAAGAATTTGTTAATTATTAATTAATATCTTACTTACGCTTGGAATTTTTCTCTTCTTCTTCAATTGCGTTTTGCGGGACAATGTCTTGTACAATATCAGTATCTGTAACAGAAGAGAGAGGAATGCAAATTCTTGGTCTCTTTTTGAATTAGGCATAATTTATAAATTAAAAATAAACTCAAGTACGTTGCCCAGACTATACTGTTTTTCTCAATTTATAATTAGAAGCTTCCTGGTCCTTGGATTCGCTGATTAAAAGAAGTCAATAAGCGTTTATGGTTAATTAAACCATTATGTAGGTGCCTAGTCTCTCGTCCATGATATATTACCCAGTTTCTCCTGTTTATAAACAACAAACGATTTAAAAAACACTTATTAATGCAAAAACGTAGTCGACAAAATGACGATTGAGAAAGTTGGTGGATTTTTCCGATCAGGTGAACAAATACTGCGCGTCTTCAATTGCAAATAAAATCAATTGCAGGCTGTTATAAGAAGTTCTGTTAAAAAACAATTTAATTTAATTTAGCAAAAGTATGGTACAAAACCCGCGCGAGTTATACATCAACAGAAAAACACGAATAATAAGATACATGCTATATCATCCGCAAATCTGAGCATGTCAATAGTTTGACCATGTACAGGCTGTCCTAATATTTTCGTTGTGATTTGGGGGTTGATTAAAATCATCTAATGAACCACAGACTGTACGTACTTAGTTCTAGTTATTAGAGCACCTAACAAGTTACCATTTTTGATGAAACGCTAAATTACGGGGCGGATAACTTAGCAATTACATACAAAGCAACAATAGAAGATAACTGTTCTAATATCTATCTATCGTTCCATAAGAGTGTTGTTCACACTCGGCAAGGTAGGTATCATCAGCAAGTCTAGTGGAGACTGTCCGTTATTTTCTAAGTCGTAGGACCGTTTCATTTATTAGTTGTGTGTTGATTGTGTTTTAAAGCGTAGAATGGCTTAAGTTATATTCAGAAAATATTTTGATTTTATTATTACCTTAAATATTAACATACGTTTCCATTTGTGTGCATGTGTTTTTCATTGTACCAGAAGAGATTTTCAAACAAATTTGAATGGGCAAGATGACCCCTAGCGGCCGGCAATGCGCGGCATATAAGGCGCTCACACTCTCGAGATATCTATATTTATTCTAAGAGAGTGCACTCGTCCTATTTTGCACTTTCTTTTTACGCCACATCTGTCGCTTCTAACTCCCATAAAATCCGTACGGACGGAAAATTTCAGCAAACGTATCCTTTCGCGACTGGCCTGCGAGAAATTTAATTTTTTTCAATTAACGGGGCGAAGAATGAGCCGAGAAAATTGCCAGTAGGCGAAATATTTAATAACAGACGGTTCATAGACGCGTTTGGATAATTGTGGCGCCATGCTACGTGAACTAGTGGGTGTCCGGAATACGCTAGGTGTACATTTAATGCCCCGCGGGCCGACAAGTGTTTTTTTTTTGTTTTCTTTCATAAATACACACGTTCGGATATCTCTCCAAACGTAGAACCAGCGATGTGTTATGTAATTTTTTTTCTTTACTTATACAGGGTGAATCATCTAGTATAGATCGTTGAAAATCGCTGTCGAGTTGTCAAATATTGTATCTAGGTACATTTCTCTCATTTAAAATAACGATTACTGCATTACTAATTACTATACACAGTAATTCTGCCTATTCTTAGATCACAATTTACAATTGGAACTCATTATTACTAATGAACAATGATTTCATACTCATTTTTGTACGTCAATAATAGCAAGTCATTGTCATATGCAGTTCAACTGAACCACAGAAGGCTGCGGAAACAATAATTCATTTAACAAACGTCAATGCCGAAACGTCAATGACCACCAAAAAAGAAACATCCATTTGGACGAAAAAATATCGAACAAAGTCAAGCAATTTACAAACAAATAACTATTTTACGTCACTTCCAACCGCCAGACGAAATCTGTATTAATATATGGGAATTACATAAAAAGAAGAGCGCATTTTATTTTTAACGTGGGCTCCACCTTTGATCTTCGTACATCAATCAAAATTTCTAATACATTTCAAATAAATCTAATTCCAAAGTAAAATTTTAAACGTTTCAATTGACGACTCAAAGAAGATGCAAAATCAACAATTCATATTTTTTCGCGAAATAGGTTGTGGTTTAAAAAAAGATTGCTTCCAGTCAGTCTTCGTTGATTATAATAAAGTTCATAATATATTTGACTTGAGAGCAGTAGTCTAATCTGGGACTACCCCTACCTCTTTTTATTCCTATCTCTGACTCTTGTATGTCGCGAACTATTCCTTCACGCCTCAGAAGGTTTCCTAGGTACCTCCTATTATTTATTTTCTTCCGTACCTATCGCTCCTATTCCAACCAACTTGTACCTTAACGCAGTTCCAGTAGCTAATACTGAAACAATAAACTGAAGCCAATAAAGCACCAGGCGTAGACAGATTGCAGGCAGAAATTTTAAAATGTGCAGGTCAAGAGGTAAGAGAGCGTTTAACTAGTTAACTAGTTCGCCGTATATACGAGACAGGAGAGATTCCAGAAGGTTACAAAAGGAACATCATAGTCGCTCTGCCAAAACGGAAAGGCGCGGATAGGTGTGAAAATTTTAGAACTATCAGTTCATCTTGAAATGTGGTGCTACAGAGGCATACATGATGAAGATATCGTGGATAGATAAGGTTAACAATAGGGAGGTATTAGAAAGAAATAATCTTGATAATAATGAATGAAGCAAATTTTAAAATAAGTAATATGTCAAAAATAAAATGTCTTCCTTACATCTATAAAACAATGCGTTTAATGCAGATCTATAAACAATTTTATTGCAGGCGCCTGCCGTAAGTTGTTACAGTATTCATGTCATCGGGTGACGATAAAATATTTGTTTATCACTTAATACCTACTCACGAACACGTGGAATTAGAATCAGTAAGTGTACACATCGCCTATTATAAACTGTACACAGGTATATCCTGTTTCTGAAAAGCAGGGAACAGAATTCTTCCAGCATTGCGCATTTGATTACATTCTTGGATTCCTCCTTAGTTTGCAACTTAAGGGGGCATATTCCATACTCTTTACTCACTTACCTACTCACTTAACCAGAAAAATTTCATGTGGGTACTAGTAAACAACGAATTTTCGGCAACATGACCTCCTTATGTTATTATTACATATTATTATTATTATTTGTCAGAGAAATTGGATCTAGCAGCGAGAACATTAGAAACGCAGCAGCAGACATCCTAATCGGAAGAGAGGAAGAGGCAGCTCATCAGCATTATTATTTGTCAGCGATTGGGAAATGCCGGTAAGCCAGACATCTGTCTTGTCATTGCCCAGCCCCGATGTCGTCCAAATAAGGCCGAATCGAGTTGAACAAAACACTTAGTCCGTATTTAGCGGCATAAATTAATAAATGTACAATAATCGAGTGCGCACGTAGCTATCTGTGCACAACAAGCGTGCTTGCAAATAAATTTATGTTTGCGTCACTCACTTTCTACATAAATCGCGGAAAATGAGCGCAATACGCGGGCAAACGGAGGTAAAATTCAGAATAACCAATGAATTCATAAAGTTATGGTTGTTTGTTGCTGATGTGTTGGTTTGTGGAACGCCAGACTGGCGCCCGAAAGGTGAGATGATAGCAGACGCACACCTCTCAAACTGAGACTACTCACATGCTCTAACAAAATTTTATTGCGGGCTATTTTTCGTAAATATTCCCGAGGCGTCATTGTCTTGAGTGGTGCCATAGGCAAAACAGGCGCGGAATTCATTAGAAACAGCTCACAGAGGCAAATTACATAACCACAAAACAGGGATACTTCTGCGTTAGCAGACCCAAAGAAAAAGTTATCGGGTATTAAGAACATACAGGGTGTGTGCAGTGGTAGTGTTGAGAATGAATAACGTTTTCAAATAAGCCCTCACTACTTCAAGATTGGGACCACGACTAAGGATAACGCTATCATCATAAGGTTCTCAGTCCGAAGACTGGTTGGACGCGTACCTCCATTCTTTTCTATCCTGAGCTAACCTACGCATTTCCCTAAAAGTAGAACATCCTACATCCCTAACTATTTGAGAGCAGTAGTCTAATCTAGGCCTACCCCTACCTCTTTTCATTCCTATCTCTGACTCTAGTATGTCGCGAACTATTTCTTCGTGTCTTAGAAGGTGTCCTACCATCCTATCTCTCCTCCTCTTTATTGTCTTCCATACCTTTCGCTTTTCCCCAACTCTTTCTAATACTTCCCTATTGCTAACCTTATCTATCCATGGTATCTTCATCATGCGCCTGTAGCACCACATTTCAAACGCTTCTACTCTTTTTCGATCCGCTTCCCCTATTGTCCAAGTTTCGCACCCGTATAATGCCGTACTCCATACGTACGATTTTAAGAGTCTCTTCCTAGTCTCTATATTAACCGTTCTCGAGCATAATAGTTGTTTCTTTTTGTTAAACGCAACTCGGCCCTGCGCCATTCTTTGTTTTATATCTTTAGTGCTCCTACCGTCTTGAGTTATTTTACTTCCTAAGTAGCAGAAATCCGCGACCTCCTCTATCTTCTCATTTCCTATTTGTATTTCCATTTTAGTTCTATTTTCACACCCCCTACATACCAAAATTTTAGTTTTCTTTTTATTGATTTTCATGCCGTAGCCCTGTGTCAAAACTGCTTCCATTTCATTCAAAGCCGCTCCTAATTCTTCTTTGCTAGATGCTAACACTGCTATATCATCCGCAAATCTGAGCATGTTAATAGTTTGGCCCTGTACATTGATCCCTGCGGCTGTTCTTTCCTTAACAATATTAATCGCATCTTCGATATATAAGTTGAAAACTAGAGGTGACAATGCACATCCCTGTCTCACTCCCTTCCGGATATCTACTTCCCTTCGTTCCTGCTCACATTCTATAACTGCCTTTTGCTCTTTGTAGAGATTATGTATTATTCTTCTGTCCCTGTATTTCATCCCTACCTTTCTCAGCACTTCGAACATCTTCCCCCATTTTACGTTGTCGAAGGCTTTTTCTAAATCTACAAATCCTATATAGACGCTCTTTCTCTTTTCTATGGTTTTTTCTATAGGTAATTACTCGTAAAGCTAGAATGGCCTCGCGCGTTCCTCTATTTCGTCTAAATCCGAACTGATCTTCTCCTAATATTTCTTCCGCCTTTTTCTCCATCCTTCTTTGCACAATTCTAGTTAAAATTTTTGACGCATGGGAAGTTCAGTTCTAAAATTTTCGCATCTATCCGCGCCTTTCCTTTTTGGCAAAGCTACTATGATGTTCCGTTTGTAATCTTCTGGAATCTCGCCTGTCAGGTATATGCGACTAACTAATTTAAATAAACGATCTATTACCTCTTGACCTGCGCACTTTAAGATTTCTGCCTGCAAGCCATCTATACCTGGTGCTTTATTATTCCTTAAACTTTTTAGTGCTAGCTCAAACTCTTCTCTCATTATAGGACTCCCTAGGTTATCCCCCTCTACACTGCTTTCGCTTTCTAATATATCTTGCACTTCCTGTCCCGCATATAAGTTTCCTAAATATTCTTTCCACCTATCTGCCTTTTCCCCGCTTCCGATTAGGATATCTCCTGCCTCATTTCTAATGTTTTTGGTACTAGATCCAATTTCTCTAAAATTTCTCCTAATTATTTTATATGCTTCATCAGTCTTTCCTATTTCGAACTTATCTTCCACTTCTTTGCATTTATTATCGATCCATTGCTCTTTCGCTTTCCTACACTTCCGAATAATTTCCCACTTGATCGCCTTATATCTTTGTTTCCCTATTTCATCTAACCTATTTTTATATTTTCGCCTTTCCTCTATTAGACTCACAATATGTTTTGTTATCCAGGGTTTCCTACTTTCATTCTGTTTATGACCCAAAATATCCCTAGCTGAGGAAACTAAACTATTCTTAATGCAATTCCCTTCTGCCTCTATGTCCCTAACAATATTTCCACCCGCCCCCTTTAGTACTTCGTTTGTCTTTTTCTCGAACTTATCGCGCGTATCATCATCTTTTAGTTTCTCTGGGTCAAGATACCTTCTTCCACTTCGTTTTTTCAAAATCTTAAATTTAAGATTAGCTTTCATAACGACTATGTTGTGATCACTATCTATATCTGCTCCTGGATAACTTCTACAATCCCTAACTTGATTTCTAAATCTTTGCCTAACGAGAATGTAATCTATTTGATATCTCCCTAAGTCTCCTGGCATCTTCCACGTATAGCATCTCCTAACATGATGGTGAAATAGAGTGTTCGCGACCGTTAAGTTATGTTTATCGCAGAACTCTATCAGTCTAACTCCCCTATCGTTCCTATTGCCTATTCCAAAGGGGCCAACTATTCCGCCCTCTCGCCCTGTGCCTACGACTGCATTGAAATCTCCTATAATTATTAAATTTTCGTGCCCTCTCACAAAATCTATCACATATTCAATATCACTATAAACTGCCTCTACGGCCTCATCACTGTAGTTAGAAGTGGGCATATATACCTGTATTATTACTGTTTTTACAGGTTTCGAATCTAACCTAACGCTAATTGATTTGAAAATGTGTTCTATTACTTCCTAACAGTGAATCCACTGGTTGTGTTTCAAATGGAAAAACGTCACAATTGGTGTCAGAAGTGGGATTTTGAGCAGAGAAGAGTGAAAATCCTCGTGGAAGACTGAGTGGGTATTGATCTAGCCGATGAGGAGATGAAGAAGGGGCTACTGAATGGAAAGACGTTAGTAAGACCTGGTCAACGTCAAGTATTTGTATGAGTAACGAACTTCCCCAGGTAAGACCAAAATATCTACAAGAATACATTATTTGGTATGCGTGAACCAGTATCGAGAATTGCGTTGGTAAAGAAGAATGAAGAGAAGGACGAAGTCCAAAAGATGTCAGCCCCGAATTTACCAACTTCCAAAAGTTAGACCAGATACAGAATCAGGAGTTGACTCAACTGCTGATGAAATATCAAGATATCTTCTCACTATCTCACCATCCAACAATGCATAGGACGGACACGTTGCAACGCTGACGCGCTTTCTAGAAGAGCTTGCCCAGAGGATGGCCCAGTACAGTTCAACTGATTTAAGTTGGGAGCACGGTAGACGTTTGCCTGTCCTATTTTCGTTATGAGTAAACAGCGGTATACCGTTGCATTCGGAGTTTCCGTCGTAGCTCGTGCTCTCGCCTATCTTTCGGCTGCTGATCAAAGGCAATAAGTGTAAAAATTTGCAAATACTTAGTTCTTGCAAATAGTCACGTTTCAAATCGAAATACGTAACAATACTATCATTTTAGGTGGCCTATGTCGCATATTGGAGTTCTTCCATAGGCACACAGCCTGGTGACGGAATCCGCGTTCTAGAAGAAATAAAACATCGAATTTTTAAATGACTATCGTTAAATGTTTTGAAAAGTTTGCGTAATTTCTTTATCTTTGTGAGCGAAACGTGAGTGCATCAGACCAGCTGGCACTCACTGCCTTTGAACCATAAGATCAAGAAAGTTTAATTTTGTTTCGTAACGTGGTAGGCGCCGAGTTAAGTGCGATTTTATGTTTTGCAGATTTTAACAGAAGTTGCATTCCATCAAAAATTTATTTATAAACTCTTTAACTGTTCCGTTCGGATTCTCGAGAACGCCAATCTTTTACTTATAGGTGGCGATGCACAACGCCGAAAGAAGTCCTCAAACATCTATGCGTCTGCAATTCGCAAACTATCTCTGCATGTTGATGCGCTCATTGGCCATACAGGGCGGCTCAAAATAAAGCCTCCGGTGTGTTTTGCGTATGATAGTAAGGTTCTTCAAGAAACTAAGATTTTGTCGATCATAAAACCTTCGCCTTGCGTCGGTTTGAGAAGAACATAAATTAACTCTTCCAACATAAAGACGTCGCAGGACACGCTGTATAAAAAAGCATCGAGGCGATGCACAGTGGTTCAGATTTCAAAATACCCGATCGAAATTCATATCTGGTAAATGAATTACAATTTTCAATTAAAAGTTTGTGATGTAACACTAAAAAGACATACTAATGCATTTATAATAATAATAATAACTAATAATAATAGTAACAATAATAATAATAATAATAGTAGTTGTTACGACTTTGCAACAGAAATTATTTAAGGGCTTTAGATGTAATGTATGTTGCAATATTATGTAGAAATTTAAAAAATGCACAAATACATTGACAATAATAATAATAATAATAATAAAATACTAATAATATTACAGACGATTTTGGATTTACGAAATATTTGGAAGGGCTTACTTTTACTAATCATCATCTTCTTCTTCTTCTTCTTCAAAATCGTCATCAGAATCTTTCTTGTCTTCGTCAGAAATATTGATTAATTGGAGGACATCAACATCAGTCATCTTCTGTTTATGTTTTCCGTGTACAAATGAACTTAATTGTGGATCTGAGCTTAAAATTAATCGATGGAAAAGATCTTTATTTATTTTAATGGCACTAATTTTCCTGGTGTGGTGTTCCCTGTATCGTCGCAAATCTTTATTTTTCGCTTGTTGTGCCTCTTCGGATAATTCTCCAATAGGCAAAACAGCATTTTCTATAACTGCTGCTCCGTGTAGTAAGATTTTATGGACGGAAGTGGGCATGTAGTACCACTCATACAAGCTCACATTTTTTTGGGCTGTTTCCACACAATAATTTTCAAATTTCTCTGTGTTTATTTCGTGGTTGCTATTGATTACCTTCAAAATTACTGAAAATCTTTTAATTAGATCTTCATCGATGCCAGTAATTTCAGACGATAATTTAGGATCAGCAAAAAATCGTCTTGCAGTATTCCCATCATTTGTGGTGCCTACACCTGCTTTAGGTACATCATTCTCTGCCGAAACTTATTTTGAAGTTCGCGTTTCTTGTTTTGTAGTACTTCCCTGTTTTCTTTAGATACTTTCCACACTTTTAGATCTAGTCTATAGGCCACATGAAGAAGACATTCGGAAAAACGAATATAAGCATGTAAGACTGACAATCCAAATCTTAACATTTGCGGTTGGATGCACTGCACACCTTTCCGTCAACCATTGTCAGTGACAGTGTAAATTTAATTCGACCGAATTCAGAATCAAATGGCAATAAGTTGTTAATTTGTTGGTTTATGAACTCTTCTTCAGCTAGAAATTTCTTGGGTTTCGTGAATCCACTGAAGTCTTATCGGCCGGCAAAATCTCTTCGAGGCAGGGCTTGGATTTTTCCAAAAAACATTTGAACTATTTTCATCCACTAATCTTAATGGTACTAAAGATGTAACAAATACACTCTCTTCAGCACGTATTTCTTCTGACGTGTTGGATTTTTGTTTAAATGTCGTATATCCAGAGCTTCCATCAAAGCCCCATTTGCAAATCAAATGCAATAACCTATCGGGATTGCTTTCTGCCGGTATTATTTTCAAAATACTTTCACATGTTTTGTTGAGAAGGGTTTGAAGAGGAACTTCGCATTTTTCTTCCGTGAAAATAATACCTTCTGGATACAATTGTTTTTTTATGTCCAGCACAGTATGATATGATGGATATAAATTAGTGTGCCCATGAAGCGAAGCTGATCGTCTTAGAGTAAGGTACTGTTGTTTGGTTAAACTTAACGGAATTACAAGTGACAAAGCCTCTTCCGGAGTATATGCAGACTGATTTGTTTCTATAGTTTTCCATTTTTTTAAAATGCGTTTAGCACGGGATGGAGTTGTTGTCACAGTTTCTTTAAGCAATTTAGCAGCCGCTTCATCGCCTTTTTCTCTTAATTTCATTGTTGTGGCATAAGCCAATTTTTCAGAAGATTTTGTAGTTCGCAGTTCTTCAGTTTTTCACATCAGAACAATCCTCAAATTGTTTAGATGGGCGACCGCAACCTAAATTTTGTTATCCGTAATACAAATTGATAAAAAGTTTTATAGTTCGGCTTACCTCCTGTGGATGTTGAAGGTTCACTACTTATAGGAGTAGGCACACAACGGAGAACAATATCTGGGAATTTTATTTCTTCGTGAAGCCACGTATCAAATTTCTGTAGAAACCGTTCATTATTTCTATTTACACTCTTCCAGTTTCTGATATATGGAGCAAAAAAATTAGTTCTAGTAAAAACTATAAGTGCGTTTGTAGCAGCATCATTTCCGTTTGTATGAAAAACTTCTTTCAAATAGTCTATAACACAATTTTTTCGAACTTCAATGGATAATTCGATATTTTCTAGAAACTTTTCGTGTAAAGAAAAACGCGTAATTGGACGAACCGCCATCGTTAAAATATACACAAATACACAAAATATCCATAAACTAAAGCTACACCACAACACGCAATATCAAACAACAGAGTAATAGCCACCGAAAGTGCGAACAGCAAGAGGCGCAAATACAATGCCGGGTGAACGTGACAACGCAACCCCCTGTCGTAAGAGGGGCAAACCGATGCAAACCATTTAGGTGTTTTTGTTTACCTAAGACCCTAACTAATACTGTGTACTGAAAATTATTTTGTCCTCTTGTGTCCTCTGTTTCGTAGAATACATTTAGTGCGAAAATTAGTGGAATGTGGAGGGTACATAAAGTACTGGTGAATTTAAAAGCAGGTAAAATTTCTTAGAAAAATAATACGTTCCGGTCCAAACTTTCTCGGCATATTCATTTTTTTCAAATATTTTGCAAGATAAATTCTGCACAGCCCCTAGAAAAGGTCGCATTTCAGAGAACTCAATTTTTGTTGGAAATGCATGTGTTTTATCGCACGCTTCGGGACTAATATTGTCTTTCTATGTAATTTCATTTTGCAATTATTTATTTCAGAAGTTGACCAGATACTAGAAGAACGATTGTGTGTTATGTTTAGCGTCATATAAAAAAATAAAAATTTTGATTTTCGATCGACTATTTGGGATTTTGAACCACTGTGCGATGTCGATACCCTTTCACCGATAGACTGTCAACACTCACCCAAAAAAAGATCGGCCGACATAAATTTTGCGTCTTGCGGAGGCGCTGTCTTCGACAACCGCGCGAGCGTGTGTGTGACATAATCTGAACTTACTCTGAGCATCGCCAGGGCAACTCTTGCAACATCTTCCTGGCAAAAGCACCGGTTCTTCGCACGTGGGCTCGGGACATTCGTTTTTGATACTCCGACACTGCACCCTCGCAATAATCCTCCTCTTTCGGTGGAACTGTAAAAGGAAATACATGAAAGAAAAAAATTAAAAAGGAACAACAGTTATGATGCTCTTCACACGAGCGAATTCGGCACGCCCACGGGCGAGCGAAAAAAACGAGGCTCTCTCACATAAGAGCGCTCAAACGGCTAAGAAATAAAAATAGCCAAACAAAATCTGTGAACATGACAACTGAGTAACATACATAATATCCCAATTAATGGTAAAGCTGTAGGGTTTTATCATGTCCGACGTGCAACAACAGAGGGAGTCACTTAACGGGCTGCACAGTGCCTGGATGTTGGTGATCAATTTGTTGTCTTTTTTGCATTTCACATGTTATAAATTTCCCCTCAAATCAATGTTATTTTTAAAGTTAATGATGATACCTATGTGTTTTATGCAGTTTCCTCTTTGGTGTGGTTTCCGCACTCTGGTGAACCGGGAGGCGTTAATCCGCCTAGTGAGCAATAAAGTTAATCGCACCTACATTTGTTTCTTATTACTTTTAGATAACAATGAAAGGAGAAAAACTCGTTAAGTGAGTGAAAATAAAGAAACGGCCGTGGGTTGAGTGGGACATCGAGGTGGCGGTAGATCACTGGCGTCCGCGAAACAGTTGCCGGTCAGTAACCCCCCAAGTTGTGACCTCTACCTATTTTACACACGCCCCCGCGGTTTTGACCATATTTATAAAAAAAAAATAGAAACATATAAAATAACCGAATAATAAATGCCAACAAAATTCTCTTCGGCAACAGACAGTTTTAATATGTCATTAATCGGCGCATGCTGTCTGTTTTGCTCTCTTTCAGTTAACTGTTTAACTTTTGAATGAATTATTTATCAATGAAACTCGATTTTGTATTAATATCTGCCTGCCGGCCCGAAAAAACATGCTGTTTTTCTGCCACTGCAATCACACTGGGATGCAGCGTATCTGTATGCACTCGGCGTCAGGCGACATGCACTCAATTTGCAGCGCAATGTCCTTGTTCTTTTTATTCATGTTTTATACAAATCCATCTACTGGTATGTGGGATACATCTGCTGTGACATATCTGAATTCCGCAAGGTTCTTTCAAACTGAGAGACCCATCAGGCAGATAAAAGATAAGAACACTAGTTCGAAACAAGTGTCGTGAAAGATGAAATATAACAAACTGAAGAAACGGCTCCTTTTTCGTTTCGATTAGTGTATGTATAATAAGTTAACCCCACACGCCAAAAGACAGTGTTATCCTCAGGAGCTGAAGATTAATCTAAATCTAATCTTACACTACATTGCTATAAATACCGAACCTCCTACTTCTGAAGAAAATGAATCGATAAACCTATAGGGTTTCTTAGAACTTTCGGAACATAAGAGCAATTATATTTGGCTCTCTCCAATTTAGACTTTTAATTTTAAAATAAAAGAAAATATGCTTACCGGCACGCACTCGCACTTCATGCAATACAGCACTCCAATGGGAACCCCCAAATCTGGTATCCACTGTGCCCCCAGTTCTAAAACTTCTTTTCCAAATATGCATTCTGAAAAAAAAGAGAAAAAAGCAACTCACTACATTTTACTTAACACAAGTTTTTCCATTTAAATTTAAACTTGAAAGCGCAATCTTCTCAAGATAATTTTGTAAACACAACAAACGACTTTAAAATGTTTTTACGAGATACAGTGCATAAACAAGTGAATATGCATGTTTATGACATCATAAGACAAATGAATTTAAATTGTCAGGGTTATGCAGATATAAATGTCGCCGGAAAAAATAATCTAACAAAGAGTGGAATGGAAAAAGTAAATACAGCATAGTAAACGCCATATACTAACTATTTAGTTTCTAACGTTGGTGTACCCACGTGTTGATGGTCGTAATTCCAGATCGGCGTGAAATTGTGTTCGTCAGAAACCAAGTAGGTACAGTCCAACAGATTTAAGTTGGCGAGCGCGCGTTGGCGCCTGCCACAGCGCAACAGTGGCTAATCGGAAGAGAGGAAAAGGCAGATAGGTAGAAGGAATATTTGGGAATCTTATATGCGGGACAAAAACTAGGAAATATATTATAAAAAGAAATAAAAGGAGATAACCTCGGCTATCCTATAATGAGGGAAGGGTTTGAGCTAGCATTAGCAAGTTTAAAAAACAATAAAGCGCTAGTTATAGAATTTGATCAGGTTTAAGCTGGGAATAAAAGGTTCCATTTATTGCTAATAAGAATTCAATGAACATTCACAAAAACCGCCTGCCGTAATCGCGCTATTATTATAATTACTTTCTGACGCACCCCCGTATTTGCATCATCGAGATCCAAACGTGTACCGGCCAGGTGCATAAAAACTGCTCGCGACCGGAAATAATACGTAGGATCAAAAAACAAATGAAGTCACCGGCATAATTAGTACCCTAGACACAGTCTAGTAATAAATAGGTATAATCAAAATCATATGGTGGCGGCGAGCATTTTTATTTTGGTATGAAGTATTGGGAACTTCTAGGAAACAACCTGTGACGTTTGCAACACTTATATAGGGTTATTTCAGGAGGTGAGACCTTAGCAAAAAATAAGGAGAGTTTTCTAGAGCTCCTACCATCGCGAGATATTTGAATTCGTAAATAGCAGAAATCTGAGACTTCCTCTATCTTCTCCTTTCCAATTTGTATTTTCGTTTTAGTCCTATTTTCAAGCACCAAAATTTTGGTTTTCTTTTTATTGATCTTCATGCCGTAGCTCTCCGTCAAAACCGCTTCCATTTCGTTCAGAGCCCTTCCTAATTCTTCTTTGCTAGATGCTAACACTGCTATATCATCCGTGAATCTGAGCATATTAATATTTTGGCCCTGTATATTAATTCCAGCAGCTATTCTGTCTTTAACAATATTAATCGCATCTTCGATTATATAAATTGAAAACTAGAGGCGATAACGCACATCCCTCCCTCACTCCCTTTCGGATATCTACTTCTCTCTGTTCCTGCTCAAATTCTATAACTGCCGTTTGCCCTTTGTATAGATTATGAATTATTCTTCTATCCCTATACTTCATCCCTACATTTTTGAGCACTTCGAGCATCTTCTTCTATTTTACATTGTCGAAGGCTTTTTTCCAAATCTACAAATCCTCAAACTCTTCTCTCATTATAGGACACACTAAGTTATCCCCTCTACACTGCTTTCCCTTTCTAATACATCTCGTACTTCCTGTCCCGCATATAAGTTTCCGAAATATTCTTTCCACCTATCTGCCTTCTCCCCGCTTCCGATTACGATATCTCCTGCCTCATTTCTAATGTTTTTGATACTAGATAAACAAAAAAATATTTAAACAAAAAAACAACCCCCCCAGTGGCGATTCCAGAAACTTGTCAAACTATCCTCGTACCCACAAGCAAGCGGTTTTCGCATTTAGGTACATGAAATATTTATTAGAAACTATCGAGTTCTACAAAGATAAAATTCAAAATATTCTGAAGGCCTACACGTACTACAAGTACTCTTGTTGTAAGACTACAAGTGTTTGCAATTAAAATAAAAACAATCAAAAAGCGACATGACGCCTGTTGATTAATAAATTAATTAAAACCATTATCTGTAATTGAGAAATTAATCCCACTATCGTTATTAAGTCGCGAAGAACGCACCGAAATAGAAAAAAAGAATCTCGCGTTTCTATCAGAGATATAAAAATAAATTTGCTCAAAATGTATTACATAAGAAAAACTTATAAACACCTAAAAACATAGTTTCCGGTATAATACCATACTTCCAACACAACTTAACTTCCATTTAACCGAAACGGTGTCTATTACGATTTTCGAGATCCCATTAACGAGGGCGTTCGTTTCTTTTCCCTGAGGAAAAGGCGCTCTTGAGTTGAGATTGCCTTTTGCGTACAGTCTTGGCCAAGGAGAGCAGCATCAAGATGGGAAGTGTACAGGTAAAATCGTTGGCCATGTCTAGAGATTTTCGCACCGTCTCGTCAGACGACGCGTTATAATCTATAATGTCGTCTGGCGTGGCATTGAATTTGCGCCAAGCTTAATATAACATGACCAATATATCCTGAGGCCGATATAATGGATTGAACTCCACGTCTATGAATTGACAGCTCTTAAAAACTGGGATGAGAACACCGACTGACATTTGAAAGAAAAACTAGGGCTGGGAAAAATGCATCGATTATACATAAGAGTGTATACAACGAATTACCTACATATATATGTATGTATATCGAGATATCGACATTGAATATCACCCAGCACTATTGGTGACAGGTGAATTGAGTCATGCAGAATTACAAGACATTTTTTAAATTCGAAATGGATGACACGCCCTTTCGACTTTTTGCTGTTAATATCTAAATTAAATTGATGACAAAATTTGCAGGTGTTTAGCAGACAAAAGTCATGGAGAACTTGACATGTTTTCGAGGACCTTGACACCTCGGGCGAATTACAATACAATAAAGATTTATTCATAAATGAATGAATTAAGCCAGGAAAAGAAGCCAGAAATGTGTCACAGATTGGCAGACGATTACTACACGCCCTAATACCTACAATATGTCCCGTCTGTCGCTTACGTAATCTTCGCTTTTTAACCACTGCCAAGATCTGTTTCACACGGCTGACTATTGAGCATAAAAGCGTACCTACAGAACAGTCTGAAAACTGAGCGTCTGGCATAAAAAAAAACAGATTCTTGGAATCAAAATGTTGGAATAGTTGATGGTTTCAACCTTTACTTGATGAAAATTCATAATTAACAGAACTGATAATACGAGTGATAATAAGAAGACAATAATTGTAGGAGATTTCAATGCAGTTGTAGGCACAGGGCGCGAAGGCGGAATAGTTGGCCCCTTTGGATTAGATCCCGCAGCTAGAGATATTTTGGGTCATAAACAGACTGAATGTAGAAAACCCTGGGTAACAGAACACATTGTGAGTATAATAGAGGAAAGGCGAAAATATAAAAATAGGTTAGATGAAAGAGGGAAACACAGATATAAGGCCATCAAGTGGGAAATTATTCGGAAATGTAGCAAAGCGAAAGAGCGATAGATCGATAATAAATGCAAAGGAGTAGGGCGAGGAGTAGGGAAGATTGATGAAGAATATAAAATAATTAGGAGAAATTTTAGAGAAATTGGATCTAGTATCAAAAACATTAGAAATAAGGCAGGAGATATCCTAATGGGAAGCGAGGAGAAGGCAGATAGGTGGAAAGAATATTTGGGAAACTTATATGTGGGACAGGAAGTACGAGATATATTAGAAAGCGAAAGCACTGTAGAGGGAGACAACCTAGGGTGTTCTATAATGAGAGAAGAGTTTTGGCTAGCACTAAAAAGTTTGAGAAACAATAAAGCACCAGGTATAGATGGCTTGCAGGCAGAAATCTTAAAATGCGCAGGTCGAGAGGCAATAGACCGTTTATTTAAACTATAGTTAGTCGCATATACCAAACAGGAGAGATTCCAGAAGATTACAAACGGAACATCATAGTAGCTTTGCCAAAAAGGAAAGGCGCGGATAGGTGTGAAAATTTTAGAATACTACTTTGTCAGCATCATCCGCCATCATCATCATAAGGTTCTCAGTCCGAAGACTGGTTGGATGCGTACCTCCACTCTTTTCTATCCTGAGCTAACCTACGTATTTCCCTAGAAGTAGAACATCCTACATCCCTAACTATTTGAGAGCAGTAGTCTAATCTAGGCCTACCCCTACCTCTTTTTATTCCTATCTCTGACTCTAGTATGTCGCGAACTATTCCTTCGTGTCTTAGAAGGTGTCCTACCATCCTATCTCTCCTACTCTTTATTGTCTTCCATACCTTTCGCTTTTCCCCAACTCTTTCTAATACTTCCCTATTGCTAACCTTATCTATCCACGGTATCTTCATCATGCGCCTATAGCACCACATTTCAAACGCTTCTACTCTTTTTCTATCCGCTTCTCCTATTGTCCAAGTTTCGCACCCGTATAATGCCGTACTCCATACATACGACTTTAAGAGTCTCTTCCTAGTCTCAATATTAACCGTTCTCGAACATAACAGTTGCTTCTTTCTGTTAAACGCAACTCGGCCCTGCGCTATTCTTTGTTTTATATCTTTAGTGCTCCTACCGTCTTGAGTTATTTTACTTCCTAAATAGCAGAAATCCGTGACCTCCTCTATCTTCTCATTTCCTATTTGTATGTCAACTTTAGTTCTATTTTCACATCCCCTACATACCAAAATTTTAGTTTTCTTTTTATTGACTTTCATGCCATAGCCCTGTGTCAAAACTGCTTCCATTTCATTCAAAGCCGCTCCTAATTCTTCTTTGCTAGATGCTAACACTGCTATATCATCCGCAAATCTGAGCATGTTAATAGTTTGACCCTGTACGTTACTCCCTGAGGCTGTTCTGTCCTTAACAATATTAATAGCATCTTCGATATATAAGTTGAAAACTAGAGGTGACAATGCACATCCCTGTCTCACTCCCTTCCGGATATGTACTTCCCTTCGTTCTTGCTCACATTCTATAACTGCCTTTTGCTCTTCGTAGAGATTATGTATTATTCTTCTGTCCCTATATTTCATTCCTACCTTTCTCAGCACTTCGAACATCTTCCCCCATTTTACGTTGTCGAAGGCCTTTTCTAAATCTACAAATCCTATATAGACGCTCTTTCTCTTTTCTATCGTTTTTTCTATAATTACTCGTAAAGCAAGGATGGCCTCGCGTGTTCCTCTATTTCGTCTAAATCCGAACTGATCTTCTCCTAATATTTCTTCCGCCTTTTTCTCCATCCTTCTTTGCACAATTCTAGTTAAAATTTTCGACGCATGGGAAGTTAAACTGATGGTTCTGAAATTTTCGCACCTATCCGCGCCTTTCCTTTTTGGCAAAGCTACCATGATGTTCCGTTTGTAATCCTCTGGAATCTCGCCTGTCAGGTATATGCGACTAACTAATTTAAATAAACGATCTATTACCTCTTGACCTGCACACTTCAAGATTTCTGCCTGCAAGCCATCTATACCTGGCGCTTTATTATTCCTTAAACTTTTTAGTGTTAGATCAAACTCTTCTCTCATTATAGGATTCCCAAGGTTATTCCCCTCTACACTGCTCTCGCTTTCTAATATATCTTGCATTTCCTGTCCCGCATATAAGTTTCCTAAATATTCTTTCCACCTATCTGCCTTCTCCCCGCTTTCGATTAGGATATCTCCTGCCTCATTCCTAATGCTTTTGGTACTAGATCCAATTTCTCTAAAATTTCTCCTAATTATTTTATATGCTTCATCAGTCTTTCCTACTTCGAACTTATTTTCCACTTCTTTGCACTTATTATCAATCCATTGCTCTTTCGCTTTCCTACATTTCCGAATAATTTCCCACTTGATCGCCTTATATCTTTGTTTCCCTATTTCATCTAACCCATTTTTATATTTTCGCCTTTCCTCTATTAGACTCACAATATGTTTTGTTATCCAGGGCTTCCTACTTTCATTCTGTTTATGACCTAAAATATCCCTAGCTGAGGAAACTAAACTATTTTTAATGCAATTCCATTCTTCCTCTATGTCCCTAACAATATTTTCGCCCGCGCCCTTTAGTACTTCGTTTGTCTTTTTCTCGAACTTATCGCACGTATCATCATCTTTTAGTTTCTCTGGGTCAAGATACCTTCTTCCGCTTCGTTTTTTCAAAATCTTAAATTTAAGATTGGCCTTCATAACGACTATATTGTGATCACTATCTACATCTGCTCCTGGATAACTTCTACAATCCCTAACTTGATTTCTAAATCTTTGCCTAACAAGAATGTAATCTATTTGATATCTCCCTAGGTCTCCTGGCATCTTCCATGTGTAGCGTCTCCTAACATGATGGTGAAATAGAGTGTTCGCAACCGTTAAGTTATGTTTATCGCAGAACTCTATCAGTCTTACTCCCCTATCGTTCCTATTGCCTAATCCAAAGGGACCAACTATTCGGCCCTCTCGCCCTGTGCCTACGACAGCATTGAAATCTCCTATAATTATTAAATTTTCGTGTCCTCTCACAAAATCTAGCACATGTTCAATATCACTATAAACTGCCTCTACGACCTCATCACTGTAGTTAGAAGTGGGCATATATACCTGTATTATTACTGTTTTTACAGGTTTCGAATCTAACCTAACCATAACTACCCTGTCACTTTGCTGTAAGAAATTTTCTACACTCTGCCCTACTTTTTTCCGCATAACAATTCCTACTCCCGAATTTCCTCCTACAGATCCTGTGTGTATTACTCTAAAATCTCCGCTCCAGAAGTCTCCGGCTTCTGGCCATCGCACTTCACTAATACCTACTACGTCTAATGCTAACCTATCCATCTCAATTTTCAAATTCTCTAACTCATCCGCCATAATCTCAAAATATATCAGAGGCCTCGTAATGTATCAAATCTAGTACACCGCGAGAACGAGCAAATAAAAATCTGTCAACTAGCTGCTTGCATGTGTGATGCGTCGATGTTTAATTACAGCTCTGACCTTTCTTAACCATTACTTGATTGCTGCGCTAGACAACCCGTCTCACTGAATACCACGTGAGCGTGCATCGCACAAATTCCAGGATATCCTTCACTACAATCAGGCTTTCATGATCTGATTTCAAATTGGCTGAAAACAATGGGAGTGCTGTGACGAATGCAATATCCGAAGAATTTCAGGAATTTTTTGCTCTCGTGCTGAATGAATATTCAGTGCTAGTAAACGAATGATGCAATAGTCGTGGAAAATACGCGTGGAAAGTCTCAGTTTCTGAACGCAAAATATCTGAGGATTCTCCGAAGTTCTGAAAAAAAATACTTTTGTTTGTTCATTGCACCCTGTATAATACTGTATAATAAATAAAGTCCTATTTCCGCTTAGATCCGATGAGATCACTACGATTATCTGGTTTGTTAAAGGATGATAAAGATAACGCACTTCCTAGAATTTTCAAAGAAAAAGTATATCCAGAAAATATATTTTTTTCTCCAGTTTTGTCTATCGGTTCCGAGACTGACGTAACCTGTTGCACGCATCAACATAACGTTATCTTTTAATAATCACGAATGAAATACAAGGCGTCTAAAATAGTCTATTATTACCGCGAAATTGAGGAACTCGGGGATCCGTCTCGCGGGGTGCCTCACGGGACATTGTCTATTATGTATATAGCGTCGGTATCTAAATATAGGAAAGGCACTGCGAGCCGCCGCTGGTTCGACTATATTTGCATAGACATTACGAGATCATTGACTTTTACTCTGCACTGCCTGTAATACTGACATACAACAAGAGTAGCCGAATCAAATGCAACGGATAAAGCCGCGGCCACACTTCGCGCGCTCCGCGATCAACTTGGTCATGAAATGAGTGGAACGCTCATAAAATACAGGCGGGTCACGCCACGACGAGCTTCAGTGGGAAGAATACCGGAAACCAATAGATCTTTTCAGTTTTACCTGGACTGCGCGCGCACAGGGTAGAACATGTTCAAACTGAAACGACATATCAGTATTTTTAGGTTTAAATATAAATGTTTTACGGTTTAAACTGTTGTTTTCTTGTGATCAGCTCTTAAACTTGTTGTGTTCTGTTTCATTTGTTAGTTGTGTGTTGTTTGTGTTTTAAAGTCTAGAATGGTGTTATACCTTTTAAGTTATATTTAGAAAATAGGTTATTTAATCAGGTTATGATCAGAAGTTGCACATTAGAGTGTTTATTAGGGTTCTTGTTGTCACTGAAATGTTTTTTTTTTTGATTCGGGGAGGTTGGGTGGCAAAATAGCGGCGTTAACTAAACTTCGCCTTCTGTCATGAATTGATAATAGAGACGATATTATTAGTATTATTAGTTTCATGTGAAGGGAAATGTAAGTATATCTGCAGCTTTATTCATCAGTTTTACAAGTGGCGCCATAGATATAATAGCTTAGATAATGGCTAATATTAATTATTATATTATCAATTCGCGTATTTTTTTGCTTTTAAAAATGCTGCGTAAGTGGAATGACTTCAAACCATAGCAGAAAACGAGGCAGAAACTTACTGAGTAGAGGATTTTCTTGCAACTAGTGCAGGAATGGTCATTAAAGTACTTAATGTAAAATATCATCTTCATAAAGTGTTCAATCCGAAGATTGGTTGGACGCGTGCAAATCTCAGAAGGTGCCCTACCATTCTATCCCTCCTATTCTTTATTGTCTTCCATATACCTCTCGCTTTTCCCCAACTCTTTCTAATACCTCTCTGTTGCTAACCTTATCTATCCACGGTATTTTCTTCGCGCGTCTGTAGCACCACATTTCAAACGCTTCTGTTGTCCACGTTTCTAAATAATCTCTGCCTAACGAGAATGTAATCTATTTGAATGGAGTAAATGTAAAAATGGGGCAAATGAGATGTGACGGGGCAAAACTAAAAAAACTATTAAAATTGCTTTCTTTAGTGCTGAACTGTCAAAACTTCTATAATTGCGTATGTCACATTTGCCCCCCAAAATACATGTAGTTGGGGTAAATATAAAATATTTATGTCACATTTGCCCCTCTATGTATTACACTGCAGATGCTGAAAATGGTTCGCAAAAAAATGGGATGATCCAAAGTATTCAGCTGAAGATATACAATCAGCTATACAGTCAGGTCGGATGATTGTTTACAGAGCCACTAAAATTCACAGAATTCCGCATTGCCTAATTTACAGCCACCTGAAAGGACTTCGGGGTGTGAAAAAAGAAACGAAGCGAACCTAAAGCGAGGAAGTGTCCATTATCACATTTGCCCCAAAACCTGGGGTAAATGTGATATATTGACATCGTTTAGAAAAACATATTCACCTAGGTTGTAGATATCGTTTAATGAAGGGGAAACAGGAATTTTTGCACAATTTTTGAAATAAAAATCAACGTTCAGAGATCTCTAGTCAACTTTTACATCACAATTGCCCCACTTCACCTTATACATATTTTTATTGCAGTTTCTGTACCAGAGTCCAAACTAATTACTCTAAATGAGCTCTTATCAAAATTCATAGCGCCATCAGTTCATATCACACTGCAATGAAAAAATGCTAAGCATCTATCAGAAATAAATAAGTGTGAATTTACGACCCTCCCATTAGCAATTAAAATTTATTTAACTCTTGATTTATGTTGTCGCTTTTTTGTCACTGTTGTTAAATAAATCTGACCTCCAGTACTTATCTTGGCGCATGTGTTGCTTCTTAATTTTCAGGCGGAAAACACTTGCTCCAAACGTACGTTTTTAAGAACCTCTTCAGAGTTTCTACATTAACTGTTCCCTTTGTTTTTGGTGGTTAAATACAACTACAAATACGTCAACTTTTAACATGTGACATCGCTAATGGTTTTCATATTGTCACCACTGCACCCCTCGAAAACTTATGTAAGCCTGTAAATCCTTCGTCACCTTGTATATCACTCAAAAAACAGCGGAGTACAATCGGTATTTAAATTAGGAAACTGCAAACGGCAAATATTTACATTTTAAAACGTTTTGTTCGTATTTTAGATACGCTACTATGGCGCCACCTATTTCTGGAAACAATAACAAATAATAAATTTATACGGCCGACGAATCCGCGTTTGCTATGGTTACTTTTTACATTTTACTGTGGGTAATAACAAAAGAATGTAATTGTTTTGCTTGAGTAAATTTGACGTTTTGTTAATTGCCAATTTCAAAGTTGATGTGGGGAGCCGTATACAGATGCAGTTTGTTAGAGAGGCTGGACAGTACAACTCAATTTAGATTTTATTATTTGATGGGATATGAAACAAGGTCAAGTCGGCTGTGCATGCATGTGCAGACGTTTAAATATCTTATTCATAACTCAACATAAAAACTCTTCAGACGGTCATGTATGTCCAGATTTAATTTCGTGAAAAACTGCGCTCGAATCGATGACCATCAACACCCGTGTGGTCTTACAACTCCGCAAATTCTTAAATTTACGAATATTCCTCACACTTAAACCGCGAAAAATAAAATATTTCAACTTTTACGTCCGCATTAAAATTTATTATAATAGACTTAACGCACTGGAACTGTTTACATTATTAAACGCGCTCTGATCTTCCAAAATTTAGAATTTAGATGTTCGTATGCCAGAATCTTTGATCATCAAACATACTAGTCCACGAATTTTAGGTCTAAAGCGACCAAAACCTCAAGGAAAGTTAGTAAGATTTACATAGGTCGCGATTCCACCACTTTTGCTAATTAACCGACTTCAAAAAATGAGGCGGTTCTCAATTGGACTGTATTTTTTTGTGTGTGTTACCTCAGAACTTTTTTCTAGGTGAACCTTTTTTTTATTTGAAAGCTGGTGCTTCTCATGTGGTCCCATATAAATTTGATCAAGATCTGACCAGTAGTTTTTGAGTTATCCTTAATAATGCGTATTGAATTGACTTCGACTTCATTGATGATGTTCTCATTGTATATTGAAGTCGGTTTTCTATTTTGTAGGACAAAAATATTATGAAGTAATAAAATTTGCAAAATTTGCAAAAAAATAATATATGTATATTTATAATAATCATCGTTTTATTTAGTTTTCTTTTCAGGTGTTTTTCTTTGTGTTGCATTGGTAATTGTTTAAACTTATCGATTCTAAAAAAATATGTTAATTTCTACGACAGACAACGCCCTGAAAAATTTATGTTTAAATATATTAGCTTCAATTTATATACCGAGCGCGCAATTTACCGATCTACCGAGGGTAACCCGCGCGCAAAATTTTACTACCCGGTGGCTGCAGTAGCATGTGGATCATGAGAGACATCGGGATACGAGGGAGCTCCAATAATTTACTTTCAAAATAGTGAGTCAGACCTCAGAGCGCATCAAAAATTGCGACTACAACTTATTAAATAAGAGTGTCGGCTATTATTAAAAATTTGGCCGTCCGTATTTTTATCGACATACCTATAAGTATGAATAGAGTATTAAAAAATTATACTGAATATATAAGACTTTTCTCTCCGTGCCTGAGAAAATTTTATTATCAAGTAGATTATCTTTTTATAGTTTTCATGTAGTTGTATTGTGATCGTTTCGACATTGGCTTTTAAGTAGATAAAACTAATGCAGTTAGTGCAATGTTTCGTAGAAGTAGCATTGGAAAATGCTGTCATTCACCTAATTAATCTAGTCCATAATTGTATAGTTATACAACAACGCAGGGCCGAACTTTCAATTTATAAGCTGTTGGGTTTATCAGTATCTGCTAAAGAAGTAAACGCAAGCTCTAGTCCTCCTTAACAATATTAATCGCATCTTGGATATATATAAGTTGAAAACTAGAGGTGACAATGCACATCCCTGTCTCACTCCCATCCGGGTATCTGCTTCTCTTCGTTCCTGTTCAAATTCTATAACTGCCGTTTGCTCTTTCTAGAGATTATGTATTAATAATTTGAAACTTTTAAGGGAAAAAACAAATTTGACTTCAATTATTGATTGAACAAAACATATCCCTATACAAAGTTGCTTGGTTGAAGCGTTATCGATAGTCAAAGTTCTTGAAGAAAACATATATTTTTTAATAACTTAAGACCGAGTTATTTATTTGGGAATGCCCGAGAGGAGGAGACCAGAAGTAAAAGGGCCAGTTCGGCCCTGGCAATACTATCCGCCAGTATCGAAGGTGACGAAATTCTAATGTAAATACTGCGGTATTTATACTATTAAAATATATAGACAACGTTTCGCATGCATAAAATTCTTTTGAGAAGTGAAAAAAGAAAAATCAAAGCAAATTGCGCAGAGTGCGGTGGTGTTAGAAAATTGTATGACAGTCGTCGAATAAATCAAGAAAAATTAGTCATAATGCAGTAAAAATACTGTGTATCTAAATTTGTGGTCTAGCAAAACACAATATTTGGGCGGTCTCGTAATACTTTTAAGTTGTACGGAGTTTTATTAATACCTAGGTGGCCATTTCGTTTTTTTCAAACGGAGTAAAGAGGTAATCTAGTTAGCCATGAAACAATATCGAGACAGAACGTCAAAGGTATAAAATTTTTCTTTCATGGCTACGTAGATGAAATCGCCCTCGTACATTATATTAAGAGCTTGAATGACTTATCATTTCACGAGTTTTCCGCTTGTTGAGATAGTCATGCCGCAAAAACTGTCATGTCTAGAATTTTGACTGGATTATTGCAACATGCCAATCAAGCTAATCAATATGGAAATATTACTGTGCCTACATGAATATTATCCAGACAAGTCTAACATGAAAGGATTCTTTTAATAAATGCTAAGTTGCCAACAATTATCTGCACCATACTGCAATTTCATGTACGAGGTCTTACAATAATTACATAAATTGTCGGAACGGGCCCATAAAAACTTCATTTACGTATTCTAAACCACTGGAAATGCTAAAATATTGGTATTTTAATGCCAGCGTGTGAACCCAAATTTCGTGCTCTTATTATTTCTTCTTTTCATCATCATAAGGTTCTCAGTCCGAAGACTGGTTGGACGCGTACCTCCATTCTTTTCTATCCTGAGCTAACCTACGCATTTCCCTAAAAGTAGAACATCCTACATCCCTAACTGTTTGAGAGCAGTAGTCTAATCTAGGCCTACCCCTACCTCTTTTCATTCCTATCTCTGACTCTAGTATGTCGCGAACTATTCCTTCGTGTCTCAGAAGGTGTCCTACCATCCTATCTCTCCTACTCTTTATTGTCTTCCATACCTTTCGCTTTTCCCCAACTCTTTCTAATACTTCCCTATTGCTAACCTTATCTATCCATGGTATCTTCATCATGCGCCTGTAGCACCACATTTCAAACGCTTCTACTCTTTTTCGATCCGCTTCCCCTATTGTCCAAGTTTCGCACCCGTATAATGCCGTACTCCATACGTACGACTTTAAGAGTCTCTTCCTAGTCTCTATATTAACCGTTCTCGAGCATAATAGTTGTTTCTTTTTGTTAAACGCAACTCGGCCCTGCGCCATTCTTTGTTTTATATCTTTAGTGCTCCTACCGTCTTGAGTTATTTTACTTCCTAAGTAGCAGAAATCCGCGACCTCCTCTATCTTCTCATTTCCTATTTGTATTTTCATTTTAGTTCTATTTTCACACCCCCTACATACCAAAATTTTAGTTTTCTTTTTATTGATTTTCATGCCGTAGCCCTGTGTCAAAACTGCTTCCATTTCATTCAAAGCCGCTCCTAATTCTTCTTTGCTAGATGCTAACACTGCTATATCATCCGCAAATCTGAGCATGTTAATAGTTTGGCCCTGTACATTGATCCCTGCGGCTGTTCTTTCCTTAACAATATTAATCGCATCTTCGATATATAAGTTGAAAACTAGAGGTGACAATGCACATCCCTGTCTCACTCCCTTCCGGATATCTACTTCCCTTCGTTCCTGCTCACATTCTATAACTGCCTTTTGCTCTTTGTAGAGATTATGTATTATTCTTCTGTCCCTGTATTTCATCCCTACCTTTCTCAGCACTTCGAACATCTTCCCCCATTTTACGTTGTCGAAGGCTTTTTCTAAATCTACAAATCCTATATAGACGCTCTTTCTCTTTTCTATGGTTTTTTCTATAATTACTCGTAAAGCTAGAATGGCCTCGCGCGTTCCTCTATTTCGTCTAAATCCGAACTGATCTTCTCCTAATATTTCTTCCGCCTTTTTCTCCATCCTTCTTTGCACAATTCTAGTTAAAATTTTTGACGCATGGGAAGTTAAACTGATAGTTCTAAAATTTTCGCATCTATCCGCGCCTTTCCTTTTTGGCAAAGCTACTATGATGTTCCGTTTGTAATCTTCTGGAATCTCGCCTGTCAGGTATATGCGACTAACTAATTTAAATAAACGATCTATTACCTCTTGACCTGCGCACTTTAAGATTTCTGCCTGCAAGCCATCTATACCTGGCGCTTTATTATTCCTTAAACTTTTTAGTGCTAGCTCAAACTCTTCTCTCATTATAGGACTCCCTAGGTTATCCCCCTCTACACTGCTTTCGCTTTCTAATATATCTTGCACTTCCTGTCTCGCATATAAGTTTCCTAAATATTCTTTCCACCTATCTGCCTTTTCCCCGCTTCCGATTAGGATATCTCCTGCCTCATTTCTAATGTTTTTGGTACTAGATCCAATTTCTCTAAAATTTCTCCTAATTATTTTATATGCTTCATCAGTCTTTCCTATTTCGAACTTATCTTCCACTTCTTTGCATTTATTATCGATCCATTGCTCTTTCGCTTTCCTACACTTCCGAATAATTTCCCACTTGATCGCCTTATATCTTTGTTTCCCTATTTCATCTAACCTATTTTTATATTTTCGCCTTTCCTCTATTAGTCTCACAATATGTTTTGTTATCCAGGGTTTCCTACTTTCATTCTTTTGTGTTTTTCAATTTGTATTATTAGTTTGTAATTAATTTTGAAAGTATTCTCTAACGAAGAAAAACGAGATATGATTAATAGCATATTACGTACCGAGGTGGAAAATGTTTCATTACAGCCGAGGGCTAGATAGATGACCAAGGCGCGAAGCATTTTCGATAATTCTTGGTAGGCTGTGAATTTGACATTTAGACTTTTATTAATTATTAAATTGACAAGCATCGTTTTTGACATTAGACTAATTGAATATGAAAGAGTATTTCTGGTGGTAAAATATGTCTGGTAGTCAGTTGGAGTACACAATACACTCAAGCAGAATACCACGAAACCGACGAAAAAACTGCAGGAAACGCGGATTAGCTCACCTGTCACTCAGATGGAGCGTGTAAGAAAAAATGAAGTTGGCCTTTAAAAAACAAAAACTAATCTGCGCAGCCAATGGGTGATAATGCTATCAAATAGAGAATAAAAAGTGGCAACGTAAAAGTTTTTACAGAATGAAGATACAAGTTCAAACAAAAAAGTTGCAGTCAAAAAACGAAAACGCAATTTTTCAGTTTTTTTCAGTTTTCATGAGAACGATTCACAATATCTTGATTTTCTTTTGAGGACATTAGTCAGCATAATATGTATTTGTCAACTTTTCTGAATTTAAACATAGGGCCTAGCTATTAAGATAACAGAAATCCCCATGTTACTTACACACTGAATTTCAGACAGTCTGTAGTTTTTGACTAAAACGAAGATAAAAACGAAAAATCCCTCTTTAACTCTAATGTTGTCAGTAATTATACCTCACATGAAAAACTTATGAGGCTTCTGTCTTGTATTTTTATGTTCTTTTAGTAACTTGTTTTAAAAATGTAGATTTCAAACAATTTTCATTTTTATATTTTTGCTTGAACCCTATAAATCATACCGGAAATTTGGCATTGTCAAAAGCATACTTTTTTTGAGAAATTATTAATAAAGAAAATTTCATTAAGTGGAAAACTTTATTGGACACATTGTAGAATAAAATACCGCAGAAAATTTGTTAAAAAATGTTCTTCTCAGCTCAAAAAATGCACTAGCCAAGAGTGAGTCGCGAACTCGGGCCCAGCGAATTAGCTTTTTAAATGGAACAACCTGTATTTGATTGAATTTTTTGATTCCTTATAATTGATTTTATTGTGAGGTGTTAAGTATAAGATATTTTTTACTCAAAAATGTATATTTTTCAGGTTAGCGGCATTTCTTTGAAGATTTTGACACTTTATCTCTGTATATTTTCAATTTAAAATTTTAAACCAACTTTGCCCGACCAGGAAATGATAGTCAATTCGTCCATGATTGTCAGAACTCGTACATTACGTTTCTTAGCAAACCAAACACATACTTACCCAACCGTCGACATGGAGTTGAAAATTTTATTCCTATAACAATAACGCAATTCTAAACCCAATTTGTTAAAAAAAATATTAAGTAAGCTGTGCAACACTGTATACGTATTCAAAATCTTTTTATCAGAAAATTGCAATCTCAAAGTATCGGATTACGCTAGATTAATTTGTCTAAATTATGCCTACATTACAATTGATAAAACGACCTTTAAATAGTGTAGGTAAACAACGTGTCGAATTTTTAAATATCACCAAAACTAATCTTCATTATCAACTACAAACTATAAGCTGCAATAAGAACTGCTAAGCCAGACTCAGATTTTTTCATAAACTTCATAAACAATTTGCAATTGCGTCTTTTACCAGCAAATGCACTTTTTTGGCGAAACTTGACTTTAATTCAAGACAGTGCATCTGACTAGTAATCCGCTGAGCTCAGGTTCGATGCTCGCGGTGAGTACTCTTTATTATGCTTAAATATTTACCCAAAGGACTTGTACCTTGACGCAGTTCTAGTAATACTGGGACGGGTGGGATGGCTTGCGCGCTTCAATGACATAAAGAGCCAAACCATAGGTTTAACCATATTGGAGGGGTTTTTATTTGAGAAGCCAGACTAAATCAAGTCCCTGAAAGGGGGCAGCAGCTCTTTCAGTAATCATAGTGGCAGAGATCGTGAGGGTCGGTATGGCACTGTGATACACACTACTGCGATGTGGAAGGCAACGGGAAACCACCACATTATTATATCCCTGGTACAGCGTACTTCGAATTTATGATGATGGCACTTTCTGGAGTAAAATATTCCGGAGGTAAAATAGTCCCACATTCGGATCTCCGGGCGGGGACTGCTTCGGGGGGAGGCATCAGAAATGATAAGTGTAACATCTCACGAGTCGGAGCGTGGAATGTTAGAAGCATGAAACAAGTAGGAAAGTTAGAGAATTTGAAAATTGAGATGGATAGGTTAGCATTAGACGTAGTAGGTATTAGTGAAGTGCGATGGCCAGAAGCCGGAGACTTCTGGAGCGGAGATTTTAGAGTAATACACACAGGATCTGTAGGAGGAAATTCGGGAGTAGGAATTGTTATGCGGAAAAAAGTAGGGCAGAGTGTAGAAAATTTCTTACAGCAAAGTGACAGGGTAGTTATGGTTAGGTTAGATTCTAAACCTGTAAAAACAGTAATAATACAGGTATATATGCCCACTTCTAACTACAGTGATGAGGTCGTAGAGGCAGTTTATAGTGATATTGAACATGTGCTACATTTTGTGAGAGGACACGAAAATTTAATAATTATAGGAGATTTCAATGCAGTCGTAGGCACAGGGCGAGAGGGCGGAATAGTTGGTCTCTTTGGATTAGGCAATAGGAACGATAGGGGAGTGAGACTGATAGAGTTCTGCGATAAACATAACTTAACGGTCGCGAACACTCTATTTCACCATCATGTTAGGAGACGCTACACGTGGAAGATGCCAGGAGACCTAGGGAGATATCAAATAGATTACATTCTTGTTAGGCAAAGATTTAGAAATCAAGTTAGGGATTGTAGAAGTTATCCAGGAGCAGATATAGATAGTGATCACAATATAGTCGTTATGAAGGCCAATCTTAAATTTAAGATTTTGAAAAAACGAAGCGGAAGAAGGTATCTTGACCCAGAGAAACTAAAAGATGATGATACGCGCGATAAGTTCGAGAAAAAGACAAACGAAGTACTAAAGGGCGCGGGCGAAAATATTGTTAGGGACATAGAGGAAGAATGGAATTGCATTAAAAATAGTTTAGTTTCCTCAGCTAGTGATATTTTGGGTCATAAACAGAATGAAAGTAGGAAACCCTGGATAACAAAACATATTGTGAGTCTAATAGAGGAAAGGCGCAAATATAAAAATAGGTTAGATGAAATAGGGAAACAAAGATATAAGGCGATCAAGTGGGAAATTATTCGGAAATGTAGGAAAGCGAAAGAGCAATGGATCGACGATAAGTGCAAAGAAGTGGAAAATAAGTTCGAAATAGGAAAGACTGATGAAGCATATAAAATAATTAGGAGAAATTTTAGAGAAATTGGATCTAGTACCAAAAGCATTAGGAATGAGGCAGGAGATATCCTAATCGAAAGCGGGGAGAAGGCAGATAGGTGGAAAGAATATTTAGGAAACTTATATGCGGGACAGGAAGTGCAAGATATATTAGAAAGTGAAAGCAGTGTAGAAGAGGATAACCTAGGAAGTCCTATAATGAGAGAAGAGTTTGAGCTAGCACTAAAAAGTTTAAGGAATAATAAAGCACCAGGTATAGATGGCTTGCAGGCAGAAATCTTAAAGTGCGCAGGTCAAGAGGTAATAGATCGTTTATTTAAATTAGTTAGTCGCATATACCTGACAGGCGAGATTCCAGAGGATTACAAACTGAACATCATGGTAGCTTTGCCAAAAAGGAAAGGCGCGGATAGATGCGAAAATTTTAGAACTATCAGTTTAACTTCCCATGCGTCAAAAATTTTAACTAGAATTGTGCAAAGAAGGATGGAGAAAAAGGCGGAAGAAATATTAGGAGAAGATCAGTTCGGATTTAGACGAAATAGAGGAACGCGCGAGGCCATTCTAGCTTTACGAGTAATTATAGAAAAAACGATAGAAAAGAGAAAGAGCGTATATATAGGATTTGTAGATTTAGAAAAAGCCTTCGACAACGTAAAATGGGGGAAAATGTTCGAAGTGCTGAGAAAGGTAGGGATGAAATACAGGGACAGAAGAATAATACATAATCTCTACAAAGAGCAAAAGGCAGTTATAGAATGTGAGCAGGAACGAAGGGAAGTAGATATCCGGAAGGGAGTGAGACAGGGATGTGCATTGTCACCTCTAGTTTTCAACTTATATATCGAAGATGCGATTAATATTGTTAAGGAAAGAACAGCCTCAGGGATCAATGTACAGGGCCAAACTATTAACATGCTCAGATTTGCAGATGATATAGCAGTGTTAGCATCTAGCAAAGAAGAATTAGGAGCGGCTTTGAATGAAATGGAAGTAGTTTTGACACAGGGCTACGGCATGGAAATCAATAAAAAGAAAACTAAAATTTTGGTATGTAGATGGAGTGAAAATAGAACTAAAATTGAAATACGAATAGGAAATGAGAAGATAGAGGAGGTCGCGGATTTCTGCTACTTAGGAAGTAAAATAACTCAAGACGGTAGGAGCACTAAAGATATAAAACAAAGAGTAGCTCAGGGCCGAGTTGCATTTAACAGAAAGAAACAACTGTTATGTTCGAGAACGGTTAATATAGAGACTAGGAAGAGACTCTTAAAGTCGTATGTATGGAGTACGGCATTATACGGGTGCGAAACTTGGACAATAGGAGAAGCGGATAGAAAAAGAGTAGAAGCGTTTGAACTGTGGTGTTACAGACGCATGATGAAGATACCGTGGATAGATTAGGTTAGCAATAGGGAAGTATTAGAAAGAGTTGGGGAAAGGCGAAAGGTATGGAAAACAATAAAGAGTAGGAGAGATAGGATGGTAGGACACCTTCTAAGACACGAAGGAATAGTTCGCGACATACTAGTCAGAGATAGGAATAAAAAGAGGTAGGGGTAGGCCTAGATTAGACTACTGCTCTCAAATAGTTAGGGATGTAGGATGTTCTACTTTTAGGGAAATGCGTAGGTTAGCTCAGGATAGAAAAGAATGGAGGTACGCGTCCAACCAGTCTTCGGACTGAGAACCTTATGATGATGAAATATTTACAATATTTACGGCAAATTTATCCAGAATGTTCAAACAAAAAGTGATATAAAGCCGACTTTTTTTCAGTCAAAAAAATCGATTCCTGCATAGATCGATCTTGATTCGAACAGCCCTATCGCAAGTTTTGGGTCGTAGCCGCGACGCCGCCAGGGATTGGGGTCAATCTGCCACAGGACGAGAAAATATGGTCCGCTGACAGTCGTTTGTTTTCTGCAAAATTCGCGCGCGACTTTTTGGAACTCGTCCGCGCGATGAGTCTATCGCCAACACATAAAAACTAAAAATAGGATTTTATACGAAGTTATATAGTAAATATAAATATATAACAATCGGGTATTTTTGTCTCTCGACGGCATTGGGTTCGATTTATTTGTTTGGGAGCATCAAAAACAATTGGATATACATTGGGAAGTGTACCAAGGCACGGCTTGCGTAGCTGTAGACGTCACCGGGCACGCTTCCGGCATGAAGCTGACGCTACATCGTCAAAATCTAAAATTCTCGAATAGGTACAAGTTTTGGACATTTGGTAGAGTTCCTATGATGTTCCGTTTGCGAGACATAACTTTTTAAAAATACAAAAAAAGTTAATTCTAGGAACGGGACGCGAAGTATGTGGTCTATTCTAATTTTTGAGAGGACGCCTTAAAAAAGTAACCTGGCATTTATTACGTAATTTATGTCCCGAATCGATTAGACTTCTTTATAAAAAAATTTTATGTCGAAAATTTATTGGACAGTTCACATGAATGGTGTGGGACCACACGTGTTACTATGTAATGTGTTTATCGCGAAAATTGTGCAGCTCAAGGGTATTTTTATATTATTTTATGTTTCCAAACAATTTTTGTGCGGAAAAAATACGATCGCTACGAATCGAAAAATAAAAGTGCCGCGTTACTCGAAATACAAACGGTGGCTATTTTAAGGTCGTCTGGCCGTGTCTTTTTTTATTTTCCATTTCATAGTTGAATAAATGTTTACTATACCCATTCCGCGATCTATTTATTTCGTCCTTAAAGAGTGCATAGGTGTAAATAGGTGTAAAATATTTACAGCTTCGCTATCAAATTGCAGATGTTATCCGATACTGTTCATAACTAGTACAATTGTCGATTTTTATCGGGTCTGGAATCTGCTATTGTATGACGACATGTCCAACAGAAAACAATGATTGATTCGGAGATTTCTACTAAAAACACAACCAACATGATCGACAAATATCACGAGTCACAGGGTGTCCCATAAATTCTGCTAAACAATCGAAACTAATAACTTTAAACCTGAATTTTGCTGCTAGGGAATTTGAGAATAAAGTACCTAGGTACAACAAAATATCTAGAAGCCTGGTGTCAGATGTACTAGTGCTCTAGCGGTGGGTAGAGTGAATTACAATAGCATTATATAAGAGTGTCTTCACATATCGAGCATAGTCACGATATTCTTCACTAATGAAAATATATAGCCCGCTGAAATTTTGACCAGACTTAGTGCAGTGTTCCGCATTGATAAGTTATCAAAAACTCAAGTGCCCGAGTGAAGTAAGACTTTAAAAAATTGCGTCATGCCGTAGAAAGTCTCACGCAAGTCCCCGGCGTCGCTCATCAATGGAAATCGTCACATTTCCATTTGAGGACATTCATTAAACACACACACGAAGAGTAGAGTTGGCACCTGCCACAGCCTGCATCTAACTCAGCGCAACAGTGGCGTGGACTTCTTTTTACTATTGGGGTCAAACACTCGCGAGAAATGTTCATGCGTTGCTGCTTCTGGTCTGCCGTTAGCAAAAGAGACACCCACCCAGATCAAGCTACTGCTCTCAAATAGTTAGGGATGTAGGATGTTCCACTTTTAAGGAAATGCGTAGGTTAGGTCAAGATAGGAAAGGATGAAGGTACGCGTCCAACCAGTCTTTGGACTGAGAACTTTATGATGATGATAACACATCTAGAGGTATTTGTTCATCACCCACAGGCTTAGTACTAAAACTGGGCGCATTTGATGATGTAAAAAATAAAAATAATCTATGTACTGCCAATTAATTTTCCACAAAAACGGGTTGATTGGCCACTAATGGAAATAATAAACAATATTAAAACATAATAAAAAGGGAACGAACTGAGAAAAATTCATGGAGGAATCTTTTTGCTCACGTGTTATTTGTGTAAATTAAAAAGATGTCAGATCATAAATTTCAAATATCATGTGTATTACTGTTTTTCTTTGCCAAATATTTTTTATTTTGTAATTCACCGTGTTGAATAAATCATATTCATCGATAAATTACCCGAACGCTTCTACGATGACTCTGCTTTTGACAGACTGGACAAAAATAGAACGTCTTATACAGGGTGCTGAAGAAAAGGTAACAAATTCCGATCTTATTCTAAAGTTGAATTAACCTATCCGTCAGCTAATTATCTTGATAAAAACAAGCGCAGCGTGTATATTTTTCTTTACAGATTCCTAACAAGAATGTTTATTAATCAACTATACCGATCGACAGATTTATACAACCTACGTAAATTTTCAGTTTACAATTAGGAACCGTTAGGAAAACCAACATACGCAAAAACTCCATTCATAAAACCGAAAATAATCGTTCAGCATGCCATTCCGGCGGAGAAATGCACAAATAAATCGAAAATAAAAAAGCGTGAATCACATCCGGTCATAATTGCTAAATTTGTAGATTTTTGGCTAATTCAACGTTTCCACTAAGTAGGTAAGTAAATTCGAGTGTCTAAGTGCCACATAAAGTAATTGGCGTTAATTACAGAAGTAGAAGATTGAGTAGAAGATTCATGATCTGATTGGTCGTGACAAATGGCTGAGACAGATGACGTCACAATATATTATAAAACAATGATCAGAGACATCTATCAAAACCACACAGTACTGATGATCAGTCAATAATAACTACAAAAAAATTAAAAACTAATTTCGAATTAGAACTGTTTAATTAAATAAGTCAAATTAATTATTTTGTAGATAAAATAATGATTGGATTTTTACGATAAATATAATTACATACACCAGTGAAGAATATCTGGAAATTGCCAGCCCAGACCAATTAAATTTTGTATTTGAAAAATTTGTTGCATATAAGATTCTCAAATATTCCTTCTCATCATCATAAGGTTCTCAGTCCGAAGACTGGTTGGACGCGTACCTCCATTCTTTTCTATCCTGAGCTAACCTACGCATTTCCCTAAAAGTAGAACATCCTACATCCCTAACTATTTGTGAGCAGTAGTCTAATCTAGGCCTACCCCTACCTCTTTTTATTCCTATCTCTGACTCTAGTATGTCGCGAACTATTCCTTCGTGTCTTAGAAGGTGTCCTACCATCCTATCTCTCCTACTCTTTATTGTTTTCCATACCTTTCGCCTTTCCCCAACTCTTTCTAATACTTCCCTATTGCTAACCTTATCTATCCACGGTATCTTCATCATGCGTCTGTAACACCACAGTTCAAACGCTTCTACTCTTTTTCTATCCGCTTCTCCTATTGTCCAAGTTTCGCACCCGTATAATGCCGTACTCCATACATACGACTTTAAGAGTCTCTTCCTAGTCTCTATATTAACCGTTCTCGAACATAACAGTTGTTTCTTTTTGTTAAACGCAACTCGGCCCTGCGCCATTCTTTGTTTTATATCTTTAGTGCTCCTACCGTCTTGGGTTATTTTACTTCCTAAGTAGCAGAAATCCGCGACCTCCTCTATCTTCTCATTTCCTATTTGTATTTCAATTTTAGTTCTATTTTCACTCCATCTACATACCAAAATTTTAGTTTTCTTTTTATTGATTTTCATGCCGTAGCCCTGTGTCAAAACTGCTTCCATTTCATTCAAAGCCGCTCCTAATTCTTCTTTGCTAGATGCTAACACTGCTATATCATCCGCAAATCTGAGCATGTTAATAGTTTGGCCCTGTACATTGATCCCTGAGGCTGTTCTTTCCTTAACAATATTAATCGCATCTTCGATATATAAGTTGAAAACTAGAGGTGACAATGCACATCCCTGTCTCACTCCCTTCCGGATATCTACTTCCCTTCGTTCCTGCTCACATTCTATAACTGCCTTTTGCTCTTTGTAGAGATTATGTATTATTCTTCTGTCCCTGTATTTCATCCCTACCTTTCTCAGCACTTCGAACATCTTCCCCCATTTTACGTTGTCGAAGGCTTTTTCTAAATCTACAAATCCTATATATACGCTCTTTCTCTTTTCTATCGATTTTTCTATAATTACTCGTAAAGCTAGAATGGCCTCGCGCGTTCCTCTATTTCGTCTAAATCCGAACTGATCTTCTCCTAATATTTCTTCCGCCTTTTTCTCCATCCTTCTTTGCACAATTCTAGTTAAATTTTTTGACGCATGGGAAGTTAAACTGATAGTTCTAAAATTTTCGCATCTATCCGCGCCTTTCCTTTTTGGCAAAGCTACCATGATGTTCAGTTTGTAATCCTCTGGAATCTCGCCTGTCAGGTATATGCGACTAACTAATTTAAATAAACGATCTATTACCTCTTGACCTGCGCACTTTAAGATTTCTGCCTGCAAGCCATCTATACCTGGTGCTTTATTATTCCTTAAACTTTTTAGTGCTAGCTCAAACTCTTCTCTCATTATAGGACTCCCTAGGTTATCCCCTTCTACACTGCTTTCACTTTCTAATATATCTTGCACTTCCTGTCCCGCATATAAGTTTCCTAAATATTCTTTCCACCTATCTGCCTTCTCCCCGCTTTCGATTAGGATATCTCCTGCCTCATTCCTAATGCTTTTGGTACTAGATCCAATTTCTCTAAAATTTCTCCTAATTATTTTATATGCTTCATCAGTCTTTCCTATTTCGAACTTATTTTCCACTTCTTTGCACTTATCATCGATCCATTGCTCTTTCGCTTTCCTGCATTTCCGAATAATTTCCCACTTGATCGCCTTATATCTTTGTTTCCCTATTTCATCTAACCTATTTTTATATTTGCGCCTTTCCTCTATTAGACTCACAATATGTTTTGTTATCCAGGGTTTCCTACTTTCATTCTGTTTATGACCCAAAATATCCCTAGCTGAGGAAACTAAACTATTTTTAATGAAATTCCATTCTTCCTCTATGTCCCTAACAATATTTTCGCCCGCGCCCTTTAGTACTTCGTTTGTCTTTTTCTCGAACTTATCGCGCGTATCATCATCTTTTAGTTTCTCTGGGTCAAGATACCTTCTTCCGCTTCGTTTTTTCAAAATCTTAAATTTAAGATTGGCCTTCATAACGACTATATTGTGATCACTATCTATATCTGCTCCTGGATAACTTCTACAATCCCTAACTTGATTTCTAAATCTTTGCCTAACAAGAATGTAATCTATTTGATATCTCCCTAGGTCTCCTGGCATCTTCCACGTGTAGCTTCTCCTAACATGATGGTGAAATAGAGTGTTCGCGACCGTTAAGTTATGTTTATCGCAGAACTCTATCAGTCTCACTCCCCTATCGTTCCTATTGCCTAATCCAAAGGGACCAACTATTCCGCCCTCTCGCCCTGTGCCTACGACTGCATTGAAATCTCCTATAATTATTAAATTTTCGTGTCCTCTCACAGAATCTAGCACATGTTCAATATCACTATAAACTGCCTCTACGACCTCATCACTGTAGTTAGAAGTGAGCATATATACCTGTATTATTACTGTTTTTACAGGTTTCGAATCTAACCTAACCATAACTACCCTGTCACTTTGCTGTAAGAAATTTTCTACACTCTGCCCTACTTTTTTCCGCATAACAATTCCTACTCCCGAATTTCCTTCTACAGATCCTGTGTGTATTACTCTAAAATCTCCGCTCCAGAAGTCTCCGGCTTCTGGCCATCGCATTTCACTAATACCTACTACGTCTAATGCTAACCTATCCATCTCAATTTTCAAATTCTCTAACTTTCCTACTTGTTTCATGCTTCTAACATTCCACGCTCCGACTCGTGAGATGTTACACTTATCATTTCTGATGACTCCCCCCGAAGCAGTCCCCGCCCGGAGATCCGAATGTGGGACTATTTTACCTCCGGAATATTTTACTCCAGAAAGTGCCATCATCATAAATTCGAAGTACGCTGTACCAGGGATATAATAATGTGGTGGTTTCCCGTTGCCTTCCACATCGCAGTAGTGTGTATCACAGTGCCATACCGACCCTCGCGATCTCTGCCACTATGATTACTGAAAGAGCTGCTGCCCCCTTTCAGGGACTTGATTTATTCCTTCTACAGGACAAAACTTTTGTTCATGTCTGGCAATAATAATGTATAAAAAAGGCACTCAAATACTTGTAGAAACACTAATACACCACATAACACTTAAGTTTATAAGTCTATACATGTATTAAACTCGATTCAAAAAATTTTATCTCAAATACATCTTTAAAGATAACTTGATAACACGTTTCGCGTGAGAAAGGTGACATTCGAGGTAAATACACTGAAATTTTCATTTGAAAAACAAAAAGTAAAGTTTTGTTTTGCATTGAAGAAATAGGACAACCTAAAGTGTTTAAATAATTTTCGAGATAATTTTGGACTGCTCACGACAATAACTTAATTTATTTCTAAAAAGTTTCCTCTAAAACTAAAACCTGTGACATCCCTTTTTCGTTTTCATAATTTTCTACACTACAACACACATGTCAGTTATCTTCTTTAGAATTATTGCGCAGGCGCGAAGAATTGACATTTGGCGTAAACTCTAACCTTACTTTTCAAATAAACCTGACTTGATTCAAATAAGGATGGAAAAATACCAACGAAATTCACTAAACTGGTGAGTTCAACTTTATTAAGGCATTAATCTGTCAATTATTTTTGCAGATAAAAACTAATTTCGTCCGATTAAATTGTTTATTAATTAAACCTGGGGCGTTATTAAATTTGCGAACATATTCAAACTTTATAACCGCAACTGTCAAAATATTTCAAAACTTTCTAAAAACAATTGGTGTAAAACTGACAACAAATTAATTCGCCTGTCAAAACCATGGAATAAAATTGAGGAAAAATCACCATTTGACTTTTCGATAGTTCAGAGCTCCAGATACCGGCAAAATTCGACAAACAACTAATCTATCTTTTAATTTCCGAGATAAAAACAAAATTGGCTTGATTGATTTGGAGCATTTAATCAAAGTAATTTTCAGGGTTCGGAGAAGCACTGACCTGCGGCCTTATTTTTGACCCTCATGCCGTCCTCGTCGAGAAGTGGGGACTTATTCCTGGCGGCGGTGAATCCCACAAAAAGCGCCAAAAAAGCAGCGGCAAAAATCTTGCCCATGTCTGGTAATATTATATAAAAGGCACTGAAATACTTGTAAAAACACTAATACACCACACAACACTTAAGTTTATAGTCTATATATATTAAACCCGATTGTAAAAATATTATCTGAAATACATCTTTAAAAATAACTTGATAATACTTTTCGTGTGAGAAAGGTGACACTCGAGGCAAGTTGCTACGGACTGCGTACAGTTCGCCGGCGACGGATAAACTGATTGTACACAAACGTAACGTGGAACTATGTACTATGTCTCCCCCCTACTGGTGCTCCTTCTATTGCAGCAATCCTGCAGGATTACACCCTCCATGGATTCACCTCCAAAGGTGCAGATTACACCTCCCGCGACCGATCTGCAGGGCTTAGGCAACAGATGCCGGGGTATTAAGGCCGATACCCCATAGATTTATGACTGGATTTGGACAAACATTTTGTTTTTTTGACTCTTCATGCCTTAATTCGATGAAGTTGACGATTATCTGACGCTCAAATTACGAGGTTTCATCAAAATACATAATATGTGAGCACAGCCCAGAGATCCTGCAACTCCTGTATAGTCTATTAAAACACGAACTTTTTAAACTCTTCTTGAGTTGGAGAACGAGATGATTAATCGGAGAAAAACATGGAACCATGTAGTTGCAGAAAGTCCAAGAGAGTGAGAAATGACCTGGATGACCTGAAGAGAAAGAAGATAGGGATTTACCTGGTACAAACTACGCCCCCTATACACCAAAATCTTGGTTTTCTTTCAGAGCCCATGCTAATACTGCTATATTATAATCCGCGAATCTGAGCATATTAACAGTTTGGCCTTGTATATTTATATATCTTCGATATATAAATTGAAAACTAGATGGGATAACGCACATCTCTGCCTCAATCCTTTTAGGATATCTACTTCTCTCTGTAGATACCTGCTCAAATTCTGTAACTGCCGTTTGCTCTTTGTATAGATTTTGAATTATTCTTCTAGCCCTACATTTTTGAGCACTTCGAACATCTTCCATTTCACATTGTCGAAGGCTTTTTCCGAACAGTTCTTCTCCTAATGTTTCTTCCGCCCTTTCAGTTAAATAAGCATACGAAATTGGTGCTTGTCGAATCAGGGTATTTTAAAAATATGAAGAACTCATACCTAATGAGTGTAACTTAATGGCCTTGCACCCCCACCATCAACATTACATAATAATTGCAATACTGCACTCTGGATTGTTTACTTACAAGTAATCTGATAACAAATCGACTTTTAGTAAAACATGAAAATAGTATTTATTATGTATGTATGTAGAAATCATAATATACAGGGTGAAACTTGACTAAGGTCACTAAGAAAACGTATCCCAGTACATATTGGGAATGCTGGCAAGTCAAACTATCAAACGTGTGTTAAACAGTCTGTTACAAAAATGCGAGGATAGAGCGCCACTAGGGGGTTGTTTTTTGTTAAATATTTTTATGTTGTTGTCATGACAATTCTTTCATATTAAATCGATCTGTCAAATAGCATGGTTTTTGATACGCGTTCAATTTTGTGATGTTCGTTACCTGGCACTCTGTATATTGAATAAATATTATTAATATGCAAACACATGTACATACATAAATAGAAGAGGTACATACCTTGTCATGTGTCAACTTTTGAGGTATATCCATGTGACAATCTATCGTAAGTAAAGAGAGCAGTTTAAATAGTAAGGTACAACTTGTATGAATAGGAGATAAGAGTTTAAAGATAGCCAGCACAATGACTTAATATTTATGTAATATACAGAGTAGTTCTGATGTCGTTGATCTGGAAAAATTTTCATTATAAAATACTCGCGTCTGCTTTTTGTCCCATATTAAAAGATATCCAGACAAAATTATCGTGCCGATTTCCCCTGACCCATTTCTTTCTAGGACAAGTTTGTGGTTGATCGATTTTATTTGGAACATTTCGATTTTAAAAATAGATCGCATGTGGGGCCTCAATTTTCCAAGATTAAATAAAAACAAGCTACTTTGTAATAAATTTCGGCAGACAATTTTATTATACCTAAGTACACTGGCTGTTTTGTATAAATCAAGAAAGGCGTGAATAATACTTTGGAATACAGGTTGTGCTAATTCAACAATAGACTCAAATTTAAAAAAAAATAAATAGTTTATAAATTGTCATTGTTGTTACTCTAGTAGGCCAAGAATGTACTAATACGCCCTCATACATAAATCATTTTGCATGCAGAATATAACGTAATAATTTTGCACAGTAGCGGCAGAGTCAAAGCTGTGGTAAGTACAATATTTATTGCCATGGAAACCACCCTAATCTGCTGCCTGCACCTGAGAACCAAAAATTTTGACACCGATGAGAAAGTCAACAGTTTAATTCGGGAATTCCCAAAATATTGAATACAAACTGCAATTAACTTTAACGTACACAAATAATATCTTTACAAAGCATACAACCCTTACTGTTAGGATACTAAGATACCTTTATTACCTGACTACCTAACCGCCAAAGTTAATGGCGTAAAATATTTATTACTGCAAAAATCTATACCCAACCAGGTGGCGAAATACGTTCCCGCGCCTAATTTCGATATAAATTCGTTTTACAACATCCCAAACAGTTGCAATATCTTGCAGGTTCTTCTTAAATCGTATTATAAATGTCGGTAAAGTCAAATTTTATAAGTCATTGAAAACCACTTCTAACAGCTATTAAAAAGTTAACTCTTGCTTCTTAAGTTTGGGAAAACCCGAAATGAGAATAGAGATAACATTAACTTCGAAAGTTAGACGTGCCTGTATAATGTGTTTACAAGCCCCCCTGTGAAGATGGGTGGTATTGTCCCAGCCATAAATTCAGTGTACTCACACAAAACCTATACCTACCTAGCCAAATAGTAATGTCAATAATCAAAGGAATCGAAAATCTTCCGAATATCTGCTTCTCTTCGTCCTGCTCAAATTCTATAAACGGACGCAGTCGTTAAACTAAACTATAGTTTTTCTTTTATTGACTCTTTTTATCATAAGGAAAGTCAGCATATCTCTGCCAGACGCATTATATAGTAAAATTATTTGCAGTTATACAGAGTATACAGACATAGGGACATAGAGGCAGAATGGAATTGCATTAAGAATAGTTTAGTTTCCTCAGCTAGGGATATTTTGGGTCATAAACAGAATGAAAGTAGGAAACCCTGGATAACAAAACATATTGTGAGTCTAATAGAGGAAAGGCGAAAGTATAAAAATAGGTTAGATGAAATAGGGAAACAAAGATATAAGGCGATCAAGTGGGAAATTATTCGGAAGTGTAGGAAAGCGAAAGAGCAATGGATCGATAATAAATGCAAAGAAGTGGAAGATAAGTTCGAAATAGGAAAGACTGATGAAGCATATAAAATAATTAGGAGAAATTTTAGAGAAATTGGATCTAGTACCAAGAACATTAGAAATGAGGCAGGAGATATCCTAATCGGAAGCGGGGAAAAGGCAGATAGGTGGAAAGAATATTTAGGAAACTTATATGCGGGACAGGAAGTGCAAGATATATTAGAAAGCGAAAGCAGTGTAGAGGGGGATAACCTAGGGAGTCCTATAATGAGAGAAGAGTTTGAGCTAGCACTAAAAAGTTTAAGGAATAATAAAGCACCAGGTATAGATGGCTTGCAGGCAGAAATCTTAAAGTGCGCAGGTCAAGAGGTAATAGATCGTTTATTTAAATTAGTTAGTCGCATATACCTGACAGGCGAGATTCCAGAAGATTACAAACGGAACATCATAGTAGCTTTGCCAAAAAGGAAAGGCGCGGATAGATGCGAAAATTTAAGAACTATCAGTTTAACTTCCCATGCGTCAAAAATTTTAACTAGAATTGTGCAAAGAAGGATGGAGAAAAAGGCGGAAGAAATATTAGGAGAAGATCAGTTCGGATTTAGACGAAATAGAGGAACGCGCGAGGCCATTCTAGCTTTACGAGTATTTATAGAAAAAACCATAGAAAAGAGAAAGAGCGTCTATATAGGATTTGTAGATTTAGAAAAAGCGTTCGACAACGTAAAATGGGGGAAGATGTTCGAAGTGCTGAGAAAGGTAGGGATGAAATACAGGGACAGAAGAATAATACATAATCTCTACAAAGAGCAAAAGGCAGTTATAGAATGTGAGCAGGAACGAAGGGAAGTAGATATCCGGAAGGGAGTGAGACAGGGATGTGCATTGTCACCTCTAGTTTTCAACTTATATATCGAAGATGCGATTAATATTGTTAAGGAAAGAACAGCCGCAGGGATCAATGTACAGGGCCAAACTATTAACATGCTCAGATTTGCGGATGATATAGCAGTGTTAGCATCTAGCAAAGAAGAATTAGGAGCGGCTTTGAATGAAATGGAAGCAGTTTTGACACAGGGCTACGGCATGAAAATCAATAAAAAGAAAACTAAAATTTTGGTATGTAGGGGGTGTGAAAATAGAACTAAAATGGAAATACAAATTGGAAATGAGAAGATAGAGGAGGTCGCGGATTTCTGCTACTTAGGAAGTAAAATAACTCAAGACGGTAGGAGCACTAAAGATATAAAACAAAGAATGGCGCAGGGCCGAGTTGCGTTTAACAAAAAGAAACAACTATTATGCTCGAGAACGGTTAATATAGAGACTAGGAAGAGACTCTTAAAGTCGTACGTATGGAGTACGGCATTATACGGGTGCGAAACTTGGACAATAGGGGAAGCGGATCGAAAAAGAGTAGAAGCGTTTGAAATGTGGTGCTACAGGCGCATGATGAAGATACCATGGATAGATAAGGTTAGCAATAGGGAAGTATTAGAAAGAGTTGGGGAAAAGCGAAAGGTATGGAAGACAATAAAGAGTAGGAGAGATAGGATGGTAGGACACCTTCTGAGACACGAAGGAATAGTTCGCGACATACTAGGTCAGAGATAGGAATGAAAAGAGGTAGGGGTAGGCCTAGATTAGACTACTGCTCTCAAATAGTTAGGGATGTAGGATGTTCTACTTTTAGGGAAATGCGTAGGTTAGCTCAGGATAGAAAAGAATGGAGGTACGCGTCCAACCAGTCTTCGGACTGAGAACCATATGATGATGAGAGTATACAGCATCAAACTACGATTTTTTAAATGGAACACCCTGTATTCGAGTGCATTTTGGAATTCCTTGACTGATTTTACTATCAGGTTATGCAAGCATTTTTTCGCTGAAATTACAAAATTTTTGAGTTATAGAAATGTGTTGCAAATTTTGGTAGATGTAGAGGAAGCCTGAAAATTATATATCTTGGAACAGAATAAAGCTCCCGCAATAATAAAACACTCATAACAGTATACAGGGTATTAGCAATTGCATTACCAAATTGAAAAATTCTAAAACTTCATAACTTAATTTTTGTAAAGGGAATGATATATTTTTTATGTTGCAGATTTTTTGTTCAACATAAAATTACCTTTCCAAGACAAAAAGGTTTAGATGGCCACTAGATGTTCATTCTCAAGATTGTTCAGTTTCGCTTACCTCTGTAGCACCTCTAGCACCTTCCTGGACCTGGACAAATATGCTTACTCGTGATTATAAGTTATAACTATATGTTGTTATCTCTGCACCCCGTATATATTTCTAAATTTTCATATTATGGTGACCTCGTTAGGAGTATCGACTTTTTTCATTGTAATTCTTAAAACTGATCTGCTGTAATCCCATTGTTTACCAGATAGCAGGTATTAAACCTGGGACGGTGTATTTTTGTTTATTTTAGTTGAAAGGCTCAACAGAATTGTGTCTGATGAAGACTTGGCGCCAGCCAATTTAAAAAAATGAACCTCACACGGCAGCGCAATTTGTTGTTTCTCTATCTATCAATTTATAATCGTAATTGATAGGATACACTACCAGATACAGGTAGGTAGTTCAACAAAATACGGTACATATACCGAGCGGCCCCAACTTTTATACATAATAAAAATAGAGGAATGGTTAAATGGGTATAAGAGCACATCATCATCCGTTTTCCAAACATGGACCACAGGAGAAGCAAGAAAATTTGTTAAACTAACCTAAAGCACACTCTCACCCACACTATTCTCCAGACTTGGCTCACACTACGATAATTTTGTATGACAGCCGGAGTGATGGCCACGTGATAAAGAATAAAATGTTCTCGTGCCCCGCAATTCTTATAAACAAATGATGCAACACCCAACGAGTTTTCTCCGATTTTTACAGATGAAAATTTCGATAATAGGATTTAATAAATAAAAACTACATTCAGCACTTCTGAAAAGTCTATATATATGTACAATTATGTTTTGCTTTTATCTAAGTTTTATCTTAATTATATTATCTAATTGTCCTATTGTTAAAAACAAAAACATAAATAAATAGAAGGATGTCTAGATCAAATTACTATAAAAATCCACTCCAGTTTGTTTATTTTGACCTCTGAATCAAAACGCCCCACATTCATAAGCCCACAGCCCAGCGAAATTCGCATTATAATAAACATTTTTTTATATCTAAGAATCAAGCCCCTTCTGTAGATAATGTGCAAATCTCTGATGAGATACGAAATAAACGATAATACTTCTGCGAAAACTTAGCCTGGGAAACGATAACAATCATTCCGCTAATTTCGCGAAAAACTCATAAATTTTTTGCTAAACTAGGTCACGCGGCAATATTTCAGTTCCATATCAACTTTATCAAATATACTAGGCCGGCCCTGCACGAAAACAAATTTCTGTAAATTTGCTTTATAACATTTAAGCAACCTCTGTATACAAGACTTCTATACAGAAGTGTAGTTGTTCTTTTGAAAATTTGAGACGCACACATTGAATCGGAAAATTCACTGTCAATTTCTAGTATTATCCCCCACATTATTTTCGCATAAAATAAAAATCTCGAGTCTAATTCGGCTAGATAATTATTAAATGAATATGACACACTCGATTTTTAAACATTTTACAATCAAAAATACGAAATTTGAAGCGTCGTCATGGCAGCAAAAGGTAAATAACATAATTATCGCTGCAGGGCTAAGCTTTTCCGCTGTCATCCTAACAAAAACATCAGGGCTTCCGAATTCAATTATCACCGATATAAGTTTGTTGCAAATTAGCAAGAAGTTGTGTGTATCCGGCCTTAGGCTCTCCGTTTTTACTCTCAACCACTCTTCTTGCGCATTATCTTCGGCCTATACGACGACTGAACATAACATTCTAATAGGTCAGCAGGCGCCTATTGATTCGCGTTCACTTGTAAAATACCGTTTTATTTATTACGTTTGGCGACGGCAGCAATACGAACGTACAAATATATACAAGTACATGTCGCGACGCAATTCACAAAAAGAAAAACTTTTTATAATTTTGTAATAATTACTCTGATAAACTTTGAGCACAGTAATAAGGAAGGCCCCCCACACGTCATTAAGATTTATCAGTTCCATGACGTATTAATTGGCACTGATATAATACGAGGACGACGAAGACAGTGCCCGATTCTAAAAACATCTAAAAGTAACATTATCTTGGGAAAATACACGATTGGGGTCGTTCGGTGTTATAAATCTAAATATTTTCAGATATTTAATTCTAGAGTACATCCACTTAGTTTGTCTGTGACGTGTTAAGCGGATTTACCAATAAAAAAATTATAAAATGGAATAAATTTCCTGACTTTCTAAAATTATTTTAGACTCTATAGGGTGTTCCATTTTTTCTGACCGCTATAGAAACGTTGGATAACTTGTATTGACCAAATTGAAAAGTAATAATCCACTTAATCGCTATCAAAGAGCCCTCGTATTTCTAAGAAAAACATTTTGGCGCCCGAAATTGATCACAGACGTTTTCCCAGAACTCCAAGACTCAAGCCGAAAAGAACTTCTTCCAACCTTTAAAATCCCCAAGCAGTTTTAATTCTCACAAATAAATTATGCCGGTTATTTTGATCTTTACAAATGTATATTGTGAAAGAATTCAAATTTAATTCGCGCCGGAATCGGAAGATATTATCTTTTGAAAAAGTATCGGCATCCTACAAGATTTCTTGTCGGCCACACTCGCGGTGGTGCCCAACTAAGGTAAAGCGAACCACAGTCTAAGAGGGTGCTTCACATAAGGACGTGCACGCCGCTGAGATCCAAAGTAAAACAGCTGGTGAAGAGCAATAACAAAGGGAGTATGCGATAGTACAGTCCAACAGATTTAAGTTGGCGATACTGCCTAATGCTTAAGTTTAGTTAAAAATATATTTTGACGGTTTTCCTTGTGGTAGGACATTTTGCGTTTGTTCGCGCGCGAGTGAAGCAGCCTCGGCAGAGCAGCGCACAGTATCAGATTATCAGGGACGGGGTGTCAATCAGATGGACAGGTCCGAACCGCACAAAGGGACGTGGAATGTGATCGAAGAATGCCGAGATCTGGTTGACAATAATGCTTTAGAATTCCACTTCATGAGGTGTTATATTATGCACAATACTCGGGACAGTCCGGCGCCAGAAGAGATTCATTCAGTTTTTCGTTCATCGCATCCTGCCTTTTGTAGTTTTTCTGTCGAAAAATAGTAAAAATACTCCGGAGCAGGTGGCGTTTACCTGCGTTTATGGTTGATGATACGCTTTTGTGGGAAAACGTGCCGAAATACGTGAATTCTTCTATAGTGTCATAATCCCCTAAATAAGTGGCGAACATGAATGGGGGTGGCATTTTTACAACGCACACGAATAGACTTCTGGGCGCCCCATTAAGATGCCGATAACGGGCTCTGCTGTACACAACAAACCAACCATAATCAACTTTCTTTTCTCTGTTCGAAGACCACCCCCGTTCTTTAATATCTTCTACTAACATATATGCATTTGCCCGAAAGTAGAAGAACCTACATCCTCTAATATTTGCGAACAGCAGAGTGTAATCTGGGCCTACCTCTGAAAATATTTAGATGCAAATATGAAAATGGAAGTAGCTGTACACAATTTTGCAATTCCCCCCCCCCCCCCCGCCACTTAACATACCTGATGATTACCATTTGGGTTGGTGTACCAAAGAATCACCTACAACCTTTATTGTCCCTTATACGTCGTCCAAAACTTGCCCTGTAAATTATATTGTGTTCTATCCTACTATAGTTTAAGTTAAGATATTTTTCAAAAATGGAAAAGATAAGAGACCATCTTTCTGCTTTAAATTGTAAATTTTCAGTGTCACATATGCTATGTACCAAATAAGGACATGCCTTTCCTGAGTGCACCTTGTATTACAAGTGCAGTAACGAGAGGTGGCGCGTTACCACAAATAAATTACCTTGCTGTTTTAATTACAAGAAACGTGTGAATGTTAGCAATTAACCAGTTAATATATCTATACATGTCAAAGGCTTCATTTTTGTTCGATTGCTTCCTAGACGCCTTGGTATCCTCACTATTTTCCCCATTTGCCTTATGAGCGTTCATCATTTTCATGTGATCAAACTGTAACTACAAAATAACTAAGAAAACTTTACAAAATGACCACCAGCGGCTTGGATATACGATTCAGTCAGAATTTATTAAATACTTCTGTGTAGAGTAAGTCCAAACTACAAAAAATATAACAACAAATATAACAAAAACAACAAAACTGAAAATATGACATCATTGACCATATTCTCTTGAAAGCATGGGGGTTTTCTGATCTCCATTCAGCTGGACATAACTCATTTATCTTGAACAATTCGACGGAAGGTTATTCACGTATATGATAACAATAGTGGTCTTAAAATAGAACACTGGGAAACATCTCGTGTGATAGGTTTTAGCTGGTTAGCAGAGTTATGTTCATCATCATAAGGTTCTCAGTCCGAAGACTGGTTGGACGCGTACCTCCACTCTTTTCTATCCTGAGCTAACCTACGCATTTCCCTAAAAGCAGAACATCCTACATCCCTAACTATTTGAGAGCAGTAGTCTAATCTAGGCCTACCCCTACCTCTTTTTATTCCTATCTCTGACTCTACTATGTCGCGAACTATTCCTTCGTGTCTTAGAAGGTGTCCTACCATCCTATCTCTCCTACTCTTTATTGTCTTCCATACCTTTCGCTTTTCCCCAACTCTTTCTAATACTTCCCTATTGCTAACCTTATCTATCCACGGTATCTTCATCATGCGTCTGTAACACCACATTTCAAACGCTTCTACTCTTTTTCGATCCGCTTCGCCTATTGTCCAAGTTTCGCACCCGTATAATGCCGTACTCCATACATACGACTTTAAGAGTCTCTTCCTAGTCTCTATATTAACCGTTCTCGAACATAACAGTTGTTTCTTTTTGTTAAACGCAACTCGGCCCTGCGCTATTCTTTGTTTTATATCTTTAGTGCTCCTACCGTCTTGAGTTATTTTACTTCCTAAATAGCAAAAATCCGCGACCTCCTCTATCTTCTCATTTCCTATTTGTATGTCAACTTTAGTTCTATTTTCACATCCCCTACATACCAAAATTTTAGTTTTCTTTTTATTGATTTTCATGTCGTAGCCCTGTGTCAAAACTGCTTCCATTTCATTCAAAGCCGCTCCTAATTCTTCTTTGCTAGATGCTAACACTGCTATATCATCCGCAAATCTGAGCATGTTAATAGTTTGACCCTGTACATTAATCCCTGAGGCTGTTCTGTCCTTAACAATATTAATCGCATCTTCGATGTATAAGTTGAAAACTAGAGGTGATAGTGCACATCCCTGTCTCACTCCCTTCCGGATATCTACTTCCCTTCGTTCCTGCTCACATTCTATAACTGCTTTTTGCTCTTTGTAGAGATTATGTATTATTCTTCTGTCCCTATATTTCATCCCTACCTTTCTCAGCACTTCGAACATCTTCCCCCATTTTACGTTGTCGAAGGCCTTTTCTAAATCTACAAATCCTATATAGACGATCTTTCTCTTTTCTATCGTTTTTTCTATAATTACTCGTAAAGCTAGAATGGCCTCGCGCGTTCCTCTATTTCGTCTAAATCCGAACTGATCTTCTCCTAATATTTCTTCCGCCTTTTTCTCCATCCTTCTTTGCACAATTCTAGTTAAAATTTTTGACGCATGGGAAGTTAAACTGATAGTTCTGAAATTGTTGCACCTATCCGCACCTTTCCTTTTTGGCAAAGCTACCATGATGTTCCGTTTGTAATCCTCTGGAATCTCGCCTGTCAGGTATATGCGACTAACTAATTTAAATAAACGATCTATTACCTCTTGACCTGCGCACTTTAAGATTTCTGCCTGCAAGCCATCTATACCTGGTGCTTTATTATTCCTTAAACTTTTTAGTGCTAGCTCAAACTCTTCTCTCATTATAGGATTCCCTAGGTTATCCCCCTCTACACTGCTTTCGCTTTCTAATATATCTTGCACTTCCTGTCCCGCATATAAGTTTCCTAAATATTCTTTCCACCTATCTGCCTTCTCCCCGCTTTCGATTAGGATATCTCCTGCCTCATTCCTAATGCTTTTGGTACTAGATCCAATTTCTCTAAAATTTCTCCTAATTATTTTATATGCTTCATCAGTCTTTCCTACTTCGAACTTATTTTCCACTTCTTTGCACTTATTATCGATCCATTGCTCTTTCGCTTTCCTACATTTCCGAATAATTTCCCACTTGATCGCCTTATATCTTTGTTTCCCTATTTCATCTAACCTATTTTTATATTTTCGCCTTTCGTCTATTAGACTCACAATATGTTTTGTTATCCAGGGTTTCCTACTTTCATTCTGTTTATGGCCCAAAATATCCCTAGCTGAGGAAACTAAACTATTTTTAATGCAATTCCATTCTGCCTCTATGTCCCTAACAATATTTTCACCCGCGCCCTTTAGTACTTCGTTTGTCTTTTTCTGGAACTTATCGCGCGTATCCTCATCTTTTAGTTTCTCTGGGTCAAGATACCTTCTTCCGCTTCGTTTTTTCAAAATCTTAAATTTAAGATTGGCTTTCATAACGACTATGTTGTGATCACTATCTATATCTGCTCCTGGATAACTTCTACAATCCCGAACTTGATTTCTAAATCTTTGCCTAACAAGAATGTAATCTATTTGATATCTCCCTAGGTCTCCTGGCATCTTCCACGTGTAGCGTCTCCTAACATGATGGTGAAATAGAGTGTTCGCGACCGTTAAGTTATGTTTATCGCAGAACTCTATCAGTCTAACTCCCCTATCGTTCCTATTGCCTAATCCAAAGGGACCAACTATTCCACCCTCTCGCCCTGTGCCTACGACTGCATTGAAATCTCCTATAATTATTAAATTTTCGTGCCCTCTCACAAAATCTAGCACATGTTCAATATCATTATAAACTGCCTCTACGACCTCATCACTGTAGTTAGAAGTGGGCATATATACCTGTATTATTACTGTTTTTACAGGATTCGAATCTAACCTAACCATAACTACCCTGTCACTTTGCTGTAAGAAATTTTCTACACTCTGCCCTACTTTTTTCCGCATAACAATTCCTACTCCCGAATTTCCTCCTACAGATCCTGTGTGTATTACTCTAAAATCTCCGCTCCAGAAGTCTCCGGCTTCTGGCCATCGCACTTCACTAATACCTACTACGTCTAATGCTAACCTATCCATCTCAATTTTCAAATTCTCTAACTTTCCTACTTGTTTCATGCTTCTAACATTCCACGCTCCGACTCGTGAGATGTTACACGTATCATTTCTGATGACCCCCCCCGAAGCAGTCCCCGCCCGGAGATCCGAATGTGGGACTATTTTACCTCCGGAATATTTTACTCCAGAAGGTGCCATCATCATAAATTCGAAGTACGCTGTACTAGGGATAGAATAATGTGGTGGTTTCCCGTTGCCTTCCACATCGCAGTAGTGTGTATCACAGTGCCATACCGACCCTCACGATCTCTGCCACTATGATTACTGAAAGAGCTGCTGCCCCCTTTCAGGGACTTGATTTAGTCTGGCTTCTCAAATAAAAACCCCACCAATATGGTTAAACCTATGGTTCGGCTCTTTAGATCATTGAAGCGCGCAAGCCATCCCACCCGTCCCAGTATTACTAGAACTGCGTCAAGGTACAAGTCCTTTGGGATAGAGAGTTATGTTGTCATACAATTTTTGCTCTCTTTGTTGGATATGACCTGATGCGATTAAGAGCTATTCCACGACATCCATAGTACTCGATCTTTTGTAGGGTATATCAGTAGTAATGGTCACACTACGTCCAGACATTTGTAGAGACTTTTGGATAGAATCTAGTTACTTTTGGTGACAAATCTAGTGACTTTCCTTGTGTTGGAAATATTTACAATATATTTCTTATGGGAGAATAGAGAACGTCGTGTGGGTCGATAAGCACGCAACCTGTAATCCTACAGCATCCCACAGCATCTTACACAGCCGGACGCCATTTTGCACGGTCGATTGCTTCATCACCCTCAGACTTTTTAATTGCGCGTGTTCAAAATAATTTCAAAGAGTCTGAGGATGATGATGCAATCGACCGTGTAAAATGGCGCCCGGCTGTGGAGCATGACGGTCGACTGTGTAAGGTGCTGTGGGATTACAGGCTGCGTACTTACCGACCCACATGACGTTCTCTATTCTCCACTAAGAAATACATTGTAAGTATTGCCAACACACAGAAAGTCACTAGATTTATCACCAAAAGTCACTAGATTATATCCAAGAGTAAATAGAAATGTTTGGACGTAGTGTGACCATTACTACTGATATCAAAAACTCTGCTTAGGCCCCAAATATGAGGAGCATTTTTGATGGTATTCAAGACCATTACACACAAAATGATAATAACGAATTCATTGCATCCACATTTAGGAAAATCATATTGTTCTGAACAATGGCGATTTTTGATTATTAAATAAACTATTCACTCATTACAATAGGAAAAAATAGGCAATACTGGATATCGGCTTATAGTTTGAACACTTGGCAGGGTCTTATTTTGAAAATTGGGAGAACTTTGGGAACTGTTCTACCAATTTCTTTACAAATTTTATTACATTTATGGTAATTATTTGATTAGAAAAAAACTTGTTATAATCTCTTTGGCAACATATTTTATGTTGTTTATAACTTACTCTCAAGTTGTGTCTCTGAATTATTTAAATAACAACATCATTATTTTGCGGTATAACTTTTATTATTTCAAATTTATTATATGGTTTATTAATTAAGTGTTGTCTAGACATATGTTTTTATTTTATGCGTTATTTTATTACACACCCACAAGTGATAATAAAATTTCTAAGCTGCAGCGCCGCACAAAATTTATTTTCGAAAGAGTTCTTATCATATCAGTTTTGGCAACACATAAAAATTGTTTTTGAGTTGAATTCTCCACGGGCCTTTGAACTTATAAAAGCAAAACATCAAAATTAAACAGGAAACACAAAAAATTTAAGCGTAATTTTTGACATAGCAGGTAAAACGGGCAAATATCTTATGTAGGCATACCTGCCACAAAAAAGCGTCGAGAAAGTGTTTGTCAGAACCAGTAGTGTGCGACTCCAGGAGATCAACACGACCGGCGCCACGGTATTTACCTTACGTGTGTCGGCATCAACGCCAATTTAAAATCATATGCCCACTAGCCGCATGACGTCAGGAAAAGAGACTTTTCATGTCGCGTATTGGTCCTTTCCCAGTGACGGCGGTGATCAAAATTCTGCTAATTATTTTCTGACGTTCTAATCAAAGAAAGGAAAAGGTAGATTACGTGGAAGGAATATTTGGGAATCTGAAATGCGGGACTGGAAAGGCGGCGTTTTCCTCTTCAACTGCATACAGAGCGGACATAATTCGCAAGGCCGAGCCGCCTCATCTGTACCGAATGTTAATACTGGTTCAACAAAAATAGATTCTGACGTCATATTCAGGAACTTCGATTGGTGGAAGTTGACTTGGACAAGAACTCATTGGGCGAAGTGGACTTGGAGACTTTTCTTCAGAGAACGGGGTGTGAGGAGTGAGACTGCATTTCCGGTAGTGGTAATTGACTCTGAATTTGGCCACTATACCCAAGGCATATTTTTAGAGTACGGGGCGTGAGACTGCGTGCCCAGTAGTGGTCGTAATTCAGTTTTAACAAAATAAAATAAGCTGCTACGCAACCGACCATCCGTTCTCGACGGCTAGACATTTTCAAATGCGAAAAAAGAAGAGAAGCCCTTCTTGATGGTTCCAGACGCGCATCGGCGCGTCACTCCGCACTCCACAAGCCAGGCGCGTCGCTCCACACGCCGTGTAATACCGACTTAATTCCTTGGTATAAATAAAGTTGATGATAGCCCGACCTAAATAAAAAGCTTTTCTATAAATCTATGAGGATGTGATAGAGCATGGGAAGTTGCTTTTTTCGATACGAGATCAAATAGTTTAGCTACACTACAAAACGATAAAAGCTGATCTATTGGGTTTTCGCAGGTTTTCGTCTTTCGAGATAGATCAGATCAGATTTTCCGAGGGCGCGTTAGTTCTTCTAAAGTACTGAAGTTAAACCATTCCTGTATCTTTTCAAATAAACAAGAAACCAGCCTGTGTATAAGTGTATATGAAACTCGGTATTCTTACGATAACTTTAGATAGGTACCATTGAGAATTGCACAGAGAGCGACACATTACCGTCTCATATTACTGGTTTTGGTGCAATCCACGCGGACATTAATATGTAAAATTGTCCCGCGATGCGACTTCGCGAACCCCTTTGTCTCCTACGCCGCTGCATAACCGGAATAATACCAGGATAATTTGCATTCCTCTTGGCGGTCGGAGCTGCACCTCCGCCATAATTTAAATTTATCATTGTAATCAGATTTTTATTTAAGAGATCGTGTTGTGTGCGTCCCTCCCAAGCCGTTTGTTAAGACACTCCGGCTGTCACTGCCCGTTGCCAGTGCCTTTAATGCCGACAAAACATATGAAATTTTAATGTTGTAAGCATTCTATGGTACAGCGTGGCTCCAAAATTTTGCAAGGATGCAAAAATTACTATTTTAATCATGCTGCACAAAGATTAATTTTATTGGATTTAATTTTTTTGTTTATATATCTATTTCCTTTTGTGTATTATATTTTTAGACATTAATTATAATTACTTATTTAGTTTAAAAGATTCTTTAGAATAATTAATTCACAATATCAAAAATAAAAATATTCCAACAGGGTACTTTTTGGTTTTTTTTTATATTACAAACATGTTCCCTAATATTCCTCCTAATGAATGCTTAAAATTAATTAAAAATATTTTAGACAAAACACATACTTATATTGTTACAAAAAATGATATTATTACTGCTTTCCAACTTTGTATTGAACAAAATTATCTCCAGTTCAATAATAAATATGCTCAAAATTTAGGTCTTGCTATGGGTTCACCAATTAGTCCTTTATTAGCAGATATTTTCATGTCAGATATTGAAGAAAAAAATTATGAATTCAGAATTAAGCAAACAACATATGTATTCTATTTTGGTATAGATATATAGATTGATATTATTGCTTGTTTCAAAGGAACAACAAGACAATTTTGAAAAGTTTTACGAAAACCAACATATAGGTACAGATATTACGCTTTCATGCAATTTATTCATTTCATCCATTTTGTCAAAAAATGTCTGCTTACAATTCTATGGTACACAGGGCCTTTACAGTACCGCTATCTTTGGATAAATTGAATAAAGAACTAAACATAATTAGAACAATTGCTATAAATAACGGATTTAAGATTGAAATTATCAATAGAATCATTAGCAATAAAAAATTTGAAATTGCCTGTAACAGCATCATCATAAGGTTCTCAGTCCGAAGACTGGTTGGACGCGTACCTCCATTCTTTTCTATCCTGAGCTAACCTACGCATTTCCCTAAAAGTAGAACATCCTACATCCCTAACTATTTGAGAGCAGTAGTCTAATCTAGGCCTACCCCTACCTCTTTTTATTCCTATCTCTGACTCTAGTATGTCGCGAATTATTCCTTCGTGTCTTAGAAGGTGTCCTACCATCCTATCTCTCCTACTCTTTATTGTTTTCCATACCTTTCGCCTTTCCCCAACTCTTTCTAATACTTCCCTATTGCTAACCTTATCTATCCACGGTATCTTCATCATGCGTCTGTAACACCACAGTTCAAACGCTTCTACTCTTTTCCTATCCGCTTCTCCTATTGTCCAAGTTTCGCACCCGTATAATGCCGTACTCCATACATACGACTTTAAGAGTCTCTTCCTAATCTCTATATTAACCGTTCTCGAACATAACAGTTGTTTCTTTTTGTTAAACGCAACTCGGCCCTGCGCCATTCTTTGTTTTATATCTTTAGTGCTCCTACCGTCTTGGGTTATTTTACTTCCTAAGTAGCAGAAATCCGCGACCTCCTCTATCTTCTCATTTCCTATTTGTATTTCAATTTTAGTTCTATTTTCACTCCATCTACATACCAAAATTTTAGTTTTCTTTTTATTGATTTTCATGCCGTAGCCCTGTGTCAAAACTGCTTCCATTTCATTCAAAGCCGCTCCTAATTCTTCTTTGCTAGATGCTAACACTGCTATATCATCCGCAAATCTGAGCATATTAATAGTTTGGCCCTGTACATTGATCCCTGAGGCTGTTCTTTCCTTAACAATATTAATCGCATCTTCGATATATAAGTTGAAAACTAGAGGTGACAATGCACATCCCTGTCTCATTCCCTTCCGGATATCTACTTCCCTTCGTTCCTGCTCACATTATATAACTGCCTTTTGCTCTTTGTTTAGATTATGTATTATTCTTCTGTCCCTGTATTTCATCCCTACCTTTCTCAGCACTTCGAACATCTTCCCCCATTTTACGTTGTCGAAGGCTTTTTCTAAATCTACAAATCCTATATATACGCTCTTTCTCTTTTCTATCGTTTTTTCTATAATTACTCGTGAAGCTAGAATGGCCTTGCGCGTTCCTCTATTTCGTCTAAATCCGAACTGATCTTCTCCTAATATTTCTTCCGCCTTTTTCTCCATCCTTCTTTGCACAATTCTAGTTAAAATTTTTGACGCATGGGAAGTTAAACTGATAGTTCTAAAATTTTCGCATCTATCCGCGCCTTTCCTTTTTGGCAAAGCTACTATGATGTTCAGTTTGTAATCCTCTGGAATCTCGCCTGTCAGGTATATGCGACTAACTAATTTAAATAAACGATCTATTACCTCTTGACCTGCGCACTTTAAGATTTCTGCCTGCAAGCCATCTATACCTGGTGCTTTATTATTCCTTAAACTTTTTAGTGCTAGCTCAAACTCTTCTCTCATTATAGGACTCCCTAGGTTATCCCCTTCTACACTGCTTTCACTTTCTAATATATCTTGCACTTCCTGTCCCGCATATAAGTTTCCTAAATATTCTTTCCACCTATCTGCCTTCTCCCCGCTTTCGATTAGGATATCTCCTGCCTCATTCCTAATGCTTTTGGTACTAGATCCAATTTCTCTAAAATTTCTCCTAATTATTTTACATGCTTCATCAGTCTTTCCTATTTCGAACTTATTTTCCACTTCTTTGCACTTATCGTCGATCCATTGCTCTTTCGCTTTCCTACATTTCCGAATAATTTCCCACTTGATCGCCTTATATCTTTGTTTCCCTATTTCATCTAACCTATTTTTATATTTGCGCCTTTCCTCTATTAGACTCACAATATGTTTTGTTATCCAGGGTTTCCTACTTTCATTCTGTTTATGACCCAAAATATCCCTAGCTGAGGAAACTAAACTATTTTTAATGCAATTCCATTCTTCCTCTATGTCCCTAACAATATTTTCGCCCGCGCCCTTTAGTACCTCGTTTGTCTTTTTCTCGAACTTATCGCGCGTATCATCATCTTTTAGTTTCTCTGGGTCAAGATACCTTCTTCCGCTTCGTTTTTTCAAAATCTTAAATTTAAGATTGGCCTTCATAACGACTATATTGTGATCACTATCTATATCTGCTCCTGGATAACTTCTACAATCCCTAATTTGATTTCTAAATCTTTGCCTAACAAGAATGTAATCTATTTGATATCTCCCTAGGTCTCCTGGCATCTTCCACGTGTAGCGTCTCCTAACATGATGTTGAAATAGAGTGTTCGCGACCGTTAAGTTATGTTTATCGCAGAACTCTATCAGTCTCACTCCCCTATCGTTCCTATTGCCTAATCCAAAGGGACCAACTATTCCGCCCTCTCGCCCTGTGCCTACGACTGCATTGAAATCTCCTATAATTATTAAATTTTCGTGTCCTCTCACAAAATCTAGCATCATTGTAATCATTTCTTTGAAAACAATCATCAGTTCCCTCCTCTAGAAAATACTAAATTATTGTTGAATTTTTGATATCAAAGGACTACCTCCTGACTGGTGTTACTATGAAGCATTGGCCTATGACAAACCCTAAAAACTTTTTCGATGCCTTTTGTGTATTCTCCTGGTAAATTGTCTGAATCACGTTCTAATATTTATTTAATTTGCAGCTAAGTCGTATTTAATAATACTCAAATAGCCTTCTAAGATTCTCTCCATCCAAAACACTTCCTTGAATTTGTCAATATGTTAAGCAACGCACAATACAACTCGTAATTAATTTCACCCATCGCCTTTTTACAATAATAATTTGATTTATTACATTGACAACCTGAGAAAGATAAAAAATGAAATAATACACCCATACTTATTGTCCGTTTCGATAATAAACCTGCAAGACGTCGCCCAAAAAATGAATAAAACCACAGAATATAAATTTATGCATAGAATTTTAAGCTTCACAATGGCCGATCCGTTTCGAATTATAAAAAAATCTAAGAAAAGGGTGTGAAATTGATATTCTCCGAATGACGCGGTAAAAAATAAACAAAAATGGACGTTTTTTAAACCTCTGTAATGTTTTCGTCGCCGCTGAGTCGCCATTTCAGCTCTAGACCCGTCAGGATGGTTTCTATACACTTTAATTCTTGGGAGGTGTTATTTAGGCAAATATTACCTATTTTTAGGCGAAAATACAGGACCGACAACGTTCTACAGTATGAAAATTAGCTGTTTTACTTCATCTGAAACTGTTATGGGGCTGTATAACAAAATTTAAGAGAAATATCATGCTCATTGACTTACACTTAAGTGCTGTATTGTAGTATATTGAACTATGATAGCAAATCAGATGTGTAGGACATAAAAAGTAACGGGACCAACACAGAGTCTTGGGGAACTCCGCTCATAATAGTGTAAAAATTCGAGAACGCGTTAATTCCTCTGTCGTAAAAACATGGAAGCAAGATAAAAATCAGCAGAGGAATCAGAGAAACCACTTGAATTACACCCAATAAGGTTTTTTAACTCGGAAATTGTCTAATTCAAAACTGACAGGCTGTCCAAAGTGTGTATTCTTGGAAAGAGCTTATAACTCGTTTGTTGGACACCTGGTTTATCTTACAAGTCTACTAATATTTAAGGGTGGTTTGTCGCAGTCAATTAACCCTATCTTTTCCAGATGTTTCTCGGCATTACCTGCATTATTTGAAGTTTACAACAAACTACAAGTATGTTGGCTGGAAATTCACTAATTCTTAACAGCTGGTGACAAATTCGCTTTGAGCATAATTTATGGTTGCCTCGTCTACCATAAAATTTTGGAGCTGTCGAGTTGGAAGTTAAATTTTTTCATCAAAAATTGAGCCACAAAATTTTTGGGAACGTTTCGAAATAAGGGCAAAACTGTTACCAGTACTTATTCGAAAAAGCAGCAATATAAAGAGATTCTTCTTTTTATTAGCGGGTAATATACGTCTTAAAATGTTATTCTATCAGTACACAATGCAGATGATGCACCTTCTATTATTTTCATGGCGCCAGACACATGTATAAGTTATTTGTTTATGCATTTTTATGCATACACACTTAAAAGGTATAGTATTCATTTATGAAATAAGAAATAAGAAAACAACAAGTTATAAGATAAGCAACCATCCACGAAGCAGCCAATGACTGGTCATAAGCATAAAACTGCGGGTACGCGGATATTTTTACATTTATATTGAGTTTATCATTACTATGCGCGCACTACCAATAATTATTATATAATTTTCTTTCCATCATCAGAGAATATTTATTATTAATGAAACGTTGTCACTTGGCGTAATACGAAATGTATATTAAAAAGGAGTAAAAAGAGTTTGTGTTAACGATTTACATTTAAATTTTGGGAACATGACGAGGAGATTCAACTTAGTCGAAAATTTTTTTTGGCGTAGAACCAAGTAAAATCTATATGGTTGTGTTCCTTGTATTATTTTCCATATGAATCTTTGGTTTACGACATTTCTGGTCTGTGCAGAACTTTTTTATTTTCGAAAAATGTAAAATTTTGCATATGTATGAAACAGTTGGTTTTTAAAACACAACACGCCGTATCTCAGTAAATATTTGAGATATCGATTTGAATTTTTTTTTAAATTAAAGTAGAAACATGAACGCCTCAAACAGTACTAAAATATTTAAAAATATCACAATATTTTTTGCGGAAAATAATTAGAAACTTCATTTTACTTCGCTTGTGCATTATAAATTTCGACATGCGACAAACTTTTTTATTTTTGAAAATATGTCTGTATATGCTGCGGATGAAATGAAGAGAAAGGTTGTAAAAAGTTTTTGCAGAAAGAATTATTGACCTATGAGTCATAGTTTTAAAGTTATGATTTTTTTGTCAGACGCGGCCTAATGAGCGGACGGGTCGTGGCAATGCACCATCAGGGTAACGCGTAGCGGACCGATAGTCGGCTACGGATAACGACGCATAAATGAGTCAAAACATGAAAAGAACTTAGTTTATTTTTATTCCTATTTTATACAATCAATATTGAGTGTCAGATTCAGCATCTGATTCTTCCTCTTCTAATGTTACTGCAGTATTAACAGAATTCTTGCACTTCCAGTCTATAGAATATTTTAAATCTTCTTTTGCACAGTTACATCTATTACTATTACAGTTTTTATCTGAACACAAAAGTGATAAAGGTTGTCTCACAGATGGAGGTATGGGGTCCTGGTTGCTAAATAAGGGTTTCCAGTGGTCTTTCTGAAATGTCCAGCCGTATTCTTCTAGGCAAATGGCAGATTTGGCAAGTCTATCATATCCTTCAGGTTGTCGGCGTTTTTAAGTAATACATCAAGAGCGGTTTTCTTCCCAGTGAGACAGTGTATTGCCAAATAAACATTGCGATACAGTTTTGCCAATTTTTTTATAATATATTTTACCATTATAATACGTGTGCTTTTGGTATGGCCTAACTGCATAAAGAGATCACAATTATATAATTCAGGTACCTTACTACAGTAGTGTATGAACAAAATAAGCACGTTCGTATCTACAGATTTGATCAAAATATTTTTACTGTAGATACATTCGTACAATGCATGTAAAATTATGCGCCTGTCTGCCTCGTCCTGATTGCTAAAAAGGGAATGTAATGGTATGCATAATTTTATATGCATTGTAAGAATGTACCTACAGTAAAAATATTTTGTTGAAATCTGTAGATATGGGCGTGCTTATTTTGCTTATTATGCAGTTAGACCATACCAAAAACACACGTATTACCTATAATGGTACAAGATTATAAACAAAATTGACAAAACTGTATCCCAATGTTTATTGGAAATACACTGTCTCACTGGGTGTGATACTACCAGTGCGTTTTACAAAATTGGAAAGAAACCCGCTCTTGATGTATTACTTAAAAACGCCGACAACCTTAAGGGTTTGATGGACTTACTAAATCTGCCATTTGAACGCACATATTTATGATTGCAGTTGCGTAAGTTTTATATTAATTTATACAAAAATAAACAAAAAGACGTCAGAACATTAAATGAATTAAGATTCTTTTGGCCAAAAACACGAATAGGCCAGAGTCTGAAATCCCGCCTACAGACGATGCTTTTAAATTGCATTTGCAAAGGGTTGTATTCGAATTCGTATCTTGTTATAGATATAATCGCATTTGATTTTTTCCCAATTTAGATGTATGTACCAATTAAAAACATGGTATTCTAGTCACATTAACAACATCGACTTCGAAAGCCCAGAAAAATACGGATGGACATTCCAGAAAGACCACTGGCAACCCTTATTTAGTAATCACGACCCCATACCTCCATCTGTGAGATAGCCTTTATCACTTTTGTGTTCAGATAAAAACTGTAATAGTAATAGATGTAACTATGCAAAAGAAGGTTTAAAATATTCTATAGACTGGAAGTGCAAAAATTGTGTTAATACTGCAGTAAAATTAGAAGAGGAAGAATCAGATACTGAATCTGACACTCAATATTGATTGTATAAAATAGGAATAAAAATAAACTAAGTTCTTTTTATGTTTTGACTCATTTATGCGTCGCTATCCGTAGCCGACTATCGGTCCGCTACGCGTTACCCTGATGGTGCATTGCCACGACCAGTCCGCTCATTAGGCCGCGTCTGACAAAAAAAATCATAACTTCAAAAGTGTGACTCATAGGTCAATAATTCTTTCTCCAAAAACTTTTTACAACCTTTCTCTTCATTTCATTCGCAGCATATACAGACATATTTTCAAAAATAAAAAAGTTTGTCGCATGTCGAAATTTATAATGCACAAGCGAAGTAAAATGAAGTTTCTAATTATTTTCCGCAAAAAATATTGTGATATTTTTGAATATTTTAGTACTGTTTGAGGCGTTCATGTTTCTACTTTAATTTAAAAAAAAATTCAAATCGATATCTCAAATATTTACTGAGATATGACGTGTTGTGTTTTAAAAACCAACTGTTTCATACATATGCGAAATTTTACATTTTTCGAAAATAAAAAAGTTCTGCACAGGTCGGAAATGTCGTAAACCAAAGATTCATATGGAAAATAATACAAGGAACACAACCATATAGATTTTATTTGGTTCTACGTTGAAAATTTTTTTTTCGAGAACTAAGCGAGTTAGCGGCCTGGATTTACTCGACTAACTAATAAAAGATGAGAGATCGTAAAATCGTCGGAGCTACCTGTTACAACTACCCCCACAGGAACTCGGGGTGTTCCCGGATGTGTCAAACGACAAATTTCCTGTGCAGCAATAAAACTGTTTTCACAGCTAGCTAAACGCAATATAAATTATTACAGTGCCTACCACCAACGGTCAAGAGCGACACTTTTCACGTGCTTGACATTCTTTGGCTTTTGGGCCATAAAAATTATATAAGCTGTTATAAGTACAATAGCCACGGCGGCGTTTAGCCAGATTTATTCCGGACCCTCTGCTTTATACTCCAAAATATTCTTTATTGCGGGCAGTAAAAATGAGAAATGCCGGGACAAAAAGGCTCAGTTTATTACACAAAAGGTATTTATAAAAAGCTCCTTCTCTAGATCGTAATTTGAAAAATGTATTGCCAGCAGTTATGATAAAAATTATGAGCAGAAGTTGGTCCTGTCTTAAAGTATTATTGAAAGTAATCGACAAAGTCGTCAACCTCTAAACGATAGAAACACTCTGTATATGGTTTCGTTTTCGGTATGGCCTTTTTTAAACACCCCGGCACGCACGAATACTATAAATTCGTCAGTAAACGTGTATCCGAGTATAAATTAACTCCACAACCTAATATGGTTTGAAAGTTTTTAAACGCAATGCGAAAGATGGAAAGATACCACCGTCAGTGGTCAAGTATTATTAACAAGAAACTCGTCTTTAGACGCGCGGGTGTCACCATGCAGAACATAACCGCCTACTTGGTTTTTCAGTCTCATGTTTTTTACTAAAAATGTTCAGGCTGCCAGAAACTATGTCCTTTCCACCCAAGATCAGAACTTTTAGGTTTTGACACGGCAAAAATATCGTAAATCTCAAAATTGGCTCATACGTCCTTTATGAATTGGGAATTGCGAACTAAGCCTTCGTGCCTCAGAAGATGTCCTACCATACTATCTCTCCTATTCCTTACTGTATTCCATAAATTTCGCATTTCCCCAACTCTTTCTAATACCTCTCTGTTGCTAACTTTATCTATCCACGGTATCTTCATCATGCGTATATAGCACCACATTTCAAATGCTTCTAATTTTTTCGTATCCGCTTCTACACTGAAACTCTCGCCGAAAACACCTCAAACGAATTTACTTGAATATGAACACTATATGAATGTATTTACTTCACTAACGTAAACGCACCCTGTTCACACCACGAACGAAATAATAATCTAGATGCACAGAATGTTTAAAACTATGTATATTGTTTTAATGGCGCCACAGACGGGAGTTTCAGGGTAGGTAGAGAAATAGAGGGGAAACAGGACACAGAGTGGACCAATGCGTAAGCAACATATATGGTTCCATTTGAAAAAGTTGTGGCATTTGAAAATTTTCTAACTTAATCATGCAATTGCTAATTCCCTAGATAATATTTTCTATTTTTTAACGCAACATCAAAATATTATTACTACAACTTTCTTCAATCCGAAGATATCTAACTTTCAAAATCACTCTACATCTGTCAAAACCTTCAACATTGCTTGTATGAAAATACTGAACGGATTCAGTTGCGGTTTTCGTGGAACCGTAGTTAAAGGATCTGAGAATAAAATTGAAGTGATTTATTAAAAACAAAAAAATCAATTCGTCGATAGAAAAAAACCTGAAGCCCTGGCAGCTACAGAAGGATTTTCAGCTGTGGCTTACCAGTTGCAGGATGGTCGAATTATGGGACACATTGTATACCTAGCTGCCCACGGGCGTATCTACTGTCATTACCGCATTTATCTTTTTTTCCTCTTTCTCTCGCCTACCTAAGTATGTTATCGTCATATTTGGGGCATCTTGACTTGTGCTGGCGCCGTATTGCAAGAAGAATCGACAAGCTGCACGCGTAACGCCTCCTCGAAAAGACGAGTCGTAGGAGTAAAGAAACCAGATTTTCATTCAGGTTTCTTAGTTTGTTATTTATATTGTTGTTCCGGCCGCCCCTTAGCTATAATAATCTCTTACTGCACTCACTCTTTGCGATTCATTCTTTAAACAAACGATGCTGCAGTTGCATTATTAGTGTCCAGGTACTTGTCTCCATATTATGTGAATGAACCAAATGGAAAACTCGAGGGAAAACTCGGAATTAATTAAACAAATCGAAGTTAGCCATACTTTTTTAACTTGGATTTAATTTTCGTGTTATTGTCTGCTGGTCATCCACTGAATTTTAACTTCTTGTAGCGGAGCTACAGGATGTGGGGTGAAATTGATCAGCAATATTCTATGACCTAAAATGAAACTAAGTGGTTATTCGTAAATGTTCATTCATTAATGTAGAAAAACACCAACAAATCAGAGACTTTCGAGAACTATTTAGGAACATAAACACTAGTCCGCAACATCAAAATAAATGAACGTTGTCAGCGAAACACGTGTCGAGTTTAATTACTGTGTCACTGTCTTTTGGCACTGATCCAACTATTGTGTACCAGAAGGGCTGTTTTTCGCCTAAAACCGCCAGGAGGAGGGTCCATCATGGTTTGGGGTTAGATAAATTTGAAAGGGCGTACGGAGCTGGTGATAATTCGTGAGGGGTCTATGACTGCACGAAGGTGTATAGACGAAGCTCTAAAACCACATGTTGTACAATTTGCCGAGAATATGGGTCAGTATTAGTTCTGCATCAAGATAATGCCCGCCCACGCATCGCCAGAATAGTGCAAAATTTCCTCAATGCCCACAATATTGAGGTTATGGATTGGCCCGCCCGCAGTCCAGACCTCAATCCAATGGGGCACACTTTGGCAACGTCAACCAATCCGGAACCTTCAACACGTTAAAGAAATCCTCCTGGAAGAGTGGGAACAGCTGCCTCCTCAAGTTATTCGAAATTTAGTGGAAAGTATGCCCCGTCGTTGCGCTGAAGTTTTATGAGTTAAAGGAGGCCACACACGTTGTTGATTTTGAAATTTTGCTTACTTTTTATTAAAAGAATAAAGAGCTTAATTGCACACTTCTGCAATTTTATTTTTTTTCTCTACGAATCACAAGCAGATTATAACAAATTGTACTGAATTTTTAAACACCAGTCCAGTATATTTAAATAAAAAGGAATTGTAACTACATAAACGTCATTCCAGTGAAAAAATATCAACATTTTTAAAAGTGGCTCCTTTATAGTTTTGATTAGTGCATAACATTTAAAATCAGTAAAACATCAATGTTTTAATTGTAATAAATGATTACTCTATCCCAAAGGACTTGTACCTTGACGCAGTTCTAGTAATACTGGGACGGGTGGGATGGCTTGCGCGCTTCAATGATATAAAGAGCCGAACCATAGGTTTAATCATATTGAAGGGGTTTTTATTTGAGAAGCCAGACTAAATCAAGTCCCTGGAAGGGGGCAGCAGCTCTTTCAGTAATCATAGTGGCAGAGATCGTGAGGGTTGGTATGGCACTGTGATACACACTACTGCGATGTGGAAGACAACGGGAAACCACCACATTATTTTATCCCTAGTACAGCGTACTTTAATTTATGATGATGGCACCTTCTGGAGTAAAATATTCCGGAGGTAAAATAGTCCCACATTCGGATCTCCGGGCGGGGACTGCTTCGGGGGGAGTCATCAGAAATGATAAGTGTAACATCTCACGAGTCGGAGCGTGGAATGTTAGAAGCATGAAACAAGTAGGGAAGTTAGAGAATTTGAAAATTGAGATGGATAGGTTAGCATTAGACGTAGTAGGTATCAGTGAAATGCGATGGCCAGAAGCTGGAGACTTCTGGAGCGGAGATTTTAGAGTAATACACACAGGATCTGTAGGAGGAAATTCAGGAGTAGGAATTGTTATGCGGAAAAAAGTAGGACAGAGTGTAGAAAATTTCTTACAGCAAAGTGACAGGGTAGTTATGGTTAGGTTAGATTCGAAACCTGTAAAAACAGTAATAATACAGGTATATATGCCCACTTCTAACTACAGTGATGAGGCCGTAGAGGCAGTTTATAGTGATATTGAATATGTGCTAGATTTTGTGAGAGGGCACGAAAATTTAATAATTACAGGAGATTTCAATGCAGTCGTAGGCACAGGGCGAGAGGGCGGAATAGTTGGCCCCTTTGGATTAGGCAATAGGAACGATAGGGGAGTTAGACTGATAGAGTTCTGCGATAAACATAACTTAACGGTCGCGAACACTCTATTTCACCATCATGTTAGGAGATGCTATACGTGGAAGATGCCAGGAGACTTAGGGAGATATCAAATAGATTACATTCTCGTTAGGCAAAGATTTAGAAATCAAGTTAGGGATTGTAGAAGTTATCCAGGAGCAGATATAGTGATCACAACATAGTCGTTATGAAAGCCAATCTTAAATTTAAGATTTTGGAAAAAAGAAGCGGAAGAAGGTATCTTGACCCAGAGAAACTAAAAGATAATGATATGCGCAATAAGTTCGAGAAAAAGACAAACGAAGCACTAAAGGGCACGGGTGGAAATATTGTTAGGGACATAGAGGAAGAATGGAATTGCATTAAAAATAGTTTAGTTTCCTCAGCTAGGGATATTTTGGGTCATAAGCAGAATGAATGGATCGATAATAAATGCAAAGAAGTGGAAGATAAATTCGAAGTAGGAAAGACTGATGAAGCATATAAAATAATTAGGAGAAATTTTAGAGAAATTGGATCTAGTACCAAAAACATTAGAAATGAGGCAGGAGATATCCTAATCGGAAGTGGGGAGAAGGCAGATAGGTGGAAAGAATATTTAGGAAACTTATATGCGGGACAGGAAGTGCAAGATATATTAGAAAGCGAAAGCAGTGTAGAGGGGGATAACCTATATAGGGAGTCCTATAATGAGAGAAGAGTTTGAGATAGCACTAAAAAGTTTAAGGAATAATAAAGCACCAGGTATAGATGGCTTGCAGGCAGAAATCTTAAAGTGCGCAGGTCAAGAAGTAATAGATCGTTTATTTAAACTAGTTAGTCGCATATACCTGACAGGCGAGATTCCAGAAGATTACAAACGGAACATCATAGTAGCTTTGCCAAAAAGAAAAGGCGCGGATAGATGCGAAAATTTTAGAACTATCAGTTTAACTTCCCATGCGTCAAAAATTTTAACTAGAATTGTGCAAAGAAGGATGGAGAAAAAGGCGGAAGAAATATTACGAGAAGATCAGTTCGGATTTAGACGAAATAGAGGAACGCGCGAGGCCATTCTAGCTTTACGAGTAATTATAGAAAAAACGATAGAAAAGAGAAAGAGCGTCTATATAGGATTTGTAGATTTAGAAAAAGACTTCGACAACGTAAAATGGGGGAAGATGTTCGAAGTGCTGAGAAAGGTAGGGATGAAATACAGGGACAGAAGAATAATACATAATCTCTACAAAGAGCAAAAGGCAGTTATAGAATGTGAGCAGGAACAAAGGGAAGTAGATATCCGGAAGGGAGTGAGACAGGGATGTGCATTGTCACCTCTAGTTTTCAACTTATATATCGAAGATGCGATTAATATTGTTAAGGAAAGAACAGCCTCAGGGATCAATGTACAGGGCCAAACTATTAACATGCTCAGATTTGCGGATGATATAGCAGTGTTAGCATCTAGCAAAGAAGAATTAGGAGCGGCTCTGAATGAAATGGAAGCAGTTTTGACACAGGGCTTCGGCATGAAAATCAATAAAAAGAAAACTAAAATTTTGGTATGTAGGGGATGTGAAAATAGAACTAAAATGGAAATACAAATTGGAAATGAGAAGATAGAGGAGGTCGCGGATTTCTGCTACTTAGGAAGTAAAATAACTCAAGACGGTAGGAGCACTAAAGATATAAAACAAAGAATGGCGCAGGGCCGAGTTGCGTTTAACAAAAAGAAACAACTGTTATGCTCGAGAACGGTTAATATAGAGACTAGGAAGAGACTCTTAACGTCGTATGTATGGAGTACGGCATTATACGGGTGCGAAACTTGGACAATAGGAGAAGCGGATAGAAAAAGAGTAGAAGCGTTTGAAATGTGGTGCTACAGACGCATGATGAAGATACCGTGGATAGATAAGGTTAGCAATAGGGAAGTATTAGAAAGAGTTGGGGAAAAGCGAAAGGTATGGAAAACAATAAAGAGTAGGAGAGATAGGATGGTAGGACACCTTCTAAGACACGAAGGAATAGTTCGTGACATACTAGAGTCAGAGATAGGAATAAAAAGAGGTAGGGGTAGGCCTAGATTAGACTACTGCTCTCAAATAGTTAGGGATGTAGGATGTTCTACTTTTAGGGAAATGCGTAGGTTAGCTCAGGATAGAAAAGAATGGAGGTACGCGTCCAACCAGTCTTCGGACTGAGAACCTTATGATGATGATGAAATGATTACTATTACTATAGAATCAATACTAGAGAATTATCGAACACTGTATAATAATATTCCCTCCTGAAATACGTTTTTCTTGTATGTACTCTCAAAAATGACAGCACCGTTTAAAATCCGCTTTTCTTGGTGGCTAATAAATGACATAATGACACGTTTCGTCAAGCCACATGCTAAAAACCATATTGGTAATGATAATTAAAACTAAACTGTATTCCAATTAGCACAAATTCCCATAGTGCAAACAATTATTTTTAGAACTTGTGTAATGCTTGTTTAATTTGTGTAGTAACTTTTTTACTCTACTCGTTACTTGGTCATTCTAAAAATGCGGATGAATGAAATACTCTAATGAAAGTTGTGTGCAAATTGCCAACATTCCACTACGTCACCGGCGTTGTCCCACAGAATTACCCAATAAACGCGAAAACACGAACAAGTTGTTCCAGAAAACGCTTTTCTGTGGGAGGGATGCACATTTGTCATCCGGTAGGCGGGCCTGCTCGATTGTTTATTTTTTTAAATTACCCACTCGAACAATGTCAATAATCTTAACATAAGTAGGTATTTCACTGAATCACGTAAAACTAACGCTGTAACTGTCCCAGATTTGCTCTTACTGTTTTGGCCCTAATTGATCTTCGACATGATGAACCACCTAACGATCTCCACTTTGCATTATGTTGGTTTTGCCCCTGGCCCTGTAAAGTTTATTGTTCCTTCTTGTCTGATTTGGGGTTATTCATCGATTATTATTTGGTCAATTTTTGCGTTTCTTTTCATCGCTCGTAATTTTAAAACCGAGATTGTTGAAATCATTGGTCATCAAATGAAAGGTTGTGTGGCGCCAGGTGATTGAATTAGTGTACTTTTTCTCAATTACCAATTTGCCATACTTACACACCTATTCGTTCTGCGAAATTATCGAAAAATACGGTAACAATTTCAAAACATCCTCCTCGAATTTGAGTGTTTTCAATAAACTGCAAAACACTCGAAAACTTTTAATACATTAATTTATAATAAATATTCATGTTCAATATATGAATGAATCTCAATGCAACATAGCAACAAAAAGAAGGACGGTGAAAACTAACTTTGCTATCATCAATAATTCTGATTTTAACAAATTCGGTGAAGGGTTTTGATTTTGTTTTTGTAACCACTCAAATGTTTCATTTTCTCCATGAAGAATTTGGTTGCTTATTTAATATTCTAGAATGATATGATGGGTTGTCAAGAACAATTAAAGAAGGTTCATCTAAATTTGGAATTAGCTGTTCTGTAAACCATTTTTCGAATAAATCTTTGTCCATATTATCGTGGTAGTCCATACTTTTTGATTTTGACGAAAAAATTAAACTAGAACCAGGTACAAATCCGGAACTAGATCCCGCATGCAAAATTATAAAACGTTTTCCCGATCCACATCCTTTCTTTCTCTTTACTGACTTCACCGATTCATCTTGCCAAGACTTTGACCCACTGCCGTTCGAAAATATCCACGTCTCGTCCAAAAAAATCACTTTCCTAAATTTTCAGCATATTTCTTTAAAAATTTAACTCTTTGGTGAACTATGTGCAGCTGTTCACAGAGGAGTCTCCTATTGCAATCTTTCTTATATCGAAAACCCAGTGTATTCATTAATTTTGACAAGGAACGTATCCAATTCCCAAAACACCCTTTTCTCTTAAGGTTTTTTTGTAAACTTACTAGAGTAACATTAACTTTTGCTTCATATAAATTGTAAATAACATTTCTTACTTCCATTTTTTCATCATCATAAGGTTCTCAGTCCGAAGACTGGTTGGACGCGTACCTCCATTCTTTTCTATCCTGAGCTAACCTACGCATTTCCCTAAAAGTAGAACATCCTACATCCCTAACTATTTGAGAGCAGTAGTCTAATCTAGGCCTACCCCTACCTCTTTTTATTCCTATCTCTGACTCTAGTATGTCGCGAACTATTCCTTCGTGTCTCAGAAGGTGTCCTACCATCCTATCTCTCCTACTCTTTATTGTTTTCCATACCTTTCGCTTTTCCCCAACTCTTTCTAATACTTCCCTATTGCTAACCTTATCTATCCACGGTATCTTCATCATGCGCCTGTAGCACCACATTTCAAACGCTTCTACTCTTTTTCGATCCGCTTCCCCTATTGTCCAAGTTTCGCACCCGTATAATGCCGTACTCCATACGTACGACTTTAAGAGTCTCTTCCTAGTCTCTCTATTAACCGTTCTCGAGCATAATAGCTGTTTCTTTTTGTTAAACGCAACTCGGCCCTGCGCCATTCTTTGTTTTATATCTTTAGTGCTCCTACCGTCTTGAGTTATTTTACTTCCTAAGTAGCAGAAATCCGCGACCTCCTCTATCTTCTCATTTCCTATTTGTATTTCCATTTTAGTTCTATTTTCACACCCCCTACATACCAAAATTTTAGTTTTCTTTTTATTGATTTTCATGCCGTAGCCCTGTGTCAAAACTGCTTCCATTTCATTCAAAGCCGCTCCTAATTCTTCTTTGCTAGATGCTAACACTGCTATATCATCCGCAAATCTGAGCATGTTAATAGTTTGGCCCTGTACATTGATCCCTGCGGCTGTTCTTTCCTTAACAATATTAATCGCATCTTCGATATATAAGTTGAAAACTAGAGGTGACAATGCACATCCCTGTCTCACTCCCTTCCGGATATCTACTTCCCTTCGTTCCTGCTCACATTCTATAACTGCCTTTTGCTCTTTGTAGAGATTATGTATTATTCTTCTGTCCCTGTATTTCATCCCTACCTTTCTCAGCACTTCGAACATCTTCCCCCATTTTACGTTGTCGAAGGCTTTTTCTAAATCTACAAATCCTATATAGACGCTCTTTCTCTTTTCTATGGTTTTTTCTATAATTACTCGTAAAGCTAGAATGGCCTCGCGCGTTCCTCTATTTCGTCTAAATCCGAACTGATCTTCTCCTAATATTTCTTCCGCCTTTTTCTCCATCCTTCTTTGCACAATTCTAGTTAAAATTTTTGACGCATGGGAAGTTAAACTGATAGTTCTAAAATTTTCGAATCTATCCGCGCCTTTCCTTTTTGGCAAAGCTACTATGATGTTCCGTTTGTAATCTTCTGGAATCTCGCCTGTCAGGTATATGCGACTAACTAATTTAAATAAACGATCTATTACCTCTTGACCTGCGCACTTTAAGATTTCTGCCTGCAAGCCATCTATACCTGGCGCTTTATTATTCCTTAAACTTTTTAGTGCTAGCTCAAACTCTTCTCTCATTATAGGACTCCCTAGGTCATCCCCCTCTACACTGCTTTCGCTTTCTAATATATCTTGCACTTCCTGTCCCGCATATAAGTTTCCTAAATATTCTTTCCACCTATCTGCCTTTTCCCCGCTTCCGATTAGGATATCTCCTGCCTCATTTCTAATGTTTTTGGTACTAGATCCAATTTCTCTAAAATTTCTCCTAATTATTTTATATGCTTCATCAGTCTTTCCTATTTCGAACTTATCTTCCACTTCTTTGCATTTATTATCGATCCATTGCTCTTTCGCTTTCCTACACTTCCGAATAATTTCCCACTTGATCGCCTTATATCTTTGTTTCCCTATTTCATCTAACCTATTTTTATATTTTCGCCTTTCCTCTATTAGACTCACAATATGTTTTGTTATCCAGGGTTTCCTACTTTCATTCTGTTTATGACCCAAAATATCCCTAGCTGAGGAAACTAAACTATTCTTAATGCAATTCCATTCTGCCTCTATGTCCCTAACAATATTTCCACCCGCCCCCTTTAGTACTTCGTTTGTCTTTTTCTCGAACTTATCGCGCATATCATCATCTTTTAGTTTCTCTGGGTCAAGATACCTTCTTCCGCTTCGTTTTTTCAAAATCTTAAATTTAAGATTAGCTTTCATAACGACTATGTTGTGATCGCTATCTATATCTGCTCCTGGATAACTTCTACAATCTCTAACTTGATTTCTAAATCTTTGCCTAACGAGAATGTAATCTATTTGATATCTCCCTAAGTCTCCTGGCATCTTCCACGTATAGCATCTCCTAACATGATGGTGAAATAGAGTGTTCGCGACCGTTAAGTTATGTTTATCGCAGAACTCTATCAGTCTAACTCCCCTATCGTTCCTATTGCCTATTCCAAAGGGGCCAACTATTCCGCCCTCTCGCCCTGTGCCTATGACTGCATTGAAATCTCCTATAATTATTAAATTTTCGTGCCCTCTCACAAAATCTATCACATATTCAATATCACTATAAACTGCCTCTACGGCCTCATCACTGTAGTTAGAAGTGGGCATATATACCTGTATTATTACTGTTTTTACAGGTTTCGAATCTAACCTAACCATAACTACCCTGTCACTTTGCTGCAAGAAATTTTCTACACTCTGCCCTACTTTTTTCCGCATAACAATTCCTACTCCCGAATTTCCTCCTACAGATCCTGTGTGTATTACTCTAAAATCTCCGCTCCAGAAGTCTCCAGCTTCTGGCCATCGCACTTCACTGATACCTACTACGTCTAATGCTAACCTATCCATCTCAATTTTCAAATTCTCTAACTTCCCTACTTGTTTCATGCTTCTAACATTCCACGCTCCGACTCGTGAGATGTTACACTTATCATTTCTGATGACTCCCTCCGAAGCAGTCCCCGCCCGGAGATCCGAATGTGGGACTATTTTACCTCCGGAATATTTTACTCCAGAAGGTGCCATCATCATAAATTCGAAGTACGCTGTACCAGGGATATAATAATGTGGTGGTTTCCCGTTGCCTTCCACATCGCAGTAGTGTGTATCACAGTGCCATACCGACCCTCACGATCTCTGCCACTATGATTACTGAAAGAGCTGCTGCCCCCTTCCAGGGACTTGATTTAGTCTGGCTTCTCAAATAAAAACCCCTCCAATATGGTTAAACCTATGGTTCGGCTCTTTATATCATTGAAGCGCGCAAGCCATCCCACCCGTCCCAGTATTACTAGAACTGCGTCAAGGTACAAGTCCTTTGGGTATCACTGAAATCCTTAGTTTTCGTGAATTTACTTCTTCGTTTTTCTTTTCTTTTTTCTGGCTCTTTCATCCTCGTTCCATGTTCCTTTCTACTGTTCTTAAACCAACTCCTAGGGCTTCAGAAACTTTTTCATGTATATTTTTTGCGTTGCTGGTCTGATTCCTTTTTTCATTTTTAAAATATTCAACAAGGTTTAATATGAGTGAAATGGAAATAGCCAAGTTTATCTTCCATCAACTGACAAACCCACCTCACTAGAGTGCATTTGACTATACCTACCTATCAAAGTAAATATAATACCTAGAAAAACGGACTTCGTTTGAAAATAAATGATCTATTAGTATTCCTAGTCACGAAAATGTTTTTAAGAATATTTTAAGCTCTATGGGGGTGTTATAATATCAAGGGTGGCATCCCCTGTAATCCTATTGTAGCTTATTACCGTTGAAATTGCTTCAGAATTTTAGACAGCTAATCCGATTTCAAAGTTACCGACAGAATTTAACCTCACGGTATTGAAACACGTTCGCAAAATCGGAGAATAATATTTATAAATTAGAGAAGCTTTAAGCTTGTGCAGCAATGAAAATTATCTGAAGCAATAATTCTTCTCTGGTGTCGATATTTTCTGCGTACACAATAGTGATTAAGTGGGGTTGAGTCGGGGAATCGCGCTGGCCAAGCATATGGTTCTCTTCGGCTGTTTTTAGGGTCTATTTTTCGCCGTGTACTACACGCATACTTTGAGCACTGACGTGTGACCGGGGCTTGACTGTTTAATTGCTCCCATATTTCCCGCGCATGAAAAAATCGCTTTCATTATTGTGTCACTTTTATTTATAAGTATTCTCTAATGTTTTGACTTTGATATAATACAATTGCATTTTTAATTATCTTTCAACAATAATGTTTCTTGTCGCGTATATTTTTGATGATATAATCTTACAACCCGGAGAGTGTGTTGTATGAATAATTATATATTGTTATAAAAGTTAATATATGACATAAATATGTTAATGGAAATGTTTGAACTTATTTGCTATGCAGAGCCGTACAATGAATGACGTTATTTTTCGTTATAATTATGATTAGGATAATACATCAAACAGATGTGCATACCCGGTGTTTAAATATTGAATTTTGATTTCGTGTAGGTACGCGAAATTTGTTTTTCATTATGTCAGTCGCTATATTCGCGTTTTATTATTTATGTATTTCTATCTGCTAAATCCACTATCCACCAAAGAGGAACCCAGTGCATGTATTTACATACATGCTAATAATAATAATTATAAACTTACAGGGAAATCGGGAAACATCTATTTTTAATTCAACTATGGGATTGTAATAATTGTTTTTTGGCCGCCCCTCGTATGCAAATCAAAAACATTTTTTTCCATATTCACTTACCTACTGTTTCATTTAGTTTGATCCTTGATCCACACACACTTCTTCAGGCTTTCCAGAAATTTCACGGTTTTTGTATACATATGCATCAGCAGTTATTGTTTGAAACAGATTATAAACATTTTAAAAAAATCAACTTTAAGTTCGGCGATAAGGCAATAGCGCTGCCATCTGGTGGTACTACCAAGTTTCCCAATGAGACGCATGGATAGATTTCTTCCATAAAAATTAATTCGTCCAAAAACCAAATATGTAGATTAGTTTGTGATTGCCTTGGCAGATGGTGCATGTTACCACATATCAATCATGATTAGGCTATGCGTTGACTGAATTATGCTTTCGATTGACTTTGATACAGTATGGTATCCTATAATAAGTTTAATGCATTCATAAACGCAGTGGGAAATCACTTGAGAGAGTGGCCCACAGATGAAAATTAGCATCAGAAAATGGCTGGTTTACTGAAGTCGCCATACTAAGCCCGTTTTTGATTGGCTACTGTCGACCAATAGACAGCTTTCATTGGTCAACTGCTCAACCGATTCCTAAAACTATTTCCTACGTCTGAACCCTCACCCTGAAATAAGTATTTTAACGGTAGTTTTTGGGCAGTATAGTAGCAAAAAAATATTGGCCTGTGTTTTCGGCGGATACCTACACATTACCTTAAAATTATTGCTATCACTACTCAATCCTGTAGTCATTCGTTCTGGTAACTTTTGTATTCAGTAGAGTGGCTGCACTGTCTGCCATTTAACTGTCAGAATTATTCTGGTGTAGCTAACTTCAGAGAGAAGCTGTAGTAGTTTTACCGCCAACAATTTTGCTGTTAGGTTATGTTGAAGTTATGTACCTTTATGTATTATTTATGTTAGATGCAAATGCAAAGGAAGAAAACAATAAACGTTGCCAACCCGAAGAGAAGTTTATTAATAAGTCCCTACAATCCGTACGATGAAGCGTATTTTTCAAGTAATTTAAGGGCAGAACCAATTCTTCAGTTTATTCAATGCAATAAAACAGAGTTTTGAACCATTTTCATTCTTATGGATAGGATTATGCGTTTCATGTTCCTACACTGCAACTTTTATTGTACCTACACAACAACACGCTACAATTTCGCAGTATCCACTAGGACTAGACAAAGATCACTAAAAATGAGGTTAGTATATCGGCCACAAATTGTGTCGCTGCTTTTTTGCGTTAACTCCGAATTTATGTTTAAAATTTTACAGCTCATTATGTGTATGTCTGGTGTCCCGTCAGATAACAGTTTATTTCTTTATTTATAACATTTGAATTTGATCGAATGAAGCCGAGGTCGCATTCTGGTTACATAAAAAAAATTATGCGTAGGCCACTTCCAATTTCACGCTTTTTTATACACTGTTAAACTCATGCTGAGGAAGCTACCAGCGCAGCGTAGTCAAGTATGACGGGCAGCAAGTTTTTGATTAAAACAAGGCTGATCCTTTTTCTTGTAAAGTTTATTGTAAGTTACAGAATTCTGCATTCGATGCGTTCTGACCGGTGTCCTGCTAGGAAAAGTATTTTTTTAAGAAAATCGCAATTACTAATGATAACAAGGGAATAACAGCACATTAAAGCGCGGGAAATCAGTGCATTGGCAAAACCTAGTTGGGATATAAAAAAATGCCTCGCAGTCATGTTGCGTTTGACAATTTGAGCGTAGTCGAAGTAGATGGTGTCCACTTCATATGGATTGTTTTTCTTCTTTGATGGTCACATTTTCCACTCATTGGTCTTATGGGTGAAGCCAGGCAATAAAGCTCTTTATAAGTGCTGCCACCTATCGCCCAAAAGTGTGATTAGGATTACGCAAAATAATGCATGCTGTATTTATTTTCACATGTACTTACACTCTCTTGTTCCATATTTATTGTTCCTATTTTTAAATGTCTTGTACGGAAATGTGTGGGTCTTCACATTTCTTTGGATCACCTAAATTCACATTACATTTGTTCCAACTCCGATATGAAGTACTTGTTTTTGTTTATATTTAAGATTTTTTAATTTCGGATATATTTAATTTTTTTCAGAACTGCGCAGCTTGCCAGAAATATACTAAACAAGCAAATAAGGAAGAGTAATTCACCCACTTCGCTTCCTATCATAAATTTATTTTAAAAAATATACCTAATAAACAAATCACACTAACATAAAAATAGTATGTCAAAAAACAAAAAAAAGAAATAACTACTAAAAAAAATTAAAAATATCAACTTACTCGAATAAATTCACCCATGTACGAACAAAGAAAATAATAAGACTGAAAAAACAATCACAAAAAAACATTATACAAAACCCAAAATAAATACGATAAATTTATTTTTGATAATACAGTTTTTCATTGACAAACAGGAATGTTCACAAAACTTTCTTTCATTTTTGCCAATTATACAATAGATCGCTGTTTGCCAAACTAAAAAAAAAAGAAAAGAAAAAATCCGAGCCGACAGCACGCCCCTCGGAAAACATTTTCCTCGAAAAAAAGAAATAACCTAAACTTTCAAAAATTACAACCGAAACAATAAAAATACTCGAGCGTCGCCCATAAAAAAGTTCTATAAAGTTTAAAGAACCTACCATATGTTACAAACATCGTTAAAAAAACTGCTTCTGTACAAATTCCCTAGCGTTACTGTTATTAACCCTGCAAACGAAGAACGACACTGAAATAAATAAGAATTACTGCTATAAAGACGGCTACAATCAAATTATGCTAATACGGTTCGAGGATGCCCACGGAAAAGCCCTCCTGGACGCCCCCTCCCCTTCCTACCTACGATCAATTAAAAAAAGGAAATAATATATAATAATGCGTCAGATTGCAACATATGGTAAACACTAATAGTTCCAGTACATCGTGACAATCACAGCGTGACTGAAATTAAATCCCCAAACACTTCACTTGTTTTAGCGGTTGGCGTTCTTCAGCTGATTGGACAACCAGTCGAGGCCCTCGTAAAGACCGTCGCCGCTTGTCGCGCAAGTCGCCTGGATATACCAGTTCCGGTTCCTTAACGAGTGCAAACCGAGCTTGTCGGTGATTTCGGCGGCATTCATCGCGTTCGGCAGGTCCTGTTTGTTCGCGAAAATCAACAGCACGGCATCCCTCAGCTCGTCCTCGGCCAGCATGCGCATTAACTCATCTTTTGCCTCTCCGATACGTTCCCTGTCGTTACTGTCCACTACGAATATTAGACCCTGCCAAGGAAACATACCAGGATCATTTCTGGCTCATGGCACAAGCTGAATTTTTGGATTTCGGTAGTAAATTAATAATTGAATGAAGTTTGCAGTGGTCCGAAGACTGGTTGGACGCGTACCTCCATCCTTTCCTATGAGCTAACCTACGAAATTCCCCAACTTCCAAAAAGTGGGGGTAATTGACAAAAAAAACTGAAAAACTGAAAATTTGAAATAAAAATCTGTTTTATTTTTAGAACTTCACATCTTATATCTGCACCACCAGGCGTCCAGGTGAAAGACTTATAAGACAAACCCACTCACTTGGCATAATTAACTTGCCCATGTTTTTTTGAAGTCTAAATGGGACACTTGTATAACCGCTTTGGGCGGGAACCTGCTACATACATAGTTATTTTAGAAATCGATGAACACGGGTTTTGCCCACAACGTCAGCATCCTCAGGAGTTGAAGATTAATCTAAATCTAAACATACACTGTGCTGCTATAAATACCAAACCTCCTACTACTCAAGTAAAATGAATGGATAAACCTCTAGGGTTTCTTAGAACTTTTGGAACGTGAGAGCAATAAAATTGGTTTCTTAGAACTGGAGAATAGATGCCCCTTTTGACTTCCTATAAATTAATACATATACTAATTTCGAATTTAGCGTTTTTTTTTTTTGTTCAGTAGTGCAGAATTAGGGGCTGCGTTTTCTTTTTCGCTGTATGTATATAGCTGGGTTATTGTTAAAATAAGCTTTTAATTAAAGTTTTAGCAATGTTTGTTTATTATAAGCTTTATTGCTTTAATGGTGAAGTTTAGGAATATATGTAGGTAAAATTTAGTGTTTAGTTTTCATGTTTTCCCCGCCTCTGGTCGTTTAGTCTGGAAACCGGAAGTTTATAAAAAAACTGGAAATTGATATTTTGTTCCCGAATGTTCTCTGTCTAAGCCTATAAGTAGGGAAAATTCTAGATCAGATAGACTAAAAATAGTAACTTGGAGTAGTGATGTTTATCTGTTGGTACCTGCTAATATCATAGTATAGTTTTGAAGAATAGTTCGGATTTTTATTGGGGCCAAGTAATTCAAGCTGATTTCTTAGTGAAGAATAGACGTATTGTTGGATAGCGGAACTCAGTTAAGCCAGTGAGACTGAGAACTCGTTCAACACCCCCTCATTGTAATAGTCTTCAGGAATTCCCCCATCACAGGGGTAAGCTTGTCAACTTTAGCTTATTAGATTTATGTGTTATTGGTGGCTTTTCTTTTTATCTAGGGTTTTGGCAAAGTGAATAAGAGAAGTGCCTCCACTCCGTGTGGATACTGAGCTACGCAAATGTAATGTTTCTAGGCGACTGGAGTGGGGGAACTGGGCCGAGCGTCCGCGCGATTATACCGATGTCGAATGTATTGTGTATGATGCATTGATTTCATTACATTACCAAAAAATGGATTTATAGTGAAAAAGATACTCGTTTGACGGTGGTCAACATAGACAGGTTAACCACTTATGTAAAATTATAGGAATTCCTCGGTTTCAACAAAAAGCGGTCAAATTATACGTCAATATTCACATAGGATTCACTGTATTTCAATTATTTAAAGTCAGGCCGTAAAGTAAATTCAGCAGCTGTTAAAAAGTCATATTTATTTTGAATATAATCTTGACAATTTCTTATTTTCTCGGTTCTGTTTTTTGAGGCCTGCATTTTGCTGCTTAGAATAAAATTGCATTCTTAACAATATGTAATTATGACGCAATGACGCCAACACATACTGATTCGTGAGATTTACATTCATATTTTAAAGTACCTACTAAAGTTACTTAAGAAATCATATAGTTAGGTCGTAAGCATCTCTGGTATCAATATGCTTGGAAAAAAAACCTTCTAGTTTTCTTAATAAACAATATGTAAGAACTGGGATGCACAAGTTAGTGCTCCCCTTGTTAGAGTGACTTCGTCTGAAATATTTTCGGGGTCCAACTGGTTGTTTTCAAGCTAAGATAAGCATGTAATACAATTGGTAATGGATGACAGATTTTACAAATAATCCAGCCAGGTAAAATAAATAACAGAATCAATTATTACTTCCTCTTGAGTAATTATAGCACCAATTTTGTTTTGCAGTACCCGCTTTAATTAAATTTTGTTTCTATTTATTTCCTTCGAATCAAAATGTTTTTCAAAAACGGAGCCCTATCGAGCAATTGCCCGAGGCCATTTAGCTGCTAATTTTGCTTGTTTTGAAATGGAGAAAAATGCTGTTTTTCCGTACGAAATTATATTTTGGGATACAGCATTTACGCCCCTTTATTCACTTTAACCAGAGTACTTCCTGAACGCTAAAACAATGTATTATTGCATATACAGTAGTGGCCATAAATATAGCAACTTTTAAAAAATCAATGTAATATTAAACATTATTTTTAAGATTAGAAATGCATTCCAGCATTCACATTGCTTCTATGGTAAGTGGTTCCTGCAATAAAAATTAGAGCTTTGTGAATAACAAATTAATTCCAGCATTTGTTCAAATTTTTGTTGGACAGAAATATAGCAACAACTGTCATAAATAAGTTTAAAGTAATTAAAACGCCAGTTAAGTTGTACTTATCCCGAGTATTTATCGCATTGGCAGTATTTCTGGTTAGTAACTAAAAAATGGGTCGGGCTAAAACAGTTTCAATTGAAATTAGGAACCTTATTACACAAAAGTATGAAAACGGTGCCAAACAGGCTGAAATTTCAAGAAGTTTTAATTTAAATAAATCCGTTGTGTCCAGAATTTTGAAGCTATTTATGTTGAACCCATTCCAAATCCAGGAAGACCAAGAAAAACTTATGAAAGATTTGATCGACACGTGTTAAGAATATCGAAAGAAAACCCATTCCTGTCCTCTTCCAAAATTCTTGGAAAATTGGAGGAAATTGGATCAAAAGATGTTAGTGCTCGTACAATAAGAAGGAGATTAGTCGACGGCGGGTTATTTGGTCGCCGACCAGCGAAGAAACCGCTGTTGTCAAAGAAAAATGGGAAAGCCTGTCTCCAGTTCACAATAGATCATATTAGCTGGACCCCAGAAAATTGGAAGAATGTAGTTTTTAGCGATGAATTAAAATTTAATTTGTTTAAAAGTGATGGGCTACTCTATGTTAGACGACCAACGGGCAAGAGATTTGACAAGAAGTGCACATGTCCAACTGTTAAGCACGGTGGTGGTTCAGTTATGGTTTGGGGATGTTTCTCTAAGTTTGGGATGGGCCCAATCTGTCGAATCCATGGTAAAATGGATCGATTCATGTATTAAAATATTTTGCAATACCATCTGGTCCCATACATCGACGAAACAATGCCTTTAAGTTGTGTGTTTCAGCAAGATAATGACCCGAAACACTCGTCGAAACTTGTGCAGGATTGGTTAGCCGAGCAACAATTCGAAATTATGCGATGGCCATCACAGTCACCCGACTTAAATCCAATAGAAAATTTGTGGGATTACTTGGATGGCAAAATTAGAGGAAATAATTATACTAATTTGGAAAACCTTTATACTGCACTGGAAAATGCTTGGGAAATAATTGATGATGGATACATTACTAAATTAATAGAATCGATGCCCAAGCGATGTGCCCAGGTTATTAAAAATAAAGGTTATTATACAAAATATCAAACGCTTTTGTTATTTTTAATTAATACTTGTCAAAAAATTTTTTTTTCCGTAGTTGCTATAATTATGTCCAACAGAAAAATTAAAAAATATTAAAAATAATACTTGTTTTAATTACACATAAATACGCATTATGTACTAGAAATGTGTATGTATTTTAAGAACAAAAAGTAAATAAAAAGAATATTTTTGCTTAGAAAAAAAATTAAATTCGAAATTTCAGGAAGTTGCTATATTTATGGCCACTACTGTATGGCCAAGCGGTACGCCCGAACGAATGGCCCAGTTTGCTGCACACGGCACCAATGCCAGTATTACAGTTGCGTAGCCCGCTCTTCTGCTGCAACAGCTATCAAGTGGAGACACTTCTCTTATTCACTTTGGGTTTTGGAGACTGGTTTTAGGAATAGAGTTTAAAAATCTAGTAATTTACTCCTACCTGGGACGTAACCTAGTTCGTTTTAGAATCACCTGAATTTGACCCTTGATTTGACCGGATTGGACTATTTTAACTCGCTTCTAGGAGCATCAAACTCATTAAAACACGACCGAACAGATAAGTCTAGCATGGCGCTGCACGCGTTGGAAACGGGCCATAAAGAAACGTAGTAGGAGGTTTGGTATTTATAGCAACATAGTTTTCACAATCTACGATTTACTTCTCCAATTATCTCGACGTATTTTACTTACTTACAAACGTACCTGCTCAAAAACATTTTTGTGTCAATTACCCCCACTTTTTTTGGACGTTGCAGCCGGGGCAGCCCTGCAAACTTTTTTTTGTTTGATTCTACGATCAATCCAAAAATTTAACTTCTATGCAACTTTTGCATACAAGCTACGAACAGGCCTGGGAAATTTTATCAATATGTATCGACAAATTATGGATACATCAGAATGTCGATAAATATCGATCTATCGCAAAATATCGCTAGAAGATATTGATGTATTGGAAAAAACAATTTTTTTAATATCAAACAACAATTTTGCTAACAGAATATTAATTTTACAACATCAAAAAATGCTTTAATCTCTAACCCAATTTACAGTTCGGTATTTATCACACGATTCACAGAGAAATCTTATCACCGCCACACAGACACATAGATGACCCTGACAACCTAATTTAATTCTAAAACACACACTTTTCTACATTTCAACAATAATAACAAGTGTTATTAAATTAATTTCGCTTCACATTTGACGCCATTCAAATTTTGTCAAGACCGATAAAAACTACTCTCATTTCAGTAATTTAATAAAACAAATAAAAAAAGTGGGTTAACGATAATTGCAAAGCTAGACAAAAATTTAATTTTAAAGATGATACTTCTTTACAACTGATAGCTATTAATATGAAAACATCTGTTAAAAACTTTCAACGACTCAAATTTAAAAAGTGACGTAAGAAATGTGCTTACTTGCGTGTTTTGGAAATAATGTCTCCAGAGTGGTCGAATTTTATCTTGACCACCTACGTCCCATACTGTAAAGCTTATATTCTTATATTCTACAGTTTCCACGTTAAAACCTAAAATAGAAATGAACCTTTACCGAAATATCGTAAACACAGCACATAGAGAAAATGACAGATTGTGCGGGTAATTTTCTAAATTACAACTGAAAATCAAGGTCATTACACCATGACTCATCCGAGAGTTACTCACTCTACACATGTTGTAGCTATTACACTTTAAAACTTTATCTTTAAATGGATAAAGATATAAAGAACAAGAAGGTGAGGCGCAGACTTACCGATTGTGGGAATAGTCGTAACAATTTCACCTAATTTTAGCTTGTATAAAATTGTGGTTTTACCAGCTGCATCTAAACCGACCATCAATATTCTCATTTCCTTCTTGCCGAAAAGGCCTTTGAACAGATTCGCGAACATGTTCCCCATTTTGGCGACTTTTTAGATTTACACCTGCGAAAAATCAACTTTAAGTACCCTACAAGTGGTAAACACAATTATTACTCAATTTTACAAGTAAAACACTCCAGACAAAGAAAAATCACAAGGAGAAATTTAATCTTTCATATGAGTGACATATTGATTTAATGGTCACCTCTAAAAAACCAAAATTTCTCCCAAGTACTAAACACAACTAAACTACACAAATAATTCCACAATCAAACGCAGAAACTTTATGCTAGCTAACGCCCGTTTGGCGTAATAATTTCGAAAAGCCGACTTGTCACCGTCAAGCAACTCCCCGTAAAAAACGTCAAAAAACAATGCCAAATACGCAAAACCCAATCGCCAAACTACCACACTCAATCAAACCAGCATTCCGCAACTACAAAGCTTAATTTTCACGCACCTCCTTCAGAGAAACACTAATAAATTTAAAATAAATGCACACACATTCAATGCAATATCTATACGTTGTTCTCGTATCAATATGGCGGTCGTGGAAGAGATTCGTTGTTCATGCCACGTCTCGGAACTAAAATGACACTATTGGTTATTTACGTGGCACGTGATCCGTTCCCAACTTTACATTCACGTTTATTACACTTTTCGGTATTAAAAAGAGATTGCGGGGATTAATTTAAAACCTTTTTTTAGATAATTTTAATTATGACCTACCCGCTTTCACCGTTTAAACCCGATTTTAATGCAAAATTGCTGTACGCGACCGAAAACGAGGAAAGCAAAGATCGCGTGGAATTAGGGGAACAGGTAAATTAATTTTTTTAATAGTGCCGCGCTGGTTTTATATTTACCCGCTAATTTAATTCCAGTTTCAAATTCAAAATGGTACCGATATATTTGAATGGCTTTGTGAAGCTCCAAAAACAACCACTTACAGAGTTAATACTTTATCATCGACTATACACGATATTTATTACAAAGTAATCGCAAAATTGGAAGTAAGTGCCTAAGACATTAAATTTATTATGTTAAAAAAAGTATGGGTTTGACAGTTTGAAGATTCCAAAACAAAAGTGGAAAAACATGGCGTTTTGAGAGACGTCATAATTTTACGGCACGAAAGAAATGTTGATTTGAAACCATTAAATGTTAAAAATGAAGTTATAGTTGACAAGGTTTGTGCTTCGGCGATTTTGAGGGGTGCACATATTTTTGCTCCAGGCGTTTTGGGTATGACAGCTGGTAAGTATTAAAAATAGGGGAATACCCTGCTATAATCTTATTGACCAATGAGTTTTTAGGTGTAAAAGCGAATGATTTTGTTAATATTTACGCGGATATATTGGGGAAATGCAAAAGAGGGTTAAATAAAGTTTTTGGAGAGTGTAATAAAGTCTTCATAGGGACCGGATTAGTGAAAATGACTAGGTATGAATTATTTGCCGATAATGTTGCACCAAGGTAAGTCTGCACTTTTTCTAAGTATCGATTAATGATTCGCTATATTAATTGGTGACAGAGGGGTTGCAGTTGTGGTGAAAAGCAACATATCTGGTTGTCCTGTCCTCGGAAATGATTTTTTATCAGGTGTGGGGCTTTTACAAAATTTTCCTTCAATAGTTTGCGTACACATTTTAAATCCGCAACCAAATGATTATATTTTGGATATGTGTGCTTCTCCTGGTAATAAGACAACACATATAGCAGCACTCACGAATAATCAAGTAAAGAAATACTAAAGAATTTCGTAAATTAAAAATTATCGGTCGTTTTAATTTTAGTGCGTGATAGTAGCGATAGATAAAACAGAAAACAAAGTGATAAAATTAAGAAATTTGTGCGACGAATTTGGGGCGGATGTAAAAAGTTTTGTTGCTGATTCAACAAAAATTTTCGACTCCAAATATGGAAATAAAATTGTGGACGGCCCGCCGTTCCATAAAGAACTGTTCGATAGGATTCTTCTGGATGCGCCTTGTAGCGCTTTAGGAAAAAGACCACAATTTTTCAATACGACTACGGAAAAAGTTTTAAAATCGTACGTTCCTCTGCAAAGAATGCTATTTGACAATGTAAATCATGCTGCAGGTGTTAACAATATTTTTTTGAAGAATATTCGTTTTACAGGCGATAGAATTATTAAAACCCAGCGGGACGCTTGTTTATAGTACGTGCACGATCACCGTAGCTGAAAACGAAGGAATTGTCGCGTGGGCTTTAAGGAAACATAAAAATTTGTGTCTTGTAAAGCCAGATTTATATTTTGCCAGTCCCGGATTAATCGGCGCGGGTTTAACGGACGAGCAAAGACGAGCGGTGCAAAGATTTGGACCACAAATAGACGTAGACAGTATAGGATTTTTCATAGCATGTTTTATTAAAAAGTAAATAAATAATAAAAAAGTATACAAGCGCATTTCTGATATTACGTTATGTCTGTATAAAATTTTTCATTATGGCTGGCATCGCCCTGAATATGGACTTCCTTGAAGTACTTTGGGAAATTCGTCACAATTTTAAGATGTTCGTAGTAGTAAGTGCCTATTTTGCTATATATATTCCTGAAAAAAAATACTTATACAGAGTCTGTGTACAAGAAGTTCTCTAAAATTCTTAATCCTTATGTTATTGCAATGGAGATATTACCTTGGCAAAAAGTAGATGAAAATTACGACTGAAGAATCTGACGTAGATGTGGCTGGTGGCAACGTTCCCTTCGTCGGCCTTATCAAAAATGCTTCTTCGTCCAGTACCCGATCAATATAAAACTCAACAGGCGAAGCTAAAATAAGTTCAATTAAAGTCAACACTTGTTTTGGTCGAGAACCCACCTGTTTTATTATGGACGGTAATATGTTTTTTGTGGCTGCAACCAACCGGCGTAAGTTCAAAGAATACACTGTCTTCACTGATGTAGATAATCGGAAAGAATAATTTTAATTCTAAAGGCAGTCTTTGTACCACCACGCCTTGTTGCAATAGGGTCAGAAAACGTTTAATGCAAACCGAGAAGTTCTGATAGTCCAAGATTTCTGTGACCCCGTTGTTTTCGTACAGCATTTCTGCCAACTTTATGATGAGTGCCGCATGTATGTTGTAATCCACGTGCACCTGGAACAACCCAGAACATCATCAGTACAGTCGAAAACTATTGTGAGCGCCACCTATGAAACAATTCCTACAACTTTGCCGGTAAAGCAGATTTCTGCAGTGTAACTATTTCTTACTGAACAGATTAAAAGCAAGCGAGACCCACCTCCAAACACTCGGATGGTTGCAACGTGATGACATCCGTCCTCTCCCTGATGGTGTCCTCTGTCCGAAGGTGGACTATGTGAAAGGGTGCTTCAATTTCCGAAGTGAATCTCGCGGTTGCGTTGGATACGTTTTTAAACACGAGTCTCAGGATAGGCAGGCATTTCTTCAAGTACAGTATGTCGTTTACGTACGCCGTCCTTTTTAAATCCCCGTGCAACAAATGAAGATTCAACACTGGGGTTTCCACGGTCGCCGTTATTTTTAACTTCGCAATCTCCGAACTGACTCCGGTCGGTCGAAAGTATAGATTTTCTTGGTATCTACCGAGGAGGTGCACTGGTAATACAAATAAGAGTTTTATGTACATGAAAACTTACTTCATATCTTCTGTTAAGTGGATGTAACCAACCAAGAGGGCTCTGACTACTTTTTCGTAGTAAAAACCGTGATAGTTTTTAGGATTAAAGTTTAGTTGTATGGCGTTCGTTGTGTGTGGCTCCAAAATGATTTCGCGTGGTACTATCTGTTAAAAGAAGGTATAAATTTCCTTCCTGAATTCTACAAACGTTTCATCTACCTCAAAGCTATCGTTCAGAGCTTCCCTTCCGTAGTAATGGTCAGTTATGAATAATTTTTCTTGATTAAAATCCCTGCTGGACATCGTGCTGGCTGTACTTTGAATATCGCAAACTAAATTGAAGGGTTGGTCGTCTCTTCTCTTCGACTCCTTCAAGAAAATATGCCACGCGACCATCACCGGCACCGCGGATATATTTTTAACTTTCAGCTGCCTCTTCACCCAGTCCGATTTGTAACTCACCGATCCAAACCTTGGTATGAATTTTCAATAAATCGGTCATTTTAAAAACAAAGAATTTCCAAGCTAAGACTGACCGCTTCAATGTTCATGCAGTCCACAGATTTAAGTTGGCGAGCGGAGGAGAAAAAATACGTTTACAATTTTTCGTTATGGGCTGTCTTAGAATGCCTGATTTTGACAGGCCGCCATTTGTTGTTGGAGGGCACACATTTACTCATGTTCATACCTTAAATCTGTTGGACTATAATTTTGCTTGCCATGAGCGATTTCTGAATAAACGGAATCGATTTACCTTATTACTAGTTCTTTTTGAATGGAATTCAGGGCCATGGGATACTCCAAAGGCAAGCCGCTCACTTGAATAAGCAGATTGAAGCAAAACGGTCGTCCGTTGCTGATTTCCACAGCAATTTCTTCAACGTAGACCCCCCAAGTATTCGCGTAAACCCACAAGTCCAACTCGATGCTTTCGTAGTCTCTAATGTCTCCGGAAGATGGGTTTGGGTACACCGCTATTCCTAAACTGGACTCCAGCAACTTTTCCCATCTATCTAATACAGAATTTTCAACATGTCTGTGTTATGGATGGTAAAATAAAAATGAAACGTTACTGCTTCTTTTTATGCGAGTTTTCTCCAACAAATCCTCCACGAAACTTCTTTGTTGAATCACTGGATCAAAGTTCGAGGCTTCGACGTTGAAGTAAAGCTGCATAGGTGTCAAGTTCTCGATGACAAACGACTTTTTTACCGCTAAATACAACACTCGAAATAAATTTATATATATGTAATTAAGTCCAGAGAAGAATAATTACGTGTATGGATGGGGACATTGTTGAATTCCAAGACGTTTTTCAGCAAATCCAGGTTGCCCTTGAAGAAATTTCGAACGGAGAAAGTTGAAGAGGCCACTTTCGGAGCGCATTCTTCGGAACTTTCAGTTTCTACAACACTTTCTTCTTCTGGCACCTTTTCTTCTTGAATTTGATAGTCCCTATCTGTTGAATTGATGGATAGTAGAGAAGAATGTCTGAACACTTCTTCGATCTCCTCTATTTGTTCTTGCTCTTCTTCTTCTTCTTCTTCTTCAACGACCACTTCCTCCTGTTCTTGTTCTTCAACAATTTCTACTTTTTCTTCAACACTTTTTCTGTTATATAACTCTTTTATATCATCCTCACTCTCATACTAAGAATTTTACAATCTTACATTAACAATTTAGTCGGTTTTTTCAAAAAATACCTGAATCAAATCAATTTTTACTTCTTCGTGAGGGATTTCTAATATTGTCGTACATTCAGTGCATTGGCAGTTATACGGGCTATGAGAGGGCCAAGAAATTTTAATATACCTCCCTATGTTGTCAGGCAAATAAATCATTACTCTGCAACTATCTACGGCACACATTACTTTGACCATTATAGGCTCGTCTGTTCGGCCAATGAAACACGGCAAGTAAATGTTTTCGAACAATCCTGCGCGTACTGGCGTTAACGTGGCTGTTAGCTGATGGTGAGGAAAACAAAAAATTTATTTTACAAATCAATGGTTTTAGAATCCCCAAAAACCTTTTAGTTTTTAAAAATATGAAAACTGGCGTATTTCGCACACCTTTAGAATCCAGTTTGTTTTTAGTAACTTTTGATTCTGAAATCTCAATTTATTATGAAATGAATGCTATGAAAATAAGAAACAAATATTTTTTTAAGAAAACATGCGAGTAGAAGGTTTTTGGGGATTCTAAAACCGTTTTGGTAGTTGTGTATAGGGAAGATTAGAGAAACCTTAAGAGCATCGTCCGGTTCGATTACGCCAGATCTGGGTTCAACAGACAAAGAAACGGCACCGCTTTGAGTTCCCACTGCTTCTCCCCAAATGAAATAGCCAGGTATTTTACCCGTGTTATGCATGCACAAACCATAGTGCTGGGTAACCCCAACGTATAGCAGTTCTTGTGGGCACAACAGAGGTCCGGCTGCGCAGTGGGAGTGTATATAAATTTGTGGTTGACAGATTTCGTACGTCACCAACATCAGAGCGTCTGAAGCCGTTTTGTTCGGATGGCAAGAGAGCAAGAGGAGGAAAGAAAACCAACTGTGGACTTCCTAAAACCCAAATACGTGTTAGAAACAAGTTGTAAAAGAATCAAACAGTACAAACCATAGCATTCACGGTGTAATCAACTTCTATTCGATCTCCCGCCTTTAAAGACCCGTTTACAACGGAAACTCGCGACTCAGGCAACTCGTGAATCCGTTTATTGATACAATCGTACGTGAATTCGACGATTTGCCATTGCATTTCTTCTTCGCTGTTGTTTATGACGGCAAAAGACTTTTGGACTTCCATTTCGAAGGGTATATACCCGAAATTCAAGGCAAGTTTCGAAAATTCCAAGCGTGGTTTGGTCACTCTTATTTTTATAGTGTAATCGTACTTGATGATGTTTCCGTTTACAAGCAAACTAAAATCGATCGGTGAAAACCTAAACGACCTTGAGAAACCACAAGTTTTTTTTTTTTTGAATCTCACTACCGCCAACAAAAGTTTATTGTAGGTCTAACAATAACTTCTTGTCAGTTACCACTTGGTTTTATACTCTGAATTTTTCACGGTTGGTAGTCGAGATTTAAAAGGTTGAGAGGTCAAGTATACAAAAAATAAAACGTGATATCTTGAGGACTGAAATTGTTGGGTGCATCGAACTACATCAAATAAAGTTCGCTTTAACGACCACGGCTTTTCATGTGTGTCATCAGCTAATTTCAGTCTCTTATGAATATTCTATGGTCATGTTGTGTATTAGATAGTTTTTAAGCCATGCTGTCGGTAAAGCAGATTTCTATGGGCGCCAGCTATCGGTAAAATAGATTTCTGTGTATGTGTGCGCCAAATTTTGGAGTATTTCAAAGATTTCAACGCTATAATGTGTCAGTAGAGGACAGTTTAGTCATATTCTGTTCGTAAACGACTAAAACTGTCAACTGCAACATCAAAGTGAGCCCTGGAAAATTCTTACGCAAATTTCTCGTTTATGTCTTCGTAGGAACGTGCCGATATTGTAACTAAACAATGGAAGAGTTCATTTGCTTCCAACGTAAATTCCATCGGTAATATAGATATGCAATTTTTCTTGTTTTTGGAGACTTCCCACTTGCATAGTAACTTGTAACTGCTGAACATGTATATCCTCTTCGTGATTTCATCCTTATAACTTCCACGAAAGGTGCATTAGTAGAGAGAATGAAAATGCAAATTCTGGTTTATGCTCACTTGAACGTCAGTGGTAAATCCATGAAGGGGGGACCAATGATGACTTGAGGCACTGATATGAGACACGCTACTTCGATTTCACCAATCAAAACATCGAAATACTAAAATCAGTTCAATAAGAAAATACTCGAAACCGAATCATCAAAAATACCATCGTCGGTTTAAGCGGGTCATCGTTCTGCTTCATCGAATTAACAACAGTAAAGTCTGTATTTTCTCCCAGACTCACTTCCGGTATATCCTGGACATAAAACCTACAGGGCACTGATAATATTTGCGAAAAATTACGAGAAATACTACCGATAAACCATACTGTAAATTCCCCTTTGCAACGTATCTGTAGACACCGTGATCGTAAAATGAGTGTCACCTTCTGGTTCCAAATAATCACCGTGGCACTGCATCTCTACCCAATCGAGGTTCATTTGTTTAAGTATTGTATTCTCGCTGAAACACTGACTTTTTCTTTTTTCCCATCTGTAACGAAGCTTCAAGGGGCTGCAAGTTGTCAAACAATAATTCATGGAAGTCCACAGCGTAAAATTATGGAGATTGGGGAACCGTATAAAAGGGTGGAATCTATAGTGCAGCACACAAAATGTAATAGTGGCATTTGGTGCTGTCACCTAGGAGAAGAATATTGTACCTTGACCGTTGTGTTCAGAAGGTCCCCACTAATCAGGTGATATATAATAGAATGCTACACTGCAATATGTTTACCGACTTTGACATATGATATTTATTACCAAAGCTCTGTTTCTATTTAACCTTCATCATGTCTAACTGTTTACGAGATCCCACTGGTGTTGAGGCAGAAAAAGAAACAAGCATAAATGATATAATAATAATAATATTACAGTATCAACACATAATAAACTTCTAAATTATGAGGAACATAGAAATTTATGGAAGACGGTAAGGAATAAGAGATAGGATGGTAGGACACCTTCTAAGACACGAAGGAATAGTTCGCGACATACTAGAGTCAGAGATTAGAGATAGGAATAAAAAGAGGCAAGGGTAGGCCCAGATGAGACTACTGCTCTCAAATAGTTGGGGATGTTTGATTTTTGGGGAAATGTGTAGGTTAGCTCAGGATAGGAAAGGACGGAGGTACGCGTCCAACCAGTCTTCGGACTCAAAACTTTATGACTATGATTTTGTACTGAGCTATTACGTCGGATGCTGCTTTGACGGGTCACGGGTGTTGAGGCTGTGTACCTTGAATTTTTAACAGCCACTTTGCACGAATATTTGCTAAAAGCTATACATTCTCCCAAATACATGTAGTGGTCAGATTGAGAATCCATAAAAGAACAGTTCTCTTTCTTCGGCAGCGTCTGAAATCACTGGTACTAACTTATACTTTCCTTTAAAAACAACATAACGTATACCAACATCAATTTGTACTAAATCCTTTTCGAACACAATTCCATCACCAACTATTTCCAGTTCTTCGTAAGTATTGTTGTCGCAGAGCAAAAACAGTTTCTCGGTGTGGAGACCGAAATCCGTCGGTACAAAAGTCAGACATAAATACACGAATTCTCTCGAGTTTATATCGAAATACGAGGGATAAACTTCAAACTCTCCCATATTCAACTCCGTATGCATGCAAATAGACTAAATTTTTTATTAAATCCTTTCAATTTTATGTGTCTAACAAAACTTACCCGAATATTTTCGGAATACCATTCATCTTCAGTCATAAAACAGAACTTTCCTTTGCCGCCCTCGTTCAAAATAATCAAATGCGAATGTACCCGATCCCCCAAGAAACACCCGCCGCAGTCTAAAGTGAAATTCAAAGCTCCCGCCCGCAGGTTATCGAAATCTTGAAAGTTTGTAAAAAAGGAACACTCCTCATTCCTGTGATTGTACACACTCAACATCGGCGGTTTCCTGTAACTTTTCAATTTCATCTTGAATGAGTAGCCCGTGTCCGCCGAAATCGTAATCGTTTCTTCTTCGTCTCGGAGGCTGTCTGTTTGGAACGTCACGTGGACGAGGGCGCTCATTCCAGGAGCGAGCTGCACAATCGAATCGAGGTGTAACTTAAAATGACAGGTTTTCGGTAAGATTGGAAGCATGAAGTGTCTCATTTGCTTGCTGATGTTCTTTAGTCTGAATGCTTTCTGTAAGGGAATAACTTAATAACTGATGATTCAGCATTTACCAATGATGAACCAGCGAGATATCAGAGAACAATTTACATTATAAACAAAACATATAATAGGTCAAATGTGGATATTGGAAATACTAATCTTAAGCTTACCCTATACGACTTGTCCACTTCGTAATCAGAAAATACGATGGCTTTGGGATGAGCTTTCAAAACAGGTTCAGTCTTTCTTGGTTCAATTTTCCTAAAATTTGTTTAAAGTATCTCGATTTGTTTAAAGTATCTTTAAGAAATTTTACCTTTTTCTAGTCTGACCATAGCAAAAATTTGCTGTTTTCTTTGCAGGAGATCCATCTTTGTTTAATTTCGTCGGTAGGAAATTCAGTGGTGAACTGCACTTTTCACAATTATGTATGTGTTTGTTGTACCGAAAATCTATTAAGAATGGAAAATTATTACTTTTAGATAATTGTTTGATTTTGGTAATTACCGATGGCTATAACGGCTTTATTGGGCAAATAATCTTGCCTATCTAAAAGACACTGGAATTGTTTACGATCATTCGCCTCCAGATCTTTGAAAACTTTTGCGTGTTTTAATTTTATGGCTTCAGATAGTACAACACTTTTGCTAATAAAATTCTCTTTAATCATGTATTCGGCCTGTGTGCTCATGATGTTTTCCTCTACCAGTTTAACGACTTCCATATTTAGCTCGTTGGAAGCAATTGCCTAAATTTACGAAATAATAAAACGCGAATGTTATATAACCAGCTATCATGCTTACCAGTTTGGCCGACAAGCAGCGCTGTTTTGGCAGACGGCTTGTCTCGTCCACGACTTTCTCATCGAGATTTCGTATGATGTTCGATGGATAAGTGCACTGAGGAAGAACATCCTGAAAAACTTCCCGTAACACGTGGGATGCCTCGGGGTATTCCTCTTGGGATCTCCTCGAAATTAAGGGAGGGGGCTCCATATTTTGAAAAAAAGGAACAATAATCAGCTCTGAAGTTTCATCAAAATAAATGTCAGGAATGTAGACAGCATACTACTTAATTAAACATTTTTTTGTTTCAAAAAATTTGTTATACACATGTATGCTATAGAAATCTACTTTTACCGAACACACTGTCACCCAAGTGACCAATTTAAGACCAGATTACGTCACATATATTGCTTTGATCACTAAATAAAAATTCCATAAAAAAAAAGAAATTTGGCACTGGAACACCATAGCTTATCTACTACCGTCTCTTAGGTTGCTCTTACGCAATATTTTCGTTTATATCTTCGTAGGAGCGAGCAGAAATTGTAACTATACAGTTGAAAACTTCGCTTGGATGCAGAGTAAATTCCCTCGGAAATATCGATACGCAATTTTCTGGGTCGCCTTTGTTTTTGGAGATTTTCCACTTGCACTCTAATTCGAAATGGGTGATCATGAATATTTTTCTCGTGAGTTCTTTCTTGTAACTTCAATAAAAATATATAATAAAGTAAATTATTTCTGGTCTGGGGTAATACTTACGTTAATGTCAGTGGTACATCCATTATAGGAGGATCTATAACAACTTCTGGCACCGATATGAGACATGCCACTTCAATTTCTCCAATCAAGACATCGAAGTACTGAAATTCACCGTATCAACAAATATTCAGATCCAAATTTACTTAAAATTTAGGTACCAATGGTTTGAGTATGCCTTCAATCTGTCTCTTCGAATCCACGACAGTAAAGTCTGCATTTTCCCCTAAACCTACTTTGGGTATATCTTCAACAAAAAACCTACGAGGAACTAATAATAGCTGCGAAAAAAATCCGGAAAATACTACCGATAGACCATGCTGTAAATTCCTCTCTGTACTGTATCCACAGATACCATTATTGTAAAATGTGTCTCTCCTGGTTCCAAATAATCACTATGACATTGCGTTTCTACCCATCCTGTGTCCATTTGTTTCAGAACTGTGTTCTTGTTGAAACACCGACTTTTTCTTTTTTCCCATCGATAACTTAACTTCAAAGTGCTGCAAATGCAAAATATTCATTTTGAGCAATTCAAACCAGGGGAATCACCATCACGACCTCATAATGTTAAGTGAATAATTTCAATAAACTTCACAAAAAATTTTTGATTTTCTAGATATACCTCTGAGTAGAACGTTTTTGGGGATTCTGAAACTGTTGGTAGTTATTTATTGGGAACTCGTGAAACATTTGCAGTGAGGGATGCACATAATTTTAAATCACCTAAACGAGGTCGCATTGGTGAGTCTCCAAATTGGAAACCTTTGTATAAGAGATGTACCTTGCATTTTTAACTACTACCTTGCATGAATACTTGCAATAAGACAAGCATTCCCCCAAATACATGTCATAGTTAGTTTGAGAATCCATAAAAGAGAAATTATCTTTTTTCATTGGCGCCTAAAATCACTGGTACTAACCTATATTTTCCTTATAAAACAACAAAATGTATACCAACATCAATTTGCACTAAATCTTTCTCGAAAATAATTCCGTCGCCGACTATTTCCAGTTCTTCGTAAGTATTGTTGTCGCAAAGCAGAAACAGCTTCTCAGTGTGAAGACCGAATTCCGTCGGAACAAAAGTCAAACATAAATATACAAATTCTTTTGAGCTTACTTCGAAATAGGACGGAGACACTTCAAATTGGCCAACATTCAACTCCGAATGTATGCAAATAGACTAATTTTTTATAAAATTTGACCAAGATTATTAGTATCGTAACTTACACGAATGTTTTCCGAACACCACTCGTCTTCTGTCATAAAAAAGAACTTTCCTTTACCTCCCTCATTCAAAATAACCAAGTGCGAGTGTGCTCGATCTCCCAGAAAACAACTACCGCAGTCCAAAGTGAAATTCAAGGCTCCCGCTCGCAAATCATCGAAATCTCGAAAGTCGCTAAAGAGGGAGCACTCTTCATTCCTGTGATTGTACACGCTCAACATCGGCGGTTTCCTGTAACTTTTCAATTTCATATTGAACGAGTAGCCCGTGTCTGCCGAAATTCTGATTGTTTCTTCTTCATCTCGGAGACTGTCTGTTTGGAACGACACGTGGACTAGAGCGGCCATTCCTGGCGCCAGTTGTACAATCGAGTCGAGGTGTAACTTAAAATGACTAGTTTTTGGTAAGATGGGGAGGATCAAGTGTCTCATTTGCTTGCTAACGTTCCTTAGGCTGAAAGTTTTCTGCCAGAAAAGGTCTTTGTATAGTCGTATTGACTATGGGATGTCTTACCCTGTAGAGTTTGTCCACTTCGTAATCGGAAAATACAATGGCTTTAGGATAAACTATCAAAACAGGCTCTGCCTTTCTTTGTTCAATTTTCCTAGAATTTGTCACGTAGTCTTATTTTATTTATTGTGGAAGAACTTTTACCTTTTTCTGCTTTCATAACAAAAATTGGTTGTTTTATTTGCAAAAGATCCATCTTTATTTAACTTTGATGGTATGAAGTCCAGTGGTGATTTGCACTTTTCACAGTTATGCACTGCTTTGTTGTATCGGAAGTCTATGCAGAAAAAGTTGGAATTATTGTTTGGAAATAGTTCATATTTATAGTAATTACCAATGGCAATTATGGCTTTATTGGGCAAATAATCTTGTCTGTCTAAAAGGCACTGAAATTGTTTACAATCATTCGCTTCCAGATCTTTGAGGACTTTTGCATGACTTAGTTTTATTGCTTCAGATAGCACAACACTTTTGCCGATGATATTCTGTTTGATCAAGTACTCGGCTTGAGTACTCATGAGGTCTTCCTCTACCACTTTCACGACTCCCATATTGTTTTCATTCCAACCGATTGCCTAAATTTACGATGGGCACAACAATTAATTTTATAAAACTATAGCTGTTGTCTTTACCACTCTTGCTGACAAACATCGTTCCTTTGCCACATGATTGGTTTGTACAACACCTTTTTCACCTAGATTATGTATGAGGTTCAGTGGGTAAGTACACCAAGGCAGAACATCCTGAAAAACTTCTCGTAACACGCAGGAAGCCTCGGGATATTCTTTCTGGGCTCTTCTTGTAATCAAAGGAGGAGGCTCCATAACTTAGAAGAAATTGTGGAAGTCCACCTTGAAGTTTGATTAAGTGTCAATGATACAGACAGGAGGCTACTAAACATTTTCTAATTATTTGTTTTGGTCTCTCGCCAAGTTTATGTCATCCTTCTTCATATCTCAAAAACAATTTCTGTTTTCTATAATAGCGGACATATCTCAAAACAGTTAAAGATATCAACTCGTTGTGAACACTTGGTTCATGTTCTTTTTTTAAAGTAAATAGAAATAGTGCATAGATTTACATGAAAATTAAAATTTTACTTTTTATTAGTTTTATGCAAATCTTAGATATACGTATCTCAAAAACGGTTGAATATAGAATTGTTTATGGTTTCATTAGATTCGGGTCGCCCCATTTTATACTGTTAGATATAAGATACAAGAAACTTTCAAGGTTGCAATAGTTCATATATCTCAAAACCATTAGATTAATATCAATCATTTCAGAATGAAAATACTGCATGGTTGGAGTCGAATGTTTTATACGTTTTAAACAAATTTGGACACATCTCTAAAACGGTTTGATATCGTGTCTTTAGCCTCAGTAGATTCAGGTATTCTATGTATACAGAAGTTTCTAAAGCCTGTATAAATTATGAAAAAAAACGATACGACATCTCAACCATTTCTGTAAGAGTAGACATATCTCAAAACCATAAGACAAGACATCAACTGAATGCAGGTGTCACCTGGTTCACAATGAGCTTTTCTATAAATAGAAATACATAGTACATATAGATTTATTCTAAAAATTTTTGTTTTAAACCAATTTTGGATATGCATATCTCAAAAACTGTTAGATATTGAATTGCTTGTGGTGCCATTAAATTAAGGTAACCGCATTTCGTAAAGTTAATACAAGAAACTTTCCAGTCCCTAATAATTATCGCATCTTAAAACCATTAGAGATATTAACTTGATATCAGTATCATTCATTTCAGAATGGAAATACTGCGCATTAAATTTACAAGAAAATAAAATTAACTCGATTTTTTTAGTTGTTTTAATTCATTTGGGTATATCTCAAAAACCATTTCTGTGAAAGCGGGAACATCTCAAAACTGTTGGCATCACCTGGTTTACGAGATTTTTTCAAGTACGTGGAAATATTGCAGATTTATGTGAAAATGAAATAAATCTGGGATATACATATCTCAAAAATGGTTGGAGATATGGGAGTTTTGCGGTGTCCTTAGATTCAGGTTACACCATTTCATAAAAATGGTAATACAAGAAACTTCCAAGGTCCTAATAACCCTCATATCTCAAAACCATTAGAGATATTAACTTGAAATTGCCGTTACTCATTTCTGAAAGATATTGTGTATTAAATTTGCAAGTAAAATGGTTTAAACCATTCTGTAAGAGTGGATTTATCTCAAAACCATTAGAGATATTAACTTAAAATCGGTATCGCTTATTTCAGAATGAAAATATTGAGCATAAAATTTACAAGAAAATAAAATTGAACTCGACTTTTTAGTTTTAAATAGATTTGGGTATATCTCAAAAACCATTTCTGTGAAAGCGGAAACATCTCAAAATTGTTAGAGATGTCAACTTATTGGCATCGCCTGATTTAAGAGTTTTTTTTAAGTACATGCATGGAAATATTGCATAGATTTACGTGTAAATACGATGAATTCTACTTTCTATTAGTTTTAGTTAAATCTGGGATATACATATCTTAAAAACGGTTGGAGATATGGGAGTTTTTGTGGTGTTGTTAGATTCAGGTTACACCATTTCATAAAAATGGTAATATAAGAAACTTCATATCTCAAAACCATTAGAGATATCAACTTGAAATTCATTTCTGGAAAGAAATATTGTATATTAAATTTGCAAGTAAAATAAATTCAGTTTTAAATAAATTTGGATATCTCAAAAACTATTGGAGATTTTTAACTTACCTTTGAATGTGTCTGATATGGAAAAATATTACATCACTTTAAACCTAAAGAAAAAATAAAATAAAAATAAGGGGTTAAAAAGGTATATCATTATAAAACTCCAAAGAAAAGCTTACAGAAATGAAACTTTATTTTAAAGTTACATCGTGAATAATTATTCATATACTAATTACTAGAATATATCCGTAGAAATCGCAAATTACTATCTTACAAAGAACAATTTTGTACAAAACATGAAATAATCGCTAAAATAAAACATAACTATCATACAAAATAAAGTTACAAGACTTTCAGTCGAGTCAACCAACGAAGGAAGAAAAAAACCAGACATGCCCTTACTTATCTAACTCTAAAGACTCATATTGTTCCTGCGTGACACTCATTGTAACACAACTGCCGTCGGGCAACATCACTGTTACATTGCGTTTCCCACCTGAAAGCACCGAAACAACCGTAACGCCGAAGAAGACCCCAATCACAGCCTTTACTCACCAGGACTCGGAGGATCAGCACTGATCAACTGCGCGACAACCTGCTGCTCCTCAGCACTGCTATCACTCTCCGGCTCGCCTTCCAACGTCTCCTGCAGCTCGGCGTCCGATTCGGACATCTGCACCACCGGCGCCGGCTGGCTGCTGCCCTCGTCCACTTGAAGGCTCTCAGTAGCAACCACAAGACACTGCTGCTCGCCGTCAGCCCCTTGCGAAATCAAGATGGTTTGCCCTTGTTCGTTTTGACCCGCCACCTAAATATCCGTTCAGTAATCGAGTATATGCAATATATAACGGTGAAAAATGTTGTGGAAAGGTTTGCAGTCAGTCAGTCATGACCAAAACTCAATTACCTGGTAGACAGTTCCATCTTCTCCCGTCAACATCAACGGTGTTTCCGTCGACTCTTGCAGCTCCACCAAAGACGACAGGTCAGTCAAACTGTCCGTTACTGACAAGCCGCTCAACTGCTCGGCCGATTCGGGTTCCGGCTGGCTCGCTTCTTCTGTGTCCGCTGTGAGAGATGGCATGCTGATGACAGCTTCTGGCTTCAACTGGGAGGTCGTCGCGGTTTTGGTTACCGCTTGCGCTTTTGGGAGAATCAGGGGTTCGTCGATCGTCCTTATTGGTTTCTCGACTGTTAAATTAAAAATGTACACGTACGATCTACTTGAAATGAAAAGCTTACCTTTAGCAGCCTCTTGCACTCTAATAACGGATCCTGGCGATTTCTGCACAGACGTCCTATAGATCGTGGTCTGTCCGATCTTCTTCGGTGAATTTCCTTTACCGACACTCGAGAACGGATGCCTTATCCTGGTGATAGTTGGTGTACCACTCGTTGCCGGGCTTCTGTACTGTCTCGGAGACACTATACGCGTCCTCATGATGGGTTTCGGCATCGTATTACCCGAATAACTCCTATTGAGACTGGAATTCAGCACGTGCGGTTTAGATATACTTTTTACTCGACTGACGATTGGTTGTCGCGTCGGGGTACTGAGTAGTTTTCTGTGCAAGATGCTAGAGTTGTTGGAGGTGCCGTTAGATGAAGGTTTCTTTATCGGCTTCATCGGAATTACTCGGGAATTTGTTTTGGGTTCCACAATCGGTTCGGGTTTAACTTCTACCTCTTTTGTTGGGCTTTCCTCCGAATTATTTGTTTGCGAGTCGTCCGTTGAATCGGAGGTGTTGAACAACAACGAATTATCAAACGCCTCTTGTTTTGGCGTCACTCGAGGCTGTTCTTCATAAATAACAACTTCTCTATCTTCCGGGTAGTCTACCCCGACTAATTTTCCTGAATCCGGGTCTAAAGTGAACTCCCTTGGTGGACTTTCCGGTAGAGGAAGTATAATATCTGTCGGGAACTCCAACTCGGATACACCGTCGGAAGAATCATCTTCGGGTGGCGGTGGCTCTGGTTTTATCAACTGCACAGGTTTCGGAGGGTCCGCTTTCTTCTTCACTATCGGCTTTGGAGGAGGTTTTTGCGGAGCGACTTTCCCCGGATAACGATTAATAGTAACTTTCGGCATATTCGGGCTCAATTTTGTCTCTTTCGGGGTTAACTTGATGACGTTCGAAGTGGCGTCTTTTCTAACGACTTTTATGTGGGTCTGCCCGATCTTTGGAGCGACTTTAACGATCGTTTGCCCGCCGCTCGTCGCCATTCTGGACGTGTTCGAATCCAACTTGATTATGCCCGCTGTTTTCGACATTATGTATACTCCGGAACTTAATTCAGAAGCCTGTTTCTGGTTTATACGGATTATCCCTTGCGCGTCCGGTATTAGGATATTGTGAGGCAAGGGGGGCTTATCCACTCCGTTATACGATTTTAACGGGGTAGTCTTAATTACTTTCTTCACAACAGGTTTGACGGAATCTGCACCCGAAGAATCGGAATCTTCCTCCGCTTCACGCTTGATTCGTTTTTCCACCGAATCAGAATCAGAATCGTCGGCACGCTTCCTTTTTCCCGAACTTTCGTCGTCGGCATCCGAAATATCGCCGCACCACACTTTAACCTGGTTCAAGGCCTTTTGCTTGCTCGTTCGCTGTGGTCGGCTGAAAATACTGTACATGGAACAACTGCGCTGAAAAAAATTGATTTTTGCGACACTCACCCTCTTGTTGTGTAAACCAGAGGAGGCACAGGCTTATCGTCCTTATCTTTCTGCATTATGGCTGCCTTTACGGCTCTCTGCAGCTTCTGTTTTTCCAAATTCTTCTCGAACTCCTCCAACATTTCCTTACACGACTGCAAGTTGGCAATCGGCTCCCAAGTATTTTCGCTCCTAATAGAGACATCGAATTTATTATACAGATGCAAGAAATATTCAACTTACTTGTCAAAGTGTTCCCATTTTATCAAATATTCGTGGGTTTTCTTCCGAGGATTAAATCTTTTCGACACAATCTTCTCCACAGCATACTCTTCCTTCCTGTCTTGCAAATCGGTACGCAAGGCTCGCTTATTTCCAACTTTAGTTTTCTGTAACAACGAGCACTGCTTGACACAGTTTTATTTTATCATTTATTAAAAGCGACAATTAGTTTCGAAGCGAACAGATAAAGAAAATTGCTCTTACCTTGTTACTCGGAAGAATCGTAACATCACTGTTCAACACAATCGGTTTAGAAACTTTTTTAACGCCGCTTTCTTCGATTTCTGCTTCTTCCATGATGTTCTGTATGTCACCTAGAGGATCTGCATCGTCACTCACTCTATTAGCGATGCGTTGGGCTTCAGGCAGTTGCGAAATACCTAAAATGCATTATTAACAAAATCACGAGCAAAAATGATTGCGAAAAATTACGGATTTCTCCTTCATCTAATGGATCCTGTTCACTAGTCTTCTTTCCAGGCGATAACGAATCCACAGTGACCATATTCTGATTAGACTTCTTTTCGATCAACTAGAAATGTTCAATCATTAATAGATCTGAGAAAACAAAACTTCATACTTCGGTAAGGGTGGTGCAAAAAGGCAAAAGTAAGTTAGATTTTTTGAAGTCATTAAGAATAAAAATTAAAGTGCTGGGGTTAGGGTTAGCCTTCCAAATAACGATTGTCTATTAATGTGTCGACATGAATTGATGCAAAACTGATTCTTGGTAGCTACTTTTATTGTTTATTACATTGTGCAAAAAGTGGTTTGTGATGAAAGTGGAGACATAAATGAAAAAGAGCGTGAAAATTGGAAAGAAAATGTGCTCCCTGGATTACTCTCCCAATATGAATCTAAGGTCATTTTCAGTGCCGACAAAACGGGTCTGTTCTTTAAATGTTTACTGGACAAAACCTTGGCTTTTAAAAATGAAAAGTGTTATGGGGGAAAGCAAAATAAAGAACGAATTACTGTTATGGTTGGTGCAAATTGGGACGGGACGCAAGAACTGCAACTTTTGTTGAATGGGAAATCAAAGAACCCTAGATATTTTGAGGGCATCAAGTCTTTGCCGGTCACTTATCAGAATAACAAGAAGGCGTGGATGACCAGTGACCTTTACGAGAAATGGTTATTGTCTCTTGACAGAAAGTTTTCGGCCCAAAAGAGAAAATTTCTACTTTTTTCGTAGACAACTGCCCGGCACATCCTACAATTGACGAAAAGTCCATTCGCGTCGTATTTCTGCCTTCACACAAAATGTTACTTTATTTGTTTAATTTTTTATACATGTTACGATTGTTATTATTTCTGAATAATAAAATTTCAATTTCAATATGTAAAAAAATTTGAAAATCCAAAAGTGCAATCAAATACTAGGTGTCCCAATTAAAAAAAAAGCAAAGTTAGGTACTGTACAGAAGATATGACACAAACTACATACATAAATGGAAATAATTTTAAAGTATGGAGAACTAAGAATAATAGGCCAGGCAAATTAGGGCTTGAATCGGAATTAATTAACAAGTTAATTTTCTCAGGAAATGTAGTTAGTGGTATGTAATACCTTCTGTGAAAAATCCCCAAAAATCCAAGTGTCGGAAGACCCTGAAAATTGCTGAAAATGTTTTTTATTATTAAGGAAATTTTAGGTTTAATTTTTATAACTTTATTTTGGTACACGCTTTGTTTATTTTGGCATACAGACAGGATGGTCAAATGTTAATGAGCAAAACCTCAGAAATTGATAGAACTCAAGAAAATCGTAGAAATATTCTTAATAAACATGTTTTGAAAAATGCACAAAAGTTGAGTAAAGAATCAAAGCTTCCAATCTATAGTCAATGGCGTGGTATGAAAAAGTGGGGGTGGGGTAAATGGTACGCGTGTACCAAATATTAAAATGATATCATTTAGAAAATTGAGGATCTAAATTGAAAAATAGAATTGTGCATAAGTTTATTAAGAAAACCCCCATTATTTTTTCGAATTCTGTCTTTTTCCGAAGCCTTGTTCATTAAATTTCAATGACACTGTAGGTATGTGGTGATAATATTAAATAATCTTCATCTTCTCAAATGTGATCAGCATCCTTGCTTGTGCAAGACATCACCTCATTGCACTGACCACATTGGATGATTGGATTGAGCTATGTACGACCGCTGGCAGGAACATACGCTTCCACAGCCTTCCTTGCGCAGTTGCAAAAGAGTGGCATTAGGGACAAATCGGGTGCCCGTATCCATAAATTTCAATACATCAACTTTATAGCTTTACTACTGAAGGAATCCGGACCCCAATTTTATTTGTATGGGTAGTAAAGTTGCTTAAAATCGGCAGGTCCACCCGATAAGGGAGGTGAACACACATGTGTCTTAAAAACAGATGTGGATTCTTTGTTTTAGAGGCATTCGACTTTTGGCTGTAAGAGTGGTCACCAGTGTTTGTGAATTTGTGTGTAAACAATGTAAGTTTTATTATTATCTATTATTTATCTTATTGTTTTACATGATATTGTGTCCATTTTGAATGATTTCGTATTGCTAAACATTTTGCATTTTTAATTATTTTATCGTTTCTGTGTATTTCTTTCTCAATTTTGATATCTAATTTGTTTTGCATTTAAATTACCTATGTTTAACCCAGCCAAGATGATTTTGAGTTATTTGTGTAATCATTTCACGCTACCTGGATAATTATATTTTTGTTTTGCTACCCCTGGTATGATGAATTCCCCACGATTGTAAGAGCCTTGGAGTATTTACTAACATTTTCTCCCGTGCGTTGAACAACACCCATCGGAACCCAGAATCTACACTTCAGTGTTGTTCAACACCATTCAACTTATACTTGCTTCTTCAAAAAAAAAAATTGTTTCTTTTGAAGGGTGCATACCAAGCAAATTTTCCGTTCTTGTTAAAGGCGGACGTGGTATCGCATCCAGGCAGAGCATAAAATGCAAGTACTGATTCGACATTTCCATTACAAAGTTGAGGTTTCACAATACCGGTGAATCGATTATCATTTCCCTTTTTTCGTTTGCGAAAGATCAAACATCCATACTTGAAAATGATGAAGAAGGGCAAGTACATCAGTGTCATCGCTTACTATAACAATTATTGTATTCTTAGGCCCGGTAATATTAATTGCAGTTTTCGCTATTACCATACCTGTGCTTGAATTGCAGCAATGTTAACGTCCTTGAAATGGCTGATTCATTTTGCGGATAAATATATCTTTATTTGAATTACTCCAGAAAATTCAGATTGCTCTGGATAGTTGCAGTAGTCATAGTCAATAGATCAACAACAGCTGCTCTGCCAAAGCCTCGTCGTATTTTTTCCTGCTATTTTGTAGTTTTTCGTTGATAGTCATCAAACACGACAATAACAATTTGTCAGTAATGAGATTTTACATACGTTTCGTACCGAGAACATATTTCAGAAAACTGATAGGCAATATAACTACATATGCAGCAGATTTCCTCCATCTTTCACATATTTTAAATTCATTTTGCCAATAATTTCATGTATTGGACGTATAAACTTTTAAGAGCTATAGGATTTATTAAGTTTTCTTAACTATTCGCCCTGAAATTGAGTCGTTGGAAAAGTTGACATCTCAAATTGGAAACATTCTTTTAATTCCTTGTCAAAGGTACGCTATTAACACCCAAAATTGTCAATAGCACTGAGCGAATTGAGCAACCGCAGATACATTGCGCGACATTTTCTGAGCGCAGATTGTTGACCGATTTTCAAGGTCTTCCGACACTCGGATTTGTGGGGATTTTTTACAACACGTTTTACACATATCAAACAACGTTTCCCCAAAAAATCAGCTTTAGGTTAATTAGTTCCGATTTCGAACTGTTTTTGTCCTATTTTGCCTGGCCTATAAGGAGGAGTCTCTCATATAACTCTCTAAAATGCATAACTTCACCGCGGCAGTATTGGGACAGCCTGCATAATTAATTTTTTTTTATTTGTAAATGTCATTTAACCAAGATTTGTCTTGTTTGCCCACCTGAGGCACTACCATCGAAATCTGATGGTACACAAATAATAGCCTATAGCTTGCAGGTCTCAGGGTAGTCTTTAATGTCGTTGCATTAAAAAAGTTAACATATCGTTGATAGTACATATTTGGATACATCAGCAAATTAATATCAAGGGTATGTTACGCTTTCACTCCTACCGACTTCAAATTTACGTCAATTTAACAAGCGCACTATAATACGTCAATCTGGACATTTACTAGACTTGATTTTTTTAATTAAATGTTGTTTCTGTTACCACTACACTTGTTTATAACCTTAACGTGATTGGTTACATACCTTCCTATACCGGCTTTCACATTGCTTTCATATCAGTTGATTGTAATTTAGAGAATTTTGCTTTCGATGCATTCTTTCAGGTTTCCCGTCAGGAACAGGATGTTTTTAAAGAAAATTCGAGATTACTAATGACAAAAAAAGTAGAATAACACCTTACAGGAATGCTTATACCTTGACCGTGACAATTCGTCCGAAGCTAAAGCGTAACATTCCCAATTATCGATATTTCACATACCTGCGCTTGCGACTTAACTCGCACTTCTTGCATCTTCGCCGTACTCAATTTAGTAAAATATTGAACATTCTTAGCCGCCACTAGCCACGCTTCTTTATCCTCGTTACTCAATTTGCACCAACGTTGGTAAATAATCCAAGAAGTTGGGCTCTGTTCGCCTTCTTGTATATTTTTGTACTGCGAACTCTTCCACAACATAAAAGCCCAAACTTGAGGCTTAGGTTCATGTTGATAATTCTCTCTAATCGTTGAATTCCCTGGGCAAGCTCCTTCCACGGATTTGTGAACCATAAATTCCTCGATAAAGTGGAATACATCATGGCAACTGCCGCAAACCAACACATCTACTTTCCCCACGGATTTCTGGGCTTCTAAAATCCACGAAACAACTCATCCACAATTCCAATTCAAAACAAACTCTTTACCTTTAATTACTTTAGGGTTTTTATTTATTTCCAAAGGGTCCTCAGTGCTGACGACCGGATTTTCCTCCATTCTGAATAGAAACGACGTGATTTAAATAACAAACGCTATCTTAAACCAACTAAACGTCAACAAACGACTTAAATCATATGTCAAAAATGCATAGAATATCAGAACAACCAATTTTCATATTTAGCGCCAATCCAGAACAAAATGTTTCTTCTTTTCCAAACAGCCAAACATCACATTTTATAAAACGTATAGGATACACCACAAAATGGCTGGTTCTACTTAATACACTATCAGATTAGTAGCATAGAAAAACGTAAAACTTACATTAAAACTGAATTTCATCCAGCGTAGTCCACTTATTTTGAAGCTTTACAATCTTCTGCAGCTTTCTTTGCCTCCAAAAACAGATTATTTTTTCAGGACTACAAAATGTGTCCTGAAAACGCTCCAAAGTAAGCTATATTGTGCTGCCCTCTACTACGCATTAGAACTAAAATCGTAAAATCACCAGCCTTAAAAAGCGGGAAAACGAAAGCGCCAATTTTAACCAAATATTTACACCTATTATTTAATTTTAAACCAGAATGGTTCATGCTTCAAGAGAAAATAATATTTCACTTCAGAGGTACCAGTTTAATGTTGCAATTTCAATTTCTCAAAAATTATGAACTAACAATTTTTTAAATTGCATATTGCAATTCAACTATAGTGTACATTTTCTACCTTGGACAATAAACTTCTGAATTTCAAATAAATTGAAATTATTTTAAGGAAGCATTTTCTAAAAATAAATATAAAAAAATTTAATCAATATCAGTGCCATCTATGAAACAACGAGCGAGCCTAAAGAGAAACTGTCAAATTCGGCTCGATCGATATAATTGTTTGTTCGATAACCTAAAAATAAGTAGTATTTAAATATCGTGTTTCTTGCTTTATTATTGTGAAAATGAAGGTGGAAGAAGTAAAAAGCACGGTTAAAACTCAAAGAATAAGTGCTCACAGTCATGTGAAAGGTTTGGGTTTGGACGAAAATGGTTTTGCTATAAAAGTTGCGGCCGGTTTGGTAGGGCAAGAAATTGCGAGAGAAGTAAGAGATTATAATAAATTTTTGTTTGCGTGAGTGATTTTTGGGTTTTCTAGGCGGCTGGTATCGTAGTTGATATGATAAGGAGTAAGAAAATGGCTGGAAGAGCTATTTTATTAGCCGGCCCCCCTGGTACTGGGAAAACTGCGATAGCCCTTGCTATAGCTCAGGAATTGGGTAATAAGGTGCCGTTCTGTCCTATGGTTGGTTCAGAAGTGTATAGCTCTGAGATTAAGAAGACGGAAGTGCTTATGGAGAATTTCCGGAGAGCTATTGGTCTGAGAATTCGGGAGACTAAAGAGGTTTACGAAGGAGAAGTCAGTGAACTGACTCCAGTTGAGACAGAAAATCCTGCAGGGGGAGGTAATTTGTGCTTTGTGCTTTAAAAACTAATGGAATGCTCTCACACAGAAACATTTTTTAGGTTATGGTAAGACGGTGAGTCATGTAATAATTGGTCTGAGAACGGCGAAAGGCAGTAAACAATTAAAACTGGACCCGAGCATTTATGAAGCCTTACAAAAAGAGAAAGTAGAAGTGGGTGACGTAATTTACATCGAAGCTAATAGTGGGGCTGTTAAACGACAGGGCCGTTCTGATGTTTTTGCCACGGAATTTGATTTGGAGGCCGAAGAATATGTTCCTTTGCCAAAGGGCGATGTGCATAAGAAGAAAGAGGTCGTGCAAGACGTGACGTTGCATGATTTAGATGCGGCAAATGCAAGGCCGCAAGGGGGTCAAGATGTGTTATCCATGATGGGGCAGCTCTTGAAACCGAAAAAGACCGAGATAACCGATAAATTGCGCAAAGAGATTAATAAAGTCGTTGACAAGTATATTGATCAAGGCATCGCGGAATTAGTTCCCGGGGTCCTGTTTATCGACGAAGTGCACATGTTGGATATTGAAACGTTCACATACCTTCATCGTGCATTAGAAAGTGCTATCGCTCCTATAGTTATCTTTGCAACTAACAGAGGACGTTGCGTAATCAGAGGCACCGACGATATCATTGCTCCACATGGAATTCCTTTAGATTTATTGGACCGCCTCGTCATAATACGCACTCTACCTTATGCTGTGACAGATTTAGAGCAAATTCTCAAAATTCGGGCCACAACAGAAGGCCTAGAAGTTGATACCGAAGCTATAACAGCCTTAAGTGAAATCGGCTCTAAATCCACTTTAAGATATGCGGTACAGCTTTTAACCCCCGCATCTTTAACGGCAAAGACCAATGGAAGAAATAATATTACTAAAGCCGACGTTGAAGAAGTCAGAACTCTATTTTTGGATGCCAAATCGTCGGCTAAAATCTTGTCCCAAAATAAAGATAAATATATGATGTAATTTATTATTTTTTACGTTCTGATTGTGTTATTTTTTCTGTATTTCGAAAAGTTTTATGTTAATAAAAGATTTTTCTACAAAAAGTTTAAGTAATTTAAATTTGCCGCCTATAAATATGAGTTTGACATTTAAGGCTGGGATTTATCAGTTGTTAGCCTATGAAGTGCTGCCATCTATTGCTCAAAAGTGTGATTAGGATTATGCAAAATATAGTCACAACCTATTATGATTGGTTTCTAACACAGCTGTAAACTGAAGCGCCATCTGCATTGCAATGGCCATATTACTACTACTGTCAGACTTCCAGTTTACTGTGCAAATATGCACAAGATGAAGAGATTGCAATATAATTTTCATTCCAACACGCCGGTTAAACAAAGTAACATATCAAGATGTTCTTGGTCGAAAATGAATAAGGGATAATTAACTTAGACAACCCTACTTTCTAATTACGATAAATACGTGTACAAATAGTAAAAAAGGTGCCGAGTTTATGACGGTTTTATGACGGATTTTTCAATAATTTGAGGGAGATTTATTTAAGGTGAACGAAAAAGTAGTGCGAGTTTCTAAGTTATGATACTATGAGCGATATTTCTAACAGAATGAAGTTACAGGGTGTTGAAATTTCCTAAAAATTGGTCATAATTTTTGTTAATGTCCTGTATAATATTTTTCATTTCTTGTTATGGCAAAAGTTACCCCTCGATATTACTTTTACCCTTCCAAAATTATACGGTATAGGTAACCTGTATCTTGACGAAAATTCCTATAATTTGCTTGCCTGAAGTTTTATTGTGATCTTATATGATTTAAATATGCCTCCTAAACTTTAACCAATCGGAGAGAGCCATTTGTAGAGGCGTAGAATATCGTAGCAACTATTGGATATAGACAAACGTCACTCAGCGTGGTCAAATTTTATTGGTCCTTCGTATAAACTTATAAGCAAATTTGCAAATCTGTCACTCAATTTTCGTTTACGTGTTTGGAGGTATGTGATGGCCAAATAAATAATATTGTGCCGGTGAAATAAAGAAGAAAATACGTATAAAAGTATACATTTTAGTTAGTGTACGTAAAAATGAAGAAACTATTATTTATTGGGTTACTAGTTTTTGTACTTGTCGGTAAGTTTTTTGTTTTTTTATGATTTTACACGTTGTTTATTCGTATTTTTGTATTTAAGGATGCGTAAGGACACAAGAGGTAGAATCTGAGGTACCGGAGGCATTAGACACTGTCGAAGTTGACCTGGGTGCCAGCCGAGAAGGTTCTAGAACAGGTACTTGTGGTTTTTACTTGTAGAAATGTTCGATGATTAGTATATCGGTTTTCTTAGCAAAGTTGAGCCTTTTGTCTGCTCGGGAGAGTTTATTGTAGTCTATTTCATACCATCCGTATCTAAAAATTGATCGATAATAGAATTTAATTAATTAAAAGACAATTTTGATGTACTTTTGACTTTCGGTAGCTGGTGCTGAAAGTTTTTGTTTGGGGCCCAATATTATCAAGTCTTTCATGTTTGCCGCAATTTGATCTTCAGGAATTACATAATTTTTTTTTGTATAGAATTTTGAACTTACAAGTTGAGCTGTATTACAAAATTAATAGTATATCGTCGTATTATTTTAATTTCAATGTTTTCGGTACCTGTTTTGATGTTTTTTTTTGTTTGGATGTTCGATCGACCGATTTCTAATGTTTTGGCGAAATGCAGTTTGAATTTTTGGGGTTTCTTGGGTTCTTCTTCGGACATTTTTCTTAAAAAGTTTTGTCAATAATGTGCTTAAAAAAGTGATTAATCAATATTCAGTCGTCTTTATTCTTTGCAGATGATGAAGTGGTCCAAAGAGAAGAAGAGGCCATAAAATTGGACGGTCTAAATGTCGCGCAGCTTAAAGAGCTTCGAGAGAAGTCAGAAAAGTTTGCTTTCCAGACGGAAGTGAACCGTATGATGAAACTGATCATCAATTCTCTATACAGAAACAAGGAAATTTTCCTAAGAGAATTGATATCAAACGCTTCAGATGCTCTAGATAAAATACGACTTCTATCTTTGACCGACAAATCCGTTTTGGACTTGACGCCTGAATTAAACATACGGATAAAGGCAGATAAAGAAGGGCAGATGTTGCACATTACCGATACCGGTATAGGCATGACCAAGCAGGATTTGGTAAATAACTTGGGTACGATTGCGAAATCTGGCACTGCGGAATTTTTGAGTAAAATGCAAGACGCCAGTACGGCTCAGGACATGAATGACATGATTGGACAATTCGGCGTGGGATTCTACTCGGCTTTCTTGGTCGCTGACAACGTGGTCGTCACCACCAAACACAACTCGGATAAACAGTACATTTGGGAGTCTGACTCATCGACCTTCAGCATCGTAGAAGATCCGAGGGGAGATACTTTAAAACGTGGTACGACTGTGAGTCTGAAGCTGAAGCCGGAAGCTAAAGATTTCTTGGAGCAGGACACGATCAAGACTTTAGTTAAAAAATACTCCCAGTTTATTAACTTCCCTATTTACTTCTGGGCAAGTCACACTGAGCAAGTTGATGAACCGTTGGAAGACGAAGCTGCTGAAGAAGACAAGCTGGCAGAAGACGGAGCAGATGAGGATGCCGCGGTTGAAGAAGAAAAAGAAGAGGAGAAGAAGACCAAAAAGGTGGATAAGACAGTCTGGGATTGGGAATTGTTGAACGACAGCAAGCCCATTTGGACTCGCAAACCATCGGAAGTCGAAGACTCGGAATATAACGAATTCTATAAGTCCTTGACGAAAGATTCGACCGAACCATTGGCGAAAGTTCATTTTGTCGCCGAGGGTGAAGTCACCTTCAAGTCTCTCCTGTTTGTACCTAAAACACAACCGGGCGATAGTTTCAACCGTTACGGAACGAAGACTGATAACATCAAGCTGTACGTCAGGAGAGTTTTTATTACCGATGAATTTAACGATATGATGCCTTCCTATTTGAGTTTCGTGCGCGGTGTTGTCGATTCCGATGATTTGCCTTTGAACGTTTCGAGGGAAACGCTCCAACAGCACAAGTTGATTAAGATTATCAAGAAGAAATTGGTGAGGAAGATCTTGGATATGCTGAAGAAGCTGCCTGAAGAAGATTTCGAGACATTCTGGAAGGAGTACTCGACGAACATAAAATTGGGAGTCATCGAGGATCCGGCGAATCGCACACGATTGGCAAAACTGTTGATGTTCAGGTCGTCCAATGATCAGGAGAAGTTGACGTTGTTGTCGGATTACGTTAAAAGGATGAAGCCGAACCAGGAGAGGATTTATTACATGGCGGGGGCGACGAGAGACGAGGTGGCCAATTCGCCGTTCGTTGAACGTTTGCTCAAGAAAGGAATCGAAGTTTTGTATCTGGTCGAAGCTGTAGACGAATATGCGATCTCGGCCATTCCCGAGTACGATGGAAAGAAGTTCCAGAATGTTGCTAAAGAAGGTTTTGTCTTGAACGAATCCGAAGGAGCAAAACAACAATTCGAGCAGCTCAAATCGAATTTTGAACCTTTGACGAAATGGTTATCGGACGACGCCTTGAAGGAGCATATTGCCAGAGCAACTGTGTCTGAACGATTGAGTGATTCGCCTTGTGCTTTAGTCGCCAGTATGTTCGGATGGACTGGAAATATGGAACGCTTGGCCGTTTCGAATGCTCACCAAAAAGCGGACGACCCTCAACGGTCATATTACTTGAGCCAAAAGAAGACTTTGGAGATCAATCCTCGGCATCCGTTGATGAAAGAATTGCTGAAAAGAGTTAACGACGACGCAGCGGATCCCGTAGCGAAGGATATGGCTTTGATGATGTTCCGAACTGCCACTTTACGATCGGGATACATGTTGCAAGATACAGTGGATTTTGCGCAGAGTATCGAAATGATGATGCGGAAGACTCTGGGGGTTTCTGTCGAGGAGCAAGTTGACGAAGAAGAGGAAGTACCCGAGGATGGAATTCCAACGGAAGAGAGCGACGAAGTACAAGACGTAAACGCCGAAGAACATGACGAGCTTTAATCACAGATTATGTTTAGGTTCTTTTATTTAATTGTTCAAAGAGACTGTTTAGATTTGTAATAATATTTGTATTATTGTGATTGAAATATTTCAATAAAATGTACATTATTTATAATTTAGGGGTCTTCATATTTTTAAAGTACATACATATTGCGAAAATTTTGGATAAATGACGTAAATAAATGTCCAGTCTTTTTTGGATGGGTAAAAAATGGGCCACAAATGAAAGCAGTAGATGTGGAAAGATTTTTATTTAAATACTTTTAACAATTTGATAATAACGTCACTAAGTGTCAGGATAATACGATTAATAAATTTTCTTACGTCTAACATCAAAATTTCCATAATAAAATATCAAATATAGTACACGAAAAGAGCAACAAAGAAAAAAAAGATAAAACTAAGTTTTAAGTTTAGGTATACCGGTTTTTTTATCATACTTTTAATGGTTTGTTCAATTTTTAAAGATAAATAAAAATATAAAATAAATATAAATCACATTATGCCCTAATATTAACGCCACATTTGAACTGATTTACACGTGAATTCTTAATAAGTTAACCCCACACGCCAAAAGACAGTGACACAGTAATTAAACTCGACACGTGTTTCGCTGACAACGTCAGCATCTTCAGGAGTAGAAGATAATCTAAATTCTAAACTTAAATTACGTTGCTAAAAATATCCAACCCCCACTCACCCACCCTCCACTACTGAAGTGAAAAGGATCGATAAACCTATAGGGTTTCTCAGAACAAATTAGTTCTGAGAAACCCTATAGGTTTATCGATCCTTTTCACTTCAGTAGTGGAGGGTGGGTGAGTGGGGGTTGGATATTTTTAGCAACGTAATTTAAGTTTAGAATTTAGATTATCTTCTACTCCTGAAGATGCTGACGTTGTCAGCGAAACACGTGTCGAGTTTAATTACTGTGTCACTGTCTTTTGGCGTGTGGGGTTAACTTATTAAGAATTCATAGTGAATTTACGTCAAAGTTCTTGATCCATCCACTGTGTGATTTACACGTAAATAAAAAATATGGCAAAGAAATACGTAAAATACTGATCAATTTTATATTGACGATCACGTTGCCCATTAATTCAGAAAAAAATGCAGAGAACACTCCAGCAATCGCACAAACGACTTACTTAGGTCATTACAGGAAAAACGACAGGTAACAATTCAGAAAAGTATCACCCGTGTTTGCTCGAAAAGCCACATTTAACAATACTGTTCTTTGAGGAAATGCAATTTAGAATTCAACCACCCTGGAAATTTGAGCATTTGTCGTACAAATATTTGTGTGTCTAAACTTCTGCCTACGAAAGCATAAAAGAGCCACTACTAATATTTTGGAAATTCCGAGACAGAAGTCGGAATATTGTTCAATTCCGAGATCGAAGTCGGAATTTAGTTCAATTCCGACATCGAAGTCGTAAAACTGTTAAATTCTCAGATAGAAGTCGGAATTTAGTTTAACAATATTCCGACTTCTATTTCAGAATTTAACAATATTCCAACTTCTATCTCGGAACTTAACAATATTCTGTCTTCAATCTCGAAATTTAACAATATTCCGACTTCGATCTCAGAATTTGTAAAATATTAATAGTGTGGCCCTTCTACGCTTTCATATCTCCCACTGCAACTATAATGCTTCTGAACCCCAAGCGATGAACTCTTCGTCATCTTTTGAGCATCTACAGAGTGCGTAGTAGTAGTACTTGCATCTAGGAGGCCTAAACTGTGCATCGATTGCGTGAAAGTCTCCCTCTGAACCAACTCGCACAATTGCATTATCACCTTTTGCAATTTCTCCTTGTGTGCGGTCAATTTTTGCAATACACCCGCCTAAATAAATTTATATGAAAAAAACGTAGTCGCGCTTCTCAGAATTTAGCAGAACTACTTACAACCAGGGCTGTGCAAAATAATTGATTAATCAAATAATTGAATAACCAATTACTCAAAAAGCCGATTAATCGATTGTCTGATTAATCGAATAATCAATAAATCACATTATTTATTAATCGATTATCAGATTAATTGATCAATCGGCTGATCGATTGTTCGATTATTTGATTAGTCAATTAATCGATTGTTTTATTAATCGTTTAACAATCAATAAGCCGATAGACAATTGACTAACTGATTAATCAAATAATCGATTAATCGATCAATTAAGTAATCTATTAATCAAAAAATCAATCAGTCAATTAATCAAGTTATTGGATAATCGAATAATCGATTAATCAAGTAATCAATTAATCAAATAATAAAAAAATCTATCAGCCGATTAATCGATTTATCAAATAATCAATTTAATCAAATTTATCGATTACTTTACAACAATCGATAATCGATTACGAATGTAATAATAATGTAATGTCGGAATTTAACTAAATTCCGACATCAAAGTCGTAAACTGTTAAATTCTCAGATAGAAGTCGGAATTTAGTTTAACAATATTCCGACTTCTATCTTAGAATTTAACAATATTCCAACTTCCATCTCGGATTTTAACAATATTCTGACTTACATCTGGAAATTTAATCAAATTCCGACTTCTGCCTCGGAATTTAACTAAATTCCGACTTCTATCTCGGAACTTAACAATATTCTGTCTTCAATCTCGAAATTTAACAATATTCCGACTTCGATCTCAGAATTTGTAAAATATTAATAGTGTGGCCCTTCTACGCTTTCGTATCTCCCACTGCAACAATAATTTAAAATTATTTTCCCCTACACAGGCCTCCCAGTTTTTCTGTATTAAACAAAGGAAACTTTTGGAAATCTAAGTACATTTAACGTCACAAAAATTTGCATAAAAAATGCCCAATTTCACGAGCATTTCTCTAACATTCCCCATCATTTTCTTAGCGTATCACAAAATCCTGTGTCGCGGAATAAAGACAACGCAAAAAAATCAATAAAATAAATATGTATCTCGATATCGACACCTTTCACTCATCTTCGCTTTTCGAATAGAAATAGTTGATAGCCCTGCACGGATTGTAATCAGCAGCTAGTATAACCTGCACCAGTTTTTCTCGGGGCGCAGTATCCCCCACGATGTCCCTGAGTTGGGCGATGCAGGAATCCAAACGCGCCGAGTTTTGGCTGAAATGCAAGTCCTCCAAGGAGCTGCTGTTGGAATGGTCCATCTGGAAAAAATGTATGGATTTTTCCACATCTTTACCTCAAACAAAACCTCTAAATGGCGTTGCGACTTATGCATTTTTGTGCGGGGGTACTCTACAGCATCGATGACCATTTAGTTTGAATTTTAACAGAGAATAAATCCAAATAAATATGCGCAAAAACCCTGCTGCGTAGGCAGGCACCAACTTAAATCTGTTGAACTGTACTTACATCTGAGCTAAGGCGCAATCCAGAAACATTCTGCTGAATACTGGACAGTTCAGTATCGGAATTTCCAGGAGGAGGAGGAGGAGGAGGCTGGGTCCACACACAGTCGAAAACTTCGGCTTGTAACGCCATAGGCAACTCGAAGAATATTTCATTTTCCGTCAGTTCTTGATGGTGCGACACGTAATTCAAGCAGGCGCCCTAGAAAATCGCAAGAAAACTTCATCGATACATAAAAATTAGTTTGCGGCATGCTACCTTTAATATTTCGGCGTTGAACTGGTCAGCCATGCTCAAGAAGTAGAGGACGCTGTCCTGGTCGATGCTGGAATGTAACGCGTACTCGCAGGCTTGCTTTAGGGAGTCCACTTCGTATCGATCGCTCAGTAAGAGAAGCTCCGCTAGTTGATCGGTGTTGAGGTTAGTGTGGTTGAGGCAACCGCTGTAAAGGTACTCGAGGAATATTCGAAAGAGGAATATGTTCGTGTCGTGAACCACGATTTTTCTGCAAGAAAACCGAGTGTGTTGTACGAAGCAGGATGGCTAAAACTACTTCACTTACTTATCTATAGATTCCCGCATGCCCGAAAGCAACGCCCGCCTAAACCAATCGCACCTCGCCGCTACAATAACCCTGTGCGCCTTTACGGTGGCAACCCCTTCTTCTTCAGTAGGCGCCGAAGCTTCCTCGTCTCCTTGCTCATTCGATGCCGTCACATCATTACTCGCATTGACAATTTCGAATTCCATATCTGTACCTTGACCCGACCTCAACAATTCTAGAGACAGTTTCGATAAAGCGCTCTTACTGGCAGCGGGCGAGACACACAAGGACTCCACCAGATTCAGCTAGACGACAGATATTAAATGAATGAATGAATCAATGCTGATATTGAAAATATTGTGAGATGGTTAATAAATAACGGTTTAAAAATAAATCCAATTAAATCAATGGTGTTGTTAATGGTTAAAGGAAGATTGGAGAAATTACAAAATATAATTATACTTGTGGCACTCCTACAATATAAATAGAAGGAAACATAAATAAAGCATTGTATTAAAGAACTAAAAATTTCAAATATTGAGAACAGAACAGAACTCCGCTGCTTGCTTTATAACATTGTTCACAGTGGTTGTCCGGGCTACCTAAAGGAAAAACTAGTACTAAGAAATGAACTGCATGTTAAGCTGACCGCACACAATCAATATTATTGACAATATCGTGATTTGACAATATTAATATTATTGATGGTATTGATAGATTGTTGATCGATATTGACGAAAATTCAGATTTTTTTGAAATCCGCCCATCAATATCGGGGGAGAAAAGGAATATGGACAATAATATTGACAATAATATTGAACGGGCACTGATTTTGTGCCAATTATCGTGTGGCTGATGACGTTAATGGTTGTTTTGCTCATTTCATTACTGGCTAAAAATATTCCTGGTATTATTGCCAATAATATTGTTTAGTCAATATTTTCGTCAATATAGCATCATCAATAATATTATTGTCAAACTTGGGTCGACAATAATATTGATATTGTGCGGTCAGAAACTTCACCAAACAGCAAAATTTGAGGGGTCCATAGAATTTTGAATTCAATAATGAGTAACTTGCAGTCTTCTTTGTAGCATTTCAAAGTGGTAACAATACAGAAACTGATAAATAATTTTTTAAGTCGGGGTATTGTAAATACCGTTTATACAATGCATTTTTTAATATTGCAGAATAAATGATATTATTATTATTACCTTGGAGCCCGGTTGGTGCTGCTTTTGAACCCCAAGCGATGAACTCTTCGTCATCTTTTGAGCATCTACAGAGTGCGTAGTAGTAGTACTTGCGTCTAGGAGGCCTAAACTGTGCATCGATTGTGTGAAAGTCTCCCTCTGAACCAACTCGCACACTTGCATTATCACCTTTTGCAATTTCTCCTTGTGTGCGGTCAATTTTTGCAATACACCCGCCTAAATAAATTTAATTAAAAAAAAAAACGTAGTCGCGCTTCTCAGAACTTAGCAGAACTACTTACAACCAGGGCTGTGCAAAATAATTGATTAATCAAATAATCGAATAACCAATTACTCAAAAAGCCGATTAATCGATTGTCTGATTAATCGAATAATCAATAAATCAAATTATTTATTAATTGGTTATCAGATTAATTGATTAATTGATCAATCGGCTGATTGATTGTTCGATTATTTGATTAGTCAATTAATCGATTGTTTTATTAATCGTTTAAACAATCAATAAGCCGATAGACAATTGACTAACTGATTAATCAAATAATCGATTAATCGATCAATCAAGTAATCTATTAATCAAAAAATCAATCAGTCAATTAATCAAGTTATTGGGTAATCGATTAATCAAGTAATCAATTAATCAAATAATCAAAAAAATGATCAGCCGATTAATCGATTTAATCAAATTTATCAATTACTTTACAACAATCGATAATCGATTATGAAATGTAATAATCGCACAGGCCTACTTACAACTTTGCTCGTCCCGACTTTAAAACAAAACTTGAAATCTTTCCATTCTAATTTCTCGTCTAAAGCTGCGGTAACTTCTTCGACGCGAAGCAACAGTGGGGGTAACTCTTCGATTAATTGCTCTAAATTCCTGGCGACCGATCTCACTTTTTGCGGTGGCGTCATTTCATTAAAATTCTCTCTGGTAGTCGAAGAAAATTCAAATGATTTCTTTAAATAATATACAAACGAACGTACATACCTTTTATGCAATAAAAGTCCCAAGCTGCAGGTGATGTGTTCGTGGAAATTCCGCAATTTCGTCAATTCCCTGATGTGCAAAATGCTCCGCAAAGATTTCCCTAACATATCAGCCACACTCGACATAGTACGCATGTTATCATGGGGCGAAAGGACCTGAATTATCTGCAGTAACGCCTTCTCGATTTCATCCACTAACACGGATATCGTATCCAAAATAATTTCAATCTACAACATGAAAAATGCCAAACAGAGAAGTTTTAAAAAACACGACGTACTTCCGGCACTAAATACGCAGCAACCTCATGACGCTGGGAAGCAGACATGGAACTGAATGTCGTCTTGAAAGCCTCGAGAAACCGTTGCAGTTGCGTGAGAAATATCGGCAATCGCAACCGGGCGTATCGAATTATTTCGTGCCTCTCTTCCCTGGATAATTCGTTTTTGCGCTTGTTAAAAAGGTCGCAGAGTAACAACAGTTTTGCACCGGCTGAAAGAAATTTTTAATTCTCGCAAAAATACTGAAAGCTACTTTCGAAAGTTCAGAAACATATAGATACACTTACCAACGGCAGCATCGCGTACAGACTGTTTTATAACGAAACACAATTTTGCTGGATTCGCCGCGATATTTTCTTCTGCGGCAGAATAACTTTGCCGCATCGTGAACCGCTCTATTATTTGGTTAATCCACCCATGCATATCGTTCACCAACACAATGATTTCTACAAGCAAACATTTCAACCAAAAAGTGTAATATAAATTTTTACAGACTTACGTTGCTTGAGGGCCATATTTTTTAGGTACACTTCGCACATGTTGACTAGTTTATTAAGAGAAGGATAGGGTGCAGCGGCAGCGATCACTTGCCGAGCCGCCGCTTCAGTCAAATTATTTGGCAAGCATTCGGCGTACAAAAAGTGTAATATCGTTCCGAGAACGTCTTCAAAAAGCCCTGTAAACGGCGGTGGTTGAGAATGCCAAGGGATATCACTACCTTGCAATTTAACGATGCTAGAGTGAATCTTAAACTGGTAAAACCCCATTAAAATCATAAAAGACTAAAGAATCGTTTAATTACTTGTTTATTGTTTGAAGCGGATATTTTAATGTCGGAAAAGTAACCATCTTCTAAAGCTGGCAATAACGAAAATGGTATAATATGATTACTTTCTTTTGGGTTGTCTTGCACTCGTCTGCAATGCAACGTGCCCCATTCTTTACATATTAAAGTGATTTTATCCCTAGGTTCACTAGCCTGAAATAAAGTTTAAAAAAAATTGATATTCTTATTTGCGGCGCAAAGTGTATGACCTCGTGTATGACTGACTAACAATACCTACTCTAAATTGAATGACGTGGCCGGCGTAGGCGCCAAATCTTACGTATATCCCTAAAACTGGCCTGCTGTATATTTCGTACGTCTCGCAACTAAATAATGGTATTGATTTAAATTCTTCAGGCACCGTCCAGGTAACATCGCCCGTCTCATCTAGTCTAAACCTAGCCCTACAATTAAACAAATCGTCACAAAAACTACCAACAAAAAAAACAATTTTTACATACCCTTTTAAGCCGTAAATTTCGTTAGTTTCGTGACAATATTCCCCTTTGATGTACGATATCTGTAACAACATACTTTTCTAGAAATTAGATACCACTGACAGCTGTCAAAGCTAAGATAATTTTTACTTCTCCGAAGATTATAGATTTTTTTAAATTTATGGTTCACACTAATAATGTATGGTTTCTTCCCAGTTTCTTACCTCCCAAGTTCCAATAAATCCATGAGAAGCCATACCGTCACAAAAAAATAAACATTGAAAAATATCTTGCAGTATCTGGAAAATATCTTTGGTTGACACTTGACAGCTGACAGTGACAATCTGAGAAGAATCTAATCCACAGATTGAAATCTTCGAAAGGTTAAGGAAGGTGAAATGAAGTCTGCCAGTTTCTCATTTCTGCCAGAATTCATTCCGACTCTCTTGCACTAGCAACTTTAGAACGCTCTAAGTGCAGAACGTTTTCAATAAAACCAGAAATAAATAAATTACATATTTTATTAATTTATGTATTACATTTATTTAGTAAGATTTCGTCTCTCTATTATAGCTACAGGATATTCAACAATTAGTAAAAGTACTGCAGCCGCTACAAAACTACAAATAATTTCACCAAATAGGATGTAGGCCTGTAAATCATCAAATTTTGTTATTTTAAACAATATTTAATGTCAAAAGGTGTACCGTATAAGGCAACGGATATACATAAAGTTGTTTTCTACCAAATGACACCACAGACAACATATCATAATGTACCAAATAGGCCCCGTAAGTAAATTTTGCTAAAAATCTGAACAGGGGCCAACTCAAAATATTATTTACAGGTCCTAAAATAAGAAATACAATTAATCATTCAAATATAATTGTATTCTACATCTTTCTTACCTCCTAAGTTAAACGCGCATGCAAAGACTATCCAACAAACAGCAAGACCCCAAAAAGCCCTTGCAAGACTATAGAATAGGACACTCTGAGGCCTGTAAATGGTTCCTTGAATAGCGGCTGGGTAAAACAGACACGTGATTGTTGCTAGGATACAAGGAATCCAAAGAAAAGCAAAACTTCTCTACAAAATAGTACGTCGAAATATGTTAGATGTGAACGGGCCTTCAATGCCGGTAAATAAGAATGTCTGTATTACCTTTACCTTGCATTCAAGTTTGGCAATCTTTTGAATTAAAAATCCAAAAAGTATGCCAATTAACCATGGTTGTGCACGAGTATAAGGCAGTGCATATATTTTATTGAGATTTAAATCAAATACGCTGAAATATAGGAAATAATTTTTTAAATACAATAAAATTACTACGCACTGCATATTCGGTTGATTATTTCTATCCCAGATAAGCAAATTCAAGTTGTATATCCACGAAATAGCAAAAACGTTTGCTGTGCATACAAAAATCAAAATTATTGTGAAAATGATCGTTGTTTTTGGATATTTTGTCATCGGCAAAAGTACTATTGGTGACAGCACAAACAATTGCATGTCCACTTGTAAGTACCACAAAGATTTAGTACACTATAAATTAAAAATTAATGTGGTAAAGCAGTTTTTGATCAGAGCCAATAACAAAACGGAACGTGTATTGACTCTACTGTTGTAGTAGTCACTGTAACATTCGTGTCAGTATTTTTAAGAGGCGGATAAAGTATACTGCGCGCGAGTGTTCGAGTTTTTTGTATTTATCCGCTTTCATATTTTTGACCCAACAGAAAACTGGGACGAAATTACCGTCTGGCCGAATGGTATCAACAAATTTTCAATAAAAAGTATCTCAGTCCACCAAGAGCGTTCGCAGTTTGCTACAGTTTGTAGGTAGTAAGGCCAATAGGGTCCATTATTTGCATATTTTCCTAAAGTTGTCTTGAGAATAACGAAAAAAGCTAATGATGGAAGTAACCTAAAAAAATGCTGATAAACCTTCCAAAAAATATTACAATAGTCATTAACTTAGGTACCTTAATATACGATGAATATAAAATTTAAAAATGTTAAATTTGATCCCTTTATTTCTATCTCGTATGAAATTATAACTAAGCAATATTCCACTTATTGTAAAGAATGTGTCTACAGTTATACTGCCATTTGTGAGGATCATACTTTTCCAAGAATGTCTCCACTAAAGGAAATTGCCAAAAAATAACTAGTCTTCAAATTTAGAAACTTGCGATTTTGAATGCTCACCAAAACATCGGCTTTTGTGTCCGAAAACAATCGATAGTGTTCAATTTCAAAACAGTGAAAGGTTATAACCCATAAGAAACTGAGAACCCGTATTCCATATAAACAATCTAACGGGCCATTGCGTTTGGGCACTTTCAACAATTCTTTCCCATTTTTCAGCAGAGAATATGCCACATATATTTTTTCCGACGAGTCTGCTTTTGAATCGAATATTCATTGGTAATTGCTACCGATTTTGCCGTAATAAAACTTACCATCCACATGAGAAGGTTTGTAGTAATAGTATACTGTTGAGACGACAACAGTACCTGTTAAAATTGACAGAAATGTTCTGAAAGCAACAATGAACCATTAAAACAATAATTAAAGGTGCTTTTTAACTTACATTTCAACTATGGCTTGCAGTGTTAATTGGAATGTAGTTGATTCTGACGTTTGACAAAGTGAATTCGTGAAATTAAAAGTACTATTCTTTACGTCGACATATTTTTTCAGTAGAAATGAAAGAAATGGGGAAATGTCGTGGCCATTACAAGAATCTGGCAGACATATCGCGTATTGTATTTGATTAAGATCAATAGGTTTGCTTATGTTCTGCAAATAAGATTTAATGTGAAATTATTAGTGCAACGTTTGAACTAGCGAAGGGTTTTAGAACACCCAATTTTCGCCTACTCCCGCTGTGGGAGTGGGAGTAGGAGATCATTGGGGGTTTTAGAACCTCACTCCGTAATTTGCATGCAATGATGCAGAAAGTTTAGTAAGACAATATTTTCCAATAATGGTGGATTTAGAAATTTTCGTATTGATGGCCAAACATTCATGGAAGTCTCCTAAATCTTCTAGTTGCCCATTGAGAACTCCTGATGGGATTTTAGCTGATGCATCCAGCACTAGAACATTCCATCAACATTTCTAACAATCAAACTGGTTACTTATTATTATTATTACTCTTTAATGCCCAATAATCCCTTTCTTCAATATCTTTCAAATATATCTCTAAATGCTCAAGGCATATTTTATTTTTTACGGTTTGTTGAGCTACTCTCTTGATGTCTTGAAAAATATTTGTCCCCTTTGTAAAATTTACGAAAAAACAAATAAGTACTAGGTTTTTCATTTCACAAATACTTATGTTACTATTGTTAATGTTGTACTGAAGAAGTAATGCGGTATGAAAGCTTATTATATTTTATAGGTTGAAAAAATTATTAGTATGGAATAATAGTTAATAAATCTTGATGCTTCCATACAGCTAGCGAAAAAAAACGAAATTAGTATAATTTTGTCGTTAATATATGACTTATGGTAGTTGATAATAAATGCTAAGTGGAATAAGAAAGGCTTACCAAGTATATACACTCCGTTTCACTGTAACCGATAGGTGGCAAATTAACATGGAAAATGGAAAACTGTTAAATACTTGCTTTTTAGTAGTATACAGGGTGATTCAGAACGGGCGTGCCAATATTAAAATGGGTGCTAGAGGAACTCCAAATAAGACGAAAAGTTTATTATGAAAAGTGACTACTAACAAAGATACAGGGTGTAAAAGTTTTAATATTTTTTAAATACCGTAATGTAATAATTAATGTGTGTTCTCGTTCTTCTTGTTAGTTTTGTTAGTGTTATTCTTAATAAACCATTTTTTCCATTTTCACTTCCCTTGCATATCGGTGAAGCCATTATGGAAAATTTCAGTGCATGTGCACGATTTCCAAAAAGCTATTTCAATCAAAAACTAAGCATTTTACGAAAAATTTTGAAGATACCAATTTCTTCCCAAATTGAATGTAGATTTCAAATACATTAATATCACCTGCATTCGCCAGTGGCGTAACATTGGATTGGGGAAATAAATAAACGGCCTACCCCTTAGCAACGCTACTGATGGGGCTAGCAGAGCAATTTTTTTTTGAAAATTAGAACTTGGCAAATAAAAACGACACCTTAAATTTCAACTCAATAATTTTCCTAGTTACTAAAATAATAAAAAAATATTAAAACTTTTACACCCTGAATCTTTGTTAGTAGTCACTTTAGAACATATGTTCATATAAAATTTTTGTCTTATTTGGAGTTCCTCTAGCACCCATTTTAATTTGGGTTCTCCAATTTCAAGCACTATTGCCCAATTAGTTTTAGAAGATTTAGAAACCAGTTATTCCCAAATTATCAAAATTTATTTCGTTTACTTATACATAGAGTACTTATTTAATTTACATAAAATATTAAAAATAAAAATTACTAAGTTATGAAGAAATGCCTGCAAGGGAGTTAAGTTTCTGTTCTCGAATTCGAGTCGTATCTCGCAGGCCGTTCAACCCTTGCACCCCCTAAAAGTGCCTGTACTTCCGCAATAGTTCGATTCTTAGTTTCGGGCACACAAAACACAATAAAGACGATAAAAATTACACAATTCGTGGAAAATAACCAAAATAGTCCGGAAAACCCAAGAGATTTATGCAAGTGAGCGAAAAACTTACTTAAAACAAATATCAAAGAAAAATTCACCATTTGTCCTATCATTAAGGAAGCCGATCTTAAACGGATGGGGAAAAGCTCTGAAGCAATGACAGATGGGGTAGAAGGCATCCCCAGCATGAAAAACGACCCTATACAAAACATGTAGACAACTGGAACGTTAGACTTCTGTATCTTGCCGGTTTTATGTTCCATTAAATAAAAATAAATGCCTAATAACACGCAAAAAAATGCCGCTCCGAAATTGACAATACCTAAAGTAATTCTGTTCCTAACTTTCCTCGCTAACCAAATCGAAACTATGGTTGCGGGAATCAGAAGAACGTTGAAAATTATAGAAGACATCTTATACGAGATGTTAGTGTTTGCCGCTAGGAAAAATTGTTGGGTGTATATGAAGAGCAGCTGACAACCGGAAAAACTTTTAAAAACGTGCAATGCTATGACGATGAACACGCTTTTTAGCACAATTTTATTTCTCACTAGTTCGCACGCCGAACCACCCTTAGAGCTCCCCAAATCTTTCTCCATATCTTTCAATTCGCCTTCAATTGCTTCCGGAGATCCACCGCGCAATTTCTTTAATGCTTGGCGCGCTTTTTGATATTTGCCATTCATGAGTAGGTAAGGGGGAGTTTCGGGCATAAAGAAACTGAAGATGAAAAGAAAAGCAACAGGAAATAGCGCTGATATCAAACTGAAACTTCTAATACTCAAGTACGAACCTAAAGTGTTGGCACCTGCGTCACCTAGAAGAGCAAAAAGTTCCCGTGAAACAGTCAACATTCCCCTATCTTTACTATGGCCCACTTCAAAAAGGTACAAGGTAGTGAGGGACATTGCGGAACCAACTCCTATTCCCAAAATCAATTTTGCCAAACAATACAAATAGATGGATTTACCGAAAGCTATGATTGTGAAAGCAGCCGCTTCACCAGCAGCTATTAAGATGAGCACCTTCTTTCTACCTATTTTATCTGCCAAATACATGAGTGGTATAAGTCCAAAAAGACGTCCCATGAATTCGGAACTTCCAAACCAGGTCATTTCTTCGTCAGATATCACATGCCCAAACGGATTATTCTCCAAGTCGTGTTTGTCTTTCAAATGAGCTATTATTGGTGAAGATCCAGAGTAAATTACGCCCCCTGTGAATACCAAAATACCAACTGCAAGAAAGAAAAGCGTTTCAACTGATGTAGATGACCAAAGATTAAAAAAATAACTTAAAAATGCCCTTGTTACAATTTTTCTCGGAATGAGTATTAAAACAGTTTTCGCAGTGCGCTAAAATTTGAATCCCATATACACTACTCAGAATTGTCTAAGGAACAAAACACGAGAACTTTCTGCGGATCTCCAAAATGTACATGCCGTAGCTGTTTTTGACCAAACCATCAGAAATCGTATCCATGAAGCTGTTCTTCAGTCTCGTCTTAGACAATATTTTGAGCAGTGAACTTCGCGAAAAAGAAAAAGTTCTTTTGCTTACCGAGATGACAGAAAAAAGTACAAAAAATTAATTTCATACAGATTTTCCCATAATTTTGATATTTCTGCACTTTGCAACCTGATTATTCGCTACCTCAAAATTTGAATTCACTCAATAATTTTGCAGGATAATCGACGACCACTGTTTCTGTGTTTGTTTAAAAATCACAATATTTACATAATGAACTAATTTTGGTGCTTACCAACAAGGGCAGTGAAATACGTGAAAACGTTGGTCCTATGTCTTTCCACTTCAACATCTGTCATTTTTCTCTAAAACAATCAACTGCTTTCGACCAATAGGTATTGTAACAATAACTTCCAGTGTTGCATTATGTTTATTCGTCAGAGGTTCCATTATCAGTTTTCCGTAGTTCAAGTATGCATATGCTTGCACTTGAAGTAGGTATGATTCCTTTACTAAAAATACGAAGAGACTTCCCTATACCTAATCCCAAATTTGATTCCCCATCATAGATCAGCCACACTCTTTTGAAGATGGAGGGTTGCAGAAGGTTTGTCCACAAGAACTCTCTAACCATTTAGAAAGCAGCAACAAAGTTCCTTTGGTATAGTAAGGTTACCACATTGCATACCTACACAGTGTTTTATGAAAAACCCTTAAGTACAGGAAAAGTGGAAATTCGCAGACGTCGTAATTTACTTTTTTTGCTATTTTTCTTATTTCAATTTTTTTCAATACCTAGTGCACTCAATTTGAAATAAATGTGGATAACCGAAAGTTTGGGGTTAAGCGAATATTTCTGCCCCTTCTTTTTTATAAGTAATTGTATTAAACTGCGAACTTGCCCGTCTAAAATTTAGTTTGTTATCATATCTTCGTTTCAGTTACCATTTGTAAGGAACTGTCGAAAATGTGAATATGAGTAATATTATATCGTATCACAACCCATACGTATGTAAGTATATAAGAGTTTGAAGTACCTGCCTATCCTTCAAAATTATTCAATATTCTATCGTCTCCTTTCTGACGTATCATAATTTCCAAATTTTGAATCTTTGGTAGATAAGAAACCCTACCAAAAATACATTTTTTAAATAATATTTGATATTTTATTAAAAAATTAATAACTAAAATCTAGCAAAACAAACAAAAACAAGAAAAAAGCATCAAACAACAAAATTATAGGAACTGCTCAAATTGATTGCCATGGTTTTCAACACATAATCTACAACTTTTAGTTAACAGATTGATGGCATTAATTAAAAAAATAGGATGGGCTTGCAAATATCGGAAAGCTGCATGTGTTGCCTCTGATGCTAGCTCGGCTTGATTGTTGTATCTTCGTATGCATATTTTTTCTTTTAAAAATGCCCAAACAAAAAAGTCTAATATACTCAGATCCGGTGATCTTGCAGGCCACAATATAGGTCCATTTGTACCCAACCATCTACCCGGAAAATGATTTTCTAAATAATTTCTAACTATTGCAGAATTGTGTGCAGGGGCACCATCTTGTTGGAATTATACACTATTTATGTTTATTAACGGAACATTTTCCATTATCGCCTCTGCGTTAATATTTAATAAATTAATTATCTCAATCCCGTTAAGTTTCCATCAAAAATTTGGTATGCTAGTTGACCATCCAAAATAAAACACGAAACGTTAAATCCAAAACGTCCTTGCGTCTGACGTTCAAAATTTGGTGCTGATTTGTATCAGACCAGTGACGCACATTATGCCTGTTAAATAATCCTACGCTGCTTATGTGAGTTTCATCTGTCCAAATGACAGACCGCCCAAATTCTGGATTTTCTTGAATTTTATTATTTTATTATCTCCCGGGAAGAGATGGTGAATAATTTGAATATTATATGCCTATGAATATTTAAATACACTTTTGTAAAAGTACTAAATGTCAAAAATTTTTCCAAAGAGTCGCAGCTGTCAAATATGATTCATAAATAATTTCGATTTCAAATTTTCTGTTCCAATCTTCCAAAATCCCCACAAAACACCAAATTCATCACTTGTCTTCCCAATGCCATTTATAATTTACATGTTCATGGTGTAATATCCCAACTTTTACAAAAATTGCCATTATTGGAGTCAAAATTACAACTACTATCAATAAAATCCAATATGGCAATATGGACAGAACTCAACAAATAATAAACACAAGAAATTAATAAATTTATATTTATTTTAAAAAATATGTACAATCTACTTAATAAGAAAAAATTAAAGAAACTAATAAAATTTGGCTTTTAATCAACAAGTGTTATTAATACAGAATTCTGTAATCAATCAGACATGAGCATAGGTACTTTACGTATTGCTTTATCAAACAGAATGAGCCAATATACTGCTCGATTACAAATTATTAGAAATAAACTATATACAAAAGTTGTTTCCAAACGAACTGGCAAAAGGTAAAAAAATTTTCAGTCATACAGGGTGACTCATGTTTGCTGCACACAAATCAACATTGTTATTCTAAAAAATTGATTTCATTTTTGGATAATTTAATCAATTTTGCAATTACTAAAGCTGTATCGGCGATATTTTGTCGAAATACAAGGTACATTAAATTGTAAACGTTTCTGTTTCCGTAATCGACCCGTATTTTACGGCTTGTTCTACGTTTACATTGCCTAAAAAGGTTTGTATTTCGGCGAAAGTTTTGCCTTTAGTTTCGGGCACCCAAAAACCAGTATAAACAACAGAAACCATACAAATTGCGGAAAATACCCAAAACAAGCCGAAATACCCAAGGAGTGCGATTAGTTGGGCGAAAAATTTACTCAAAATAAGCGACAAAGAGAAATTTACCATTAGTGCAATCATTAGGGATGTCGATCTTAAGTTGATGGGTGAAAGTTCTGACGCAATGACAGCTGGTAAAGAAGATAGCCCGAGCATGAAGAAAATTCCTATTCCCAATACGCACACGACTGGGAAATTGGACTTCTCTATGGCCCCTGTTTTATGTTCGATTAAATAAAAATAAACACCCAGTAGAAAGTAAAAAAATGCAATTCCAAGATTAGAAATAGTCAACAATATTTTGTACCTAATTTTCCTCACCAGCCATATCGAAAATACGGCAGCAGGAATCATAACGCAACTGAAAATGATGGACGACGTTTTGTACGAGATATCGGTGTTTGCTGCTAAGAAAATCTGTTGAGTGTACTGAAAGAGCAAATGGCAACCAGTAAAACTTTTAAGTACATGCATGTTGATGATAATAAACACACTTTTTAAAACAAATTTATTCTTCATTAAATCACGCGGTAAATTCACCTTACTATTTTCCACGTCTATCTCCATTTCTTTCAATTCGTTCTGAATGGCTTCCAGTGACTCATTTCGCATTTTCTTCAAAGCCTCAGACGCTTTTTGGTATTTGCCGGTCAAAAGCAAGTAAGGGGGCGTTTCCGGCATGAACCAACTGAAAATGCAAAGAAAAACAAAAGGAAATGACGCAGATATCAAACTAAACGTTCTAATGCTCAAATACGACCCTAAGCTGTTAGCAGCCGCGTCTCCAAGGAGACCAAACACTTCTCGTGAGACAGTGAACATCCCCCTGTCTTTATAATGGCTCACTTCGTAAAGGTACAGGGCCGTGAGACATATCGCAGAACCAAGACTCATCCCCAAAACAAATTTCGCGAAACAGTACCAATAGATAGATTTAGCAAAAGCTATTATAGTGAAAGCCACTACGTCAGCTCCCGCCATTATAATGTGCACCTTCTTTCTGCCTATCTTATCTGCTAGATACGCAAGTGGTATAAGCCCGAAGAGACGTCCAATGTAATCAGAACTTCCAAACCAGGTCATTTCTTCGTCAGATATCACGTGCCCAATTGCGTTGTTTTGCAAATCACTCTCGTCTTTCAAATGGGCTATCACTGGTGACGCCCCCGAGAATATTATGCCTCCTGTGAATATCAAAATTCCAACTGCAAAAAGGAAAATATGTAAGCTTGTACCTTGTACTTGTACCTTGACGCAGTTCTAGTAATACTGGGACGGGTGGGATGGCTTGTGCGCTTCAATGATCTAAAGAGCCGAACCATAGGTTTAACCATATTGGAGGGGTTTTTATTTGAGAAGCCAGACTAAATCAAGGCCCTGAAAGGGGGCAGCAGCTCTTTCAGTAATCATAGTGGCAGAGATCGTGAGGGTCGGTATGGCACTGTGATACACACTACTGCGATGTGGAAGGCAACGGGAAACCACCACATTATTATATCCCTGGTACAGCGTACTTCGAATTTATGATGATGGCACTTTCTGGAGTAAAATATTCCGGAGGTAAAATAGTCCCACATTCGGATCTCCGGGCGGGGAATGCTTCGGGGGGAGTCATCAGAAATGATAAGTGTAACATCTCATGAGTCGGAGCGTGGAATGTTAGAAGCATGAAAAAAGTAGGAAAGTTAGAGAATTTGAAAATTGAGATGGATAGGTTAGCATTAGACGTAGTAGGTATTAGTGAAGTGCGATGGCCAGAAGCCGGAGACTTCTGGAGCGGAGATTTTAGAGTAATACACACAGGATCTGTAGGAGGAAATTCGGGAGTAGGAATTGTTATGCGGAAAAAAGTAGGGCAGAGTGTAGAAAATTTCTTACAGCAAAGTGACAGGGTAGTTATGGTTAGGTTAGATTCGAAACCTGTAAAAACAGTAATAATACAGGTATATATGCCCACTTCTAACTACAGTGATGATGTCGTAGAGGCAGTTTATAGTGATATTGAACATGTGCTAGATTTTGTGAGAGGACACGAAAATTTAATAATTATAGGAGATTTCAATGCAGTCGTAGGCACAGGGCGAGAGGGCGGAATAGTTGGTCCCTTTGGATTAGGCAATAGGAACGATAGGGGAGTGAGACTGATAGAGTTCTGCGATAAACATAACTTAACGGTCGCGAACACTCTATTTCACCATCATGTTAGGAGACGCTACACGTGGAAGATGCCAGGAGACCTAGGGAGATATCAAATAGATTACATTCTCGTTAGGCAAAGATTTAGAAATCAAGTTAGGGATTGTAGAAGTTATCCAGGAGCAGATATAGATAGTGATCACAATATAGTCGTTATGAAGGCCAATCTTAAATTTAAGATTTTGAAAAAACGAAGCGGAAGAAGGTATCTTGACCCAGAGAAACTAAAAGATGATGATACGCGCGATAAGTTCGAGAAAAAGACAAACGAAGTACTAAAGGGCGCGGGCGAAAATATTGTTAGGGACATAGAGGAAGAATGGAATTGCATTAAAAATAGTTTAGTTTCCTCAGCTAGGGATATTTTGGGTCATAAACAGAATGAAAGTAGGAAACCCTGGATAACAAAACATATTGTGAGTCTAATAGAGGAAAGGCGCAAATATAAAAATAGGTTAGATGAAATAGGGAAACAAAGATATAAGGCGATCAAGTGGGAAATTATTCGGAAATGTAGGAAAGCGAAAGAGCAATGGATCGATGATAAGTGCAAAGAAGTGGAAAATAAGTTCGAAATAGGAAAGACTGATGAAGCATATAAAATAATTAGGAGAAATTTTAGAGAAATTGGATCTAGTACCAAAAGCATTAGGAATGAGGCAGGAGATATCCTAATCGAAAGCGGGGAGAAGGCAGATAGGTGGAAAGAATATTTAGGAAACTTATATGCGGGACAGGAAGTGCAAGATATATTAGAAAGTGAAAGCAGTGTAGAAGGGGATAACCTAGGGAGTCCTATAATGAGAGAAGAGTTTGAGCTAGCACTAAAAAGTTTAAGGAATAATAAAGCACCAGGTATAGATGGCTTGCAGGCAGAAATCTTAAAGTGCGCAGGTCAAGAGGTAATAGATCGTTTATTTAAATTAGTTAGTCGCATATACCTGACAGGCGAGATTCCAGAGGATTACAAACTGAACATCATGGTAGCTTTGCCAAAAAGGAAAGGCGCGGATAGATGCGAAAATTTTAGAACTATCAGTTTAACTTCCCATGCGTCAAAAATTTTAACTAGAATTGTGCAAAGAAGGATGGAGAAAAAGGCGGAAGAGATATTAGGAGAAGATCAGTTCGGATTTAGACGAAATAGAGGAACGCGCGAGGCCATTCTAGCTTTACGAGTAATTATAGAAAACACGATAGAAAAGAGAAAGAGCGTATATATAGGATTTGTAGATTTAGAAAAAGCCTTCGACAACGTAAAATGGGGGAAGATGTTCGAAGTGCTGAGAAAGGTAGGGATGAAATACAGGGACAGAAGAATAATACATAATCTCTACAAAGAGCAAAAGGCAGTTATCGAATGTGAGCAGGAACGAAGGGAAGTAGATATCCGGAAGGGAGTGAGACAGGGATGTGCATTGTCACCTCTAGTTTTCAACTTATATATCGAAGATGCAATTAATATTGTTAAGGAAAGAACAGCCTCAGGGATCAATGTACAGGGCCAAACTATTAACATGCTCAGATTTGCGGATGATATAGCAGTGTTAGCATCTAGCAAAGAAGAATTAGGAGCGGCTTTGAATGAAATGGAAGCAGTTTTGACACAGGGCTACGGCATGAAAATCAATAAAAAGAAAACTAAAATTTTGGTATGTAGATGGAGTGAAAATAGAACTAAAATTGAAATACAAATAGGAAATGAGAAGATAGAGGAGGTCGCGGATTTCTGCTACTTAGGAAGTAAAATAACCCAAGACGGTAGGAGCACTAAAGATATAAAACAAAGAATGGCGCAGGGACGAGTTGCGTTTAACAAAAAGAAACAACTGTTATGTTCGAGAACGGTTAATATAGAGACTAGGAAGAGACTTTTAAAGTCGTATGTATGGAGTACGGCATTATACGGGTGCGAAACTTGGACAATAGGAGAAGCGGATAGAAAAAGAGTAGAAGCGTTTGAACTGTGGTGTTACAGACGCATGATGAAGATACCGTGGATAGATAAGGTTAGCAATAGGGAAGTATTAGAAAGAGTTGGGGAAAGGCGAAAGGTATGGAAAACAATAAAGAGTAGGAGAGATAGGAAGGTAGGACACCTTCTAAGACACGAAGGAATAGTTCGCGACATACTAGAGTCAGAGATAGGAATAAAAAGAGGTAGGGGTAGGCCTAGATTAGACTACTGCTCTCAAATAGTTAGGGATGTAGGATGTTCTACTTTTAGGGAAATGCGTAGGTTAGCTCAGGATAGAAAAGAATGGAGGTACGCGTCCAACCAGTCTTCGGACTGAGAACCTTATTATGATGTATTTTTGGCGCGTGAATTCAAAAAGGCAGTTTCAAAATATGAGCATATTAAAGTGAAAAAAATGTGATTTCATTTTACATTATAAATTATCTAGCCCAAAAGTGAAAGATGGCAGCGCACCAAGAACCCATCTCATTGTGCAGACAAGATTCACCTGATTGGTGTCATCATGACGTTTTAATTTAATTGTCGAACAACAGAACTTGATAGACCGGCAGTAACCAGAGAGTCAAAATGTAATAGTATATTTCGTGTTTGGAAACCTATTTCTGCGCAGAGTCTTATTTGCAACGTTTAAAGTTATTAGAATACTTGGCATAAGTACTATAGGTTTGCAATAGATCAAATTTGTAGATGAATTTGCACTCAATTTAGGATATCTGGGTTTGATAAAAATTGGATCTCTTCAGTTAAAATGTTTAAGTAGTTTGGAGTACCAATTTTCCAAAATATACATTACGTTGGCAATAATTGTACTTACTCTAAATTTCAAGAGGGTCTTATCGTAAACATCAAATGAAAGAATGCATAAATCTTAAGTCACCTAAAATTTAAATTATCTTGAGAAAGTTCCCCAATTTGAATTTTGCAAAAAAAAGTTGAAAAATTTATAAATATGTATTTTTTGGCGTTATGACATAGGTACTTTAAATTTTAAACCAGTGGGTACGGTAAACTGAAAAAACGAGTTTTCATTCTTTTGCACATAAAAATAATGTTTGTTTGGAACTTGTATTGTATAGCAGCACAGTATATTATTTTGGAACAAGACTTTTCTCGACTTTTGTGCCCATTGAATTGAATTTCATTTTACATATAAATTATCTCTAGCCCAAAAGTGAAAGGTGCAACTATACTTGGGCCGCCCAACAGACGGAGTGATCACCCTGCAAGAACGTGCTCTAGCGGAGCCAACATAGTAGTTAGAAAATGACAATACTGGGCCAGGCCATCGAGTTCTCCAGGTGCCATCCACTTCTTCGGCAGTGACCTTGAAAGACACCAGAGGCTGCTGAAGGAGTCCTTGAAGAAGAAGTGGAAGTCATGTCTTCAGCAACGACATCTTCAGCAGCCTCTGGTGTCTTTCAAGGTCATTGCCGAAGAAATGGGCATGTCTTCAGCAGCCTCTGTTGTCTTTCAAGGTCATTGCCGAAGAAGTTGTCTTCAGCAGCAGCAGCAGCAGCAGCCTCTGGTGTCTCTCAGAAGAAGAGCCTCTGGTGTCTTGCCATTGCGCACCCAAGCCGCCATTTTGTGGTCTTTGGCTGTGGGTCAGGCGCCTGCGCCGGGACTGTCGCGTACAAAGCACGTGTTGTTCAGGCCAGTCCATCCTGGCCCCATCCACTTCTTCGGCAATGACCAGAGGCTGCTGAAGGAGTCATGTCTTCAGCAACGGTGTCTTTGGGGCCTTTGGCCGTGGCTCAGGCGCATGCGCCGGGCTCTGGCTATGAGAGTGGGCGGGGCAACAGCCAATGAGAGTGGTTGTGGGCAGCATCCAATCAGAACTGATCTTGTTGTTAGGTGCTGTTGGGCCTTTGGATGTGGCCCAGGCGCCTGCGCCGGGGTTTTCGCAAAAATAAAAACGTTGAATATATTTTTACATCAATATAATTAAAACTATAATCTGTATACAGAGTAGGCATGCGTGTATTTTCTGGGCAAATCGAAGCCCTGCAGCTTCTCATACCACTCTTCTGACCGTTTCATTACCCGGTGTATACTCAACGATGCGGTCATGCAGGATGAGACAGTATGCGGTTGTGTTGGGCGGAAAATTCTCGCTCGACTCAAATTCTAGACGCATATCTATGGGTCCAGGCTTGATGCTTTCCGACTGCTTTGATGCGTCAATCACCACGATGGGCGCTAGATCCTTGAACTGTTCCTTGCCGTATAACGGCTCGCCAACTTTTCCATAGTATAAACTCTGGAAGTTCTGGTACATTTCGTATAGCAGGGCGTATTTCCCCGTGGAGAAATCCAAGTTTAAATTCTCGTAGGGGAAGCACTCAGAATTCAGGTACAGTTTGACGTTTGTCAGATTGCAGTGGTCAAATTTTCTTGAATCCGTGTCCAAATTCGCTTTGCGATTCGTCTGGAAGGCGACAATAACGTAGCGGGGTTTCTCCAACCGTGTTGCAGTCTTGACGGCCCACGTTTGTTTCGTAGCTTGCGGCAACACCGGATACTCGTACAGCTCCCAGCTGCGAAAACATATCTGCAACGTTCTCTCTTCCTCGACAATATTGAGAAGTTTTAGGTATTCAGCATCCGATGGATAGATGTACGGCACCCTCCAATGAACCTTGCTCAACTCAATTCTGGTGTCCTCGTTACCCACGAAAGCGTTCCTATCGTTTTTCGATCGAGTCAAAATGAGCTCGTGACACACATTTAACAGAATTTTGGGGTAATCTTCCAAGAATCCCAGCAGGATTCTTCCTGGGATGCACACGTTAAAGTTCCCGTTCGCGTCGATAAGGTGGCTCGGTGAGTCTCCCGTATTCGTCCAGCCGGCATTCTCCAGGGCCTCACCCTCATTCAGAGAAACTACACCCTTCAGTGTGCTCGTGATGCCCACGTTTTTTGTTCGATCCACCTCTACCCCGTTTATTTCATAGCGGACGTAGTCAAAGAGGAAACTGAGGGCGTTATTTGTTAAAGCCGCATTTCCGCCTCCTGCACCCTTGATGAACCTGCCCTCTATGTAGATGCTGCTTAGATGCGGCAGTACGTAAACGTCTTGTTGGTGGATTGGTATGCGAATTTCGTCATTGGCGTTGAATGTTGTTGTTGTTGTCACGAACGGCTGATGTACGTGCACCTCGACACGGCGTGCTGGACTCATCCAAAACAGCACCGTTCAGAACACGAAACGTGTCTACGTTTATGTGTGTCATTATTCAAATGCGGTTCCCTTGTTGAAGCACAAGTATTAACTGACAGCACCGTTAATTTTCTTGCTTAAATACTCTCCATACAACCGTGCGCATGCGCAGTCTTATTCTTGCTCGTGTCATCAGCCATGGTGTTTCCGAATACAGCTGGCTGTGTCAACAGACAGCTGTATTCGCAAACAGACAGACAGACAGAGAGACAGACAGACAGACAGACAGATAGACAGACAGACGAACCGACAGACATACAGACAGACAACTACTGATAAGAATTCGGAAGTACGAGAATAACTATAGATTCCTTTTTGTCTCATCGAGCTGATTAATTTGATACCCTACATGATCTAGATGGGCGGGGCAAGGAGCGTGGCCGGGGGCGCGGTCAGTGAGTGGCCACCCCTAAAACCCACCCCCAAAAATCACCCTCCAAAACCACCTCAAGAACCGCCCCTAAACGCTACCCCTAAAACCACCCCCTAAAAACCACCCCCAAAAACCACCCCTAAAATCCACCCCAATATTCCGATACCTCTAGTCGAGTCCTTTAATTTACACCCCACATGACATAGTTTTTACGTAGGGGTTAGCCTAAATTTAGACTACTGTTCTCAAATAATTAGCGATGTAGAATGTTCTACTACCGAGAACTAAGATGTTTGCATATATCAATCAGATGGTTCCCACACGTGTCCGAAACGCAATAAGATAACAAGTAATTTGAAATAAGCAAACTGGAGAATGTTCTAGAATGTTTTTTTCCCACACGTGTCCGAAACGCATTAAGATAACAAGTAATTTCAAATAAACAATCAGAAGAATATTCTAGAATGTTATTTTATTGTCATAATACAAACAAACAAACGGGTCACCTTGTAGTGTCTACAACGTATTAAATGCACATGCAGAGCGTGGGATCAAACATAAACAAACATATCCTATCGGCAAGATGAAAGGTTATTTCCCATAATAAAAACAATTATAATATCTCTTATCGGCGGCGAACGTGCTTTTTTCTTAAACTTTAATATCAATATTTATTTAGTATAAACAATTGTAAATTTCCGAGAAAATAAATATTAATTCTGTAACTTCTGTTTACAATCATAAGTATATACGGATGATTTGAAAGACGGGCTTGTGGGCCGCCGATTAGCTCAGTTGGTTGGAGCGAGGGCTCCGGTGCGTGGGGGCCCGGGTTCGAATCCCGGTCGGCGTCATTTCCAGAACGTTTGCGAAAACCCCGGCGCATGCGCCTGAGCCACGGCCAAAGGCCCCAAAGACACCGTTGCTGAAGACATGACTCCTTCAGCAGCTTCTGGTCATTGCCGAAGAAGTGGATAGGGCCAGGATCGACTGGCCTGAACAACACGTGCTTTGTACGCGACAGCCCCGGCGCAGGCGCCTGACCCACAGCCAAAGACCACAAAATGGCGGCTTGGGTGCGCAATGGCAAGACACCAGAGGCTCTTCTTCTGAGAGACACGAGAGGCTGCTGCTGCTGCTGCTGCTGCTGCTGAAGACAACTTCTTCGGCAATGACCTTGAAATACAACAGAGGCTGCTGAAGACATGCCCATTTCTTCGGCAATGACCTTGAAAGACACCAGAGGCTGCTGAAGATGTCGTTGCTGAAGACATGACTTCCACTTCTTCTTCAAGGACTCCTTCAGCAGCCTCTGGTGTCTTTCAAGGTCACTGCCGAAGAAGTGGATGGCACCTGGAGAACTCGATGGCCTGGCCCAGTATTGTCATTTTCTAACTACTCAATATTAATTTATGACGACCGAATTGGAGTGATGCGACTTCGTTGGGTCTAAAGAAAGCGCATCACTGCGGTTCTGTCGTCCTAAATTGATAGTGGTCCCGTCTAGAGCTCGTGATTGCAGGGTGATCACTCCGTCTGTTCGGCGGCCCTAGTATAAGATCAGTGATTGCAATTTTGATGACAGCGCATCAAGAACCCATTGAGCTGTCAGCTTAGATAATATGTTCTGTAGCATAAAAAATGGCGTTAATTTACTTAATAAATTTAAAGCTTACCAACAAAAGCGGTGAAATAAGTAAAAGCGTTAGTTCTATGCTTTTCCACCTCGTTTTCCGTCATATTTGCCTTCAAAATAAATTTCTTTGGTTCAATAGAGTAATCCCGACTTCCCATATTCCCATTCGTCAGAAAATTTCACAATTTAATTTTCCATTGACTTGCTCTTGTGACATGAAATTTATTTACTAAATCTTCAAGTAGCACCCCGTACCTCCCGGTCAGCTTGTTTTCATAATGACTTGGGTTAAACTGAAGCGATAATTTTTTAAATATATTTTTTAAGATATCTCAGTTGCTGATCACATTAATTTGGTAAAAAAGTTGAAACATGAACACGAGTCATATAATGCGTCATAATTATACTGAATTTACGAAATATTTAAAGTACGCTTTATCGATAATTAATTTACGAGTCCATTTAATTAAGTAGCTTGTTCTTATATTTCTCAACAAAAACGCAAATTGCGGCGTACATCAGGGTAAGTGCACGATAAGGCAAAGTACATTCATGATCCACGCCACAAACTTGACGAAGCCCATTCTATTGCACAGTTTTGGTCATAGCGAAGACACATTCAGGTTGTCAAAATTTAAAAAATAATTGAAATGTGCTATATTATACATATAGGGTGTTCCATTTGAAACAACGAAGCAAGAGTGCGCCCGGCGAAAATGGGACAACCTGCAGAAACAACTTTAAAATTCGAAGACTTTTAATTGAGAAGGGAATTGTTTAAACCTTGTTCTGCTGTTATTATTGGCAACAACTTCTAATACAGATTTCTGTAATCTTAGGTATGTCATTACTGGTTGCCTATACTTCCGACATTTTTAAACACAACAGCGCCATCTGCTAACCCTAGCGTAATTTGTGCTGCTCTTGCTTCTTATAAGTAACTGTATTTCTTCCAAACTCTTCTTTGTCGTCTCGGGCACGAAAAATTGTACGTAAAACAAAGCAAAGACAGAGAATGCAGCAAATAACCAAAAACAACCAAAGTAACCCAATGAATTGTGTAGTTGCGTAAAGAACTTGTTTAACAAGAAACACAAAATTGAATTTAAGATCCTAGAAATTGCTAAAGCTGTCGATCTTAAGTTGGTAGGAAAAATTTCTGCTATTATTATCGGCGGTAAAGGACCTAGTCCTAAAATGAAGAAAACCAAGAAGCTTAATATTGATATGATTGGTACAACTGAAAACTGGCGGGTATTCTCGTGTAGATAAAAGTAAGTTCCCAAAGTAACTAAAGATGTCGCTACACCCGCATTAGAAATAAATAACATGGTTTTGTATTTAAAATTTTTTATAGCTAACAATGACACGAACGAGAAAACTAACATGGCAGAGCACACTATAATGGAAGACAAGCTGGGAGAAAAATTGTTGCCTGTAGCTCCGAAAATTTCTTCCGTGTAAGCTGTCAGAACAGAATATCCGCTCAACGATTGAAAGCTTGAAAGAAACAGACTAACTTTAAGACATCTAAACAGCTCTTTGCTTTTGAACAAATCGGTTATCGAACTTTCTTTGTAATGTTCCACATACGTTTGTATTTCCAAAAATTCTTTCGCTATTGTTTCTGTTTTTTTGTTTCTTAATTTCTTCAGAACCTTTAACGATTTTTTGGGTTTGTTAGCTGATAATAAATATGCTGGTGTTTCTGGCATGCACGATGTGAAAACACAAACGAATGCGAAGGGAAATGCTGCACACACCAGATTAAATGATCTAATCGTTAAATAAGGACCAAAAATATAAGAAAAAAACATGCCTAAAATACCAAAAATCAAGGAAGAAGAAAAGAGAACGCCTCTATCTACTCGATGACAAACTTCAACCATGTACAACGGCATTACAGATAACGAGGATCCACGGCTTATCCCCGACAATAGTCTACCAATATAAAACACTAAAACGCTTTTACCAAACGCGAAAGCTATAAAAGAAATAAAATACAAAATTGCTATTATTATTAATGATGATTTTCTCCCCAGTTTTTGCGCTACATACACCAAGGGCAGTGGTCCAAAAATGCGCCCCAAACACTCCAGACTTCCAATCCAACTGGCTTGATCATCACTCAGTTGTTCTCCAAATGGATTGTCTTGTAAATTTTTGGCATCTGTCAGTTTTGCGAGTATTGGAGATGTCCACGACCCAACAATTCCTCCAGTGAGAACAAGAACATTTGCTGCAATAATCGAAAAATTTCTTTGTATTGTCTCAATTAGGTAAACCGAGAAAGAAGAAATGAGGATTTAAGGTGTAATCAGGCAAATAAATATGGCGTAAAAAACTACACTCGGGTACAAAAAGTTACATACCTTACTATTTTTCATCTTAACTTATTTTTGGTTTAGTATACGATACTGTTACGAAAGTAACCCCACAATCGTCGCCTATGAGTTTGTTTACGGGAAGAACGATTCAACATAAATAAAGATGTTTTTATAGCGTTGACCTTGTCTTCCTAGAAGCTACGACGATCAGAAGTCTCTTTGGATGGTATACAGGGTGAGTCATTAAGGCGAAATCGGCCGATAACAAGAGTACAGTTCAAAATGGAAGAAACTTTCAAATAAAAGTTTTTCAAAAATAAGTGCTTAATGAGATAAAAATATTTTCAAATATGGCGGACTTCCGGTTATACCGGAAATGGACACTAACTTTGTTATTTTAAATGGAACACCCTGTATTCGTTTGCATTTTTGGATTTCTCATGAAAAATAAATGTCAGTTTGTTAATCAAACATTGGGTCTAAGTCGAACCGCTATCTAGTTTTTTAATTTTTTTTTAAAATTTTGACGTTTGCAGTAGTTAGCGCCATTTTGAATATCTTCGAAACGAAAGCACTTAGAGGAATGCGGTTTCGACAGTTCGTCTCTGGAAGTAACAGCCTATTAGACACAAGTATAACATGGAATCATAACTTTTTAATTAAATGAAATTTACCCATGCCAATATTTACTAATTAAAACAGGAATAACTCTTTTTTTTTAATGGAATGCTACATTGGTTCTCACCTCATAAGACGCAACATTAAATTTCCTTTCTGACGATGTATGGTTGTTGGCATCTGTCACCAGCAGTTTTTAAGAAAGTTGCGTTTTTCTGGAAATTTTAAATAATATCGTGTTATTGCGTTAACAATAGTTGGCGTTCAGCGGTTTTGTTTTGTTTTGCCAACGAAATGTCATTTCTATTAAATTATTGTTAAGTAAGAGTGCAATTTGAGTTCAATTAGTGAGAGTATTGATTTCAATTTTAATAAATATCACAATTAAGAAAACTGAAAATGTACACTCAAGAAGAATTAATTGCTATGGTGTATTCCTTGGGTGAAGCAGAAGGAAATTCGTTACTTGCCTCAAGAATGTATGCGCAACGTTTTCCCGAGCATAGACATCCAATTGTAACGGCATTCGCAAAATTAAAAGAGAGGTTTGAACGAACTGGTTGTGTGGGATACGAGAAGAAAGAACGTGTAAAATCAGTGACACATGAGGAAAATCAAGTTTAAGTAGCTGCTACTGTTGTCCGAGATCCTCATTTAAGTACCAGAGAAATTAGTCGCGGGTATAGAAATAAGCCAAACTTCTGTATCTCGAATACTGCGCAAAAATAAATTTCACCCGTACCACGTTCAGTTGGTTCAGGAACTAGATCAAAATGACTTCAACAATCGGTTGCAGTTTTGTGAGTGGGCTTTACGTAAACTTCAGGAGCGAAATGACTTTTTCGATCATGTTCTCTTTACGGACGAAGCTTCGTTTCATAAGAACGGTTTTTTTTCAAGATACAACTGCCATTATTACAGTACTGACAATCCCCATTGGATAAGGCCATTGGATCATCAACATAGGTGGTCTTTGAATGTATGGGGTGGCATAATTGGACGACACGTAATTGGACCACATTTTTTCGATGGAAATTTGAACGGTAATAGACAATTTACCACTTGCTGCAATACAACAGATGTGGTATCAACAAGATGGAGCGCCTGCACATTACGGGAGGGATGTAAGGGAGCACTTGACTGCAGCATTTCCAAACACATGGATAGGAAGAGGAGGTCCGACACCTTGGCCAGCGCGATCTCCAGACCTAACAAAACTTGACTTTTTCTTGTGGGGGTACGTAAAGCAGTTAGTTTACAGGGAACCTCCAACTACTCGAGAAAATATGATGGAACGAGTTCGCGATGCATTTCAAAGTATCAATGAAGATATGTTGATAAATGTGAACAATTTTTTGTTGAAACGATTGCGTGTTTGTTATCGTGAGGATGGCGGATATGTCGAACATTTAATCTAATTACATTAATTTATTTTTGTTGCTCTTATTATTTAATGATCTTTGAAGTTTTGGAAATGGTATAGAAGATTTGGAACGAACATTTTGTAAGACAATACAAAACAATATCGCCAAACGTCAACCATTGTTAATGCATAAACATGATATTATTCAAAATTTCCAGAAAAACGCAAATTTCTTAAAAACTGCTGGTGACAGATGCCAACAACTATACATCATCAGAAAGGAAATTTAATTTTGCGTCTTATGAGGTGAGAATCAATGTAGCATTCCATTTAAAAAAAAGAGTTATTCCTGTTTGAATTAGTAAATATTGGCATGGATAAATTTCATTTAATTCAAAAGTTATGATTCCATGTTATACATGTGTGTGATAGGCCGTTACTTCCAGAGACGAACTGTCGAAACCGCATTCCTCTAAGTGCTTTCGTTTCGAAGATATTCAAAATGGCGCCAACTACTGCAAACGTCAAAATGTTCAAAAAAAATTAAGAAACTCCATAGCGGTTCGACTGAGACCCAATGTTTATTAACAAACTGACATTTATTTTTCATGAGAAATCCAAAAATGTAAACGAATACAGGGTGTTCCATTTAAAATAACACAGTTAGTGTCCATTTCCGGTATAACCGGAAGTCCGCCATATTTGAAAATATTTTTATCTCATTAAGCACTTATTTTTGAAAAACTTGTATTTGAAAAAGTTTCTCCCATTTTGAACTGTATTCTTGTTCGCCTTAGTGACTCACCCTGTATAAGAAAAAGTAAGATTTCGAGTTGACATATTTTAGTTGCCCATGTTAGTTCAGGATAGGAAAGGATGGAGGCCATAAAAAGTTAATTTATACTTAATACTTACCGATAAACACAGTGAAATATGTGAAAGCGTTGGTCTTATGTTTTTCCAGTTCATCTTCCGTCATATTCCTCCAGAAACTACCACAATTTGGATGTGCATTTGAAATATATTTGGGTATGAAATATTCCAGTAGCACGCACCACTTCTAATCTTTTGCTCAGACGAAAGAAACTTGTCTTCAAAGTTCAAAATAACTTGACCAATTTGAGGTACGAGGTACGTAATTTAGTTTTAATTTTTTTATGTAGATACCTTAGTTGCCGATGAGGACCGGGAAAGAATGCAACATGAGCACGTGTCACGTAATGTGTCACCATAGATTAATTGACTTATTTTATCGATTATTTTATTCTATGGTGTCATACACGTTTAACAATTCGAAGTACCCACACTCCAACTTATTAATTAGTTTATTATGTAATGAATGAAGTGTCCTATTTGCGAGAACAAATAAAAGCACAAATTGCGACATAACTTACATTTATTGTTGGTAAACACATTTATTTAATAATACCAAATGAAATTTGACACAATCATTAACAATGAAACTATACCTCAGTTAACCATCCGATGCTAACGTTCCGCCCCATTAACTAAACCAACAATAGGCGTAGATGATACAAGAAAACCACTACGCGGTCGAAGCTTCGCACACGCAAGCGCACCGACAGGTCGATCACACGCACACTACCTACACAAAAGCTGACTTAGTGCAACGCGAGCGTCGGCTGAATTACAAAAATAACCAAAGTAACTATGTTATAAATCAAAGAACTAAATGAGCAACGCGTGACTATGTAGAAAAAAATAAACTAAACCTAAAAGAGACAAAAATAACAAGTGTTCAAAGAACAAAATGTGACCACAAGCCGCGGCCGCGGAACTACATAAAACCGGCCGTACGGGACGATCCGATATGAGGTTATAAATATTCTAGTACTGAATTGTAATTGACCCGGAGCTAACAGTGAAGGGAGTTCTGATGACAAGTAAAGGTCGATATTTAATTATTATAGCTTATCGAGCAGGTTAGTATAATTAACTATGAACTACGTCGGCGGCAGTGAGTAGATACTTTCCGTGTTAATCCTAAACACTAATGTGCAGAGGTCTTTAGCATATGATTTAACGGTCTGCACATGAACAAACAACATCAACACAGAAAAGAATTGCGCAAAGATGTTCAAAGATTTCATCTCTGATGGACCAGCATTTTCTACCATCTGGATTGACATTGGTTTTGTGGATAGCATATTTTTTCACCTGTAACAGAGTATGATCCTCTATGGCTTGTATCAGCCTATTTTCGTTCTCTTGGATTAACGCATCTGCTACTTGCATGTTTTCCCTGACAAATAATCAAGGTCAAATGGTTACCTAAAGAAGTCTTACGAGTATTACCAGTTTTTGCAGCCTAGGCGATAGATCAAAGTACACGAGTACAGGAGCAGACTTCACCAACATTGTTTCAGGCGATTGAAACATTCGTCTTCATAGCGCAGTGTTTCCTCAACGTGCTCATTTCTTATGACAGATTTGGAATTAATTGAGCTACATATTTATAGCCGACGTAAATAATAAAGATATCTTCCCTAATGAGATGCTATTGTACACAGTTTGGAACTGTCATGGTCAAGAGGTATTTTTAAAAAAGCTTGAGAAGCACATAACAGCGTAAAATGTCGTCTATCAGGGCCATCTTACTGAGAATTTATTATTCTAATACAGCACAAATAAAAATTAAATGTAAGTACTTTCCCCATTAAATAAATATCTTATTTGTGTTTGTAACAATGAATAAGAAAACAAATTGCATCATAACTTATATTTATTATAATAAACAAATATTAGCCTCCACAAAAACGAGTGAAATTGGACAGGTTTATAACCAATAAGTTTTTCTTGAAGATTGCCCCTAATGCCTAATACAGATTCCTGTATTTATTGCCCTGTACACAGAGTACCATCTATGGAGCAGTAGTGCAACTAGCGTTCTTCTTACTTCTTATCATTTCCTGTATTTCTTCGAAGCTTTTTCTTGTGGTTTCAGGTACAAAAAATTGTACAAAAAACAAAGATAAAATAGAGAATACCGCGAATAACCAAAAACAACCAGAATAGCCTAAAGCGTAGTGTAATTTTGTAAAGAATTTGTTTAATAAGAAACACAAGGCAAAATTTAACATCCTAGAAATTGCTAAAGCTGCCGATCTCAAATTGGTGGGAAATATTTCCGATATTATTATCGGGGGTAGGGGACCCAGACCCAAAGTGAAAAAAACTAGGACACTCAGTATTGATAAGATTGGTACGACGGAAAATGTGTGCGTACCATTGTCTATATAAAAATAAACCCCTAGAGCAATCAAAGAAATTGTTAAACCAGTATTAGAAATAAATAACATAGTTTTGTATTTATATCTTTTTATGGCTATTAGAGATACGAATGTGAAAAGGAACATGGCGGTACATACTATAATGGAAGACAAGCTGGGGGAGAAATTGTTGCCGGTAGCTTGAAAAATTTCTTGGGTGTAAGATATTAAAACGGAAAATCCAGACATGGATTGGAAAATCATGAAAAGCATGCTAATCAAAAGACATACGAAAAGCTCTTTGTTTTTGAATAAGTCAGTTATAGAGTTTTCATTATAATGTTCCACATACGTCTGAATTTCCAACAATTCTTTTTGTATCGTTGGTGTTGTGTTATTCCTCAGTTTCTTCAGTACATTTAGAGCTTTTTCAGGTTTCTTTATTGATATTAAATAGGCTGGTGTTTCAGGCATAAATATCGTGAAAACACATAAGAATACGAGCGGAAATATTGCGCATACTAAATTAAATGATTTAATTGATATAAAAGGACCTAAAACATCCGAAAAAGAAGTCCCAAAAATCCCAAAAACCATGCAAGACGAAAACAAAACTGCCCTGTCTTCACGGTGGGATATTTCAAGTATGTACAAAGGCATTACAGATAACGCTGAACCGTGGCCGATTCCCGATAAAACTCGGCTAATATAATACAAGAAAACGCTTTTACCAAAAGCGAAGATAACAAAAGAAACAAAATATAGAATTGCTATTATTATCAACGATGGCTTTCTTCCTAATTTTTCCGATAAATACACAAAGGGTAGTGGTCCAAAAATACGCCCCAGGTTCTCCAGACTTCCAATCCACGTGACCTGATCATCAGTTAACTGCTTCCCGAAGGGATTGTCTTTTGAATCCTTCGCATCTGCCAGCTTCACGAGAATCGGAGATGTCCATGATCCAACGATCCCTCCCGTCAGGACGAGCACGTCTGCTGCAATAGTTGAAGGAATCTATTGGAATTATACATTGCTATTACATACAGCCAGTGGTTGGATAGGGAACTATGCCGTAAATTCACTATAAATTCTTTATAAGATTACCCCACAACTTCCTTAAAGTCTCCTACAATTATTAAATTAGTGACAGCTTGGTTGAAATGTTAAAGTCAGTTTTGATAGGTAGACATCAACAGTACCTTCTGTGTCACAATATTTTATTGTTGAAAGAGGCGACGCGCAAGGTTCTAACCTGGGGTCTCTACTCTTTATAACTTTTTTAAATCGCAGAAGTTATGTCTTTGCCGATGACGATATTAATTAGCAGAATTTAAAAAAGATGCTCACATAGAGTTTAAGGAAGAATAACAGGTTGAAGGGTCGAAACCCAGTACAAAATTGAAATATACAAATGTCCCATAGGAAAAATTATTACTACAGAACAATTTATTAACTTACCAATGAAAACTGTAAAATACGTTCGCGCGTTCGTTTTGAACACTTCTTCATCAGTCATGCTTTCTTTGCCAATTAATACACAATTCCTTGTCAGGTATTAATTATTAAATTTTTTCCACAATTATTAGAATTTGCATTACTTAGTAAAATTGCAATTTTATATAATGAGCGATATAATTTTGATATGTATAATCAAACGAAAAATGGACACGTTTTATTTACAAACTTTTGAACCAGAACCAAGTCGCACTGAATGCAGTGCTAACTATGATAGTTGAAGTGAGCTGTTAGAAACAAAATCTGAATCACTAACATTTCGACAGATACTAATAGGTATTAACTTATCTAAGGAATACTTCATTTTAAATCAATGTAACTTATGAGCTATTCTTCATAAACGTACATAGTCAAAAGGGGTTCAGTAAAGATAAGTTTCTATTGTAAATGTCCAGTTCGTACCTAAAATATTTAGGTCTTCCATCAAGAAGCCATTAAAATGTTTAAGAGATTTTTCTGGTAAAACATTTGAATATACCATCATCATAAGGTTCTCAGTCCGAAGACTGGTTGGACGCGTCCCTCCATCCTTTTCTATCCTGAGCTAACCTACGCATTTCCCTAAAAGTAGAACATCCTACATCCCTAACTACTTGAGAGCAGTAGTCTAATCTAGGCCTACCCCTACCTCTTTTTATTCCTATCTCTGACTCTAGTATGTCACGAACTATTCCTTCGTGTCTTAGAAGGTGTCCTACCATCCTATCTCTCCTACTCTTTATTGTTTTCCATACCTTTCGCTTTTCCCCAACTCCTTCTAATACTTCCCTATTGCTAACCTTATCTATCCACGGTATCTTCATCATGCGTCTGTAGCACCACATTTCAAACGCTTCTAGTCTTTTTCTATCCGCTTCTCCTATTGTCCAAGTTTCGCACCCGTATAATGCCGTACTCCATACATACGACGTTAAGAGTCTCTTCCTAGTCTCTATATTAACCGTTCTCGAGCATAACAGTTGTTTCTTTTTGTTAAACGCAACTCGGCCCTGCGCCATTCTTTGTTTTATATCTTTAGTGCTCCTACCGTCTTGAGTTATTTTACTTCCTAAGTAGCAGAAATCCGCGACCTCCTCTATCTTCTCATTTCCAATTTGTATTTCCATTTTAGTTCTATTTTCACATCCCCTACATACCAAAATTTTAGTTTTCTTTTTATTGATTTTCATGCCGAAGCCCTGTGTCAAAACTGCTTCCATTTCATTCAAAGCCGCTCCTAGTTCTTCTTTGCTAGATGCTAACACTGCTATATCATCCGCAAATCTGAGCATGTTAATAGTTTGGCCCTGTACATTGATCCCTGAGGCTGTTCTTTCCTTAACAATATTAATCGCATCTTCGATATATAAGTTGAAAACTAGAGGTGACAATGCACATCCCTGTCTCACTCCCTTCCGAATATCTACTTCCCTTTGTTCCTGCTCACATTCTATAACTGCCTTTTGCTCTTTGTAGAGATTATGTATTATTCTTCTGTCCCTGTATTTCATCCCTACCTTTCTCAGCACTTCGAACATCTTCCCCCATTTTACGTTGTCGAAGGCTTTTTCTAAATCTACAAATCCTATATAGACGCTCTTTCTCTTTTCTATCGTTTTTTCTATAATTACTCGTAAAGCTAGAATGGCCTCGCGCGTTCCTCTATTTCGTCTAAATCCGAACTGATCTTCTCCTAATATTTCTTCCGCCTTTTTCTCCATCCTTCTTTGCACAATTCTAGCTAAAATTTTTGACGCATGGGAAGTTAAACTGATAGTTCTAAAATTTTCGCATCTATCCGCGCCTTTTCTTTTTGGCAAAGCTATTATGATGTTCCGTTTGTAATCTTCTGGAATCTCGCCTGTCAGGTATATGCGACTAACTAATTTAAATAAACGATCTATTACCTCTTGACCTGCGCACTTTAAGATTTCTGCCTGCAAGCCATCTATACCTGGTGCTTTATTATTCCTTAAACTTTTTAGTGCTATCTCAAACTCTTCTCTCATTATAGGACTCCCTAGGTTATCCCCCTCTACACTACTTTCGCTTTCTAATATATCTTGCACTTCCTGTCCCGCATATAAGTTTCCTAAATATTCTTTCCACCTATCTGCCTTCTCCCCACTTCCGATTAGGATATCTCCTGCCTCATTTCTAATGTTTTTGGTACTAGATCCAATTTCTCTAAAATTTCTCCTAATTATTTTATATGCTTCATCAGTCTTTCCTACTTCGAATTTATCTTCCACTTCTTTGCATTTATTATCGATCCATTGCTCTTTCGCTTTCCTACATTTCCGAATAATTTCCCACTTGATCGCCTTATATCTTTGTTTCCCTGTTTCATCTAACCTATTTTTATATTTTCGCCTTTCCTCTATTAGACTCACAATATGTTTTGTTATCCAGGGTTTCCTACTTTCATTCTGTTTATGACCCAAAATATCCCTAACTGAGGAAACCAAACTATTTTTAATGCAATTCCATTCTGCCTCTATGTCCCTAACAATATTTCCACCCGTGCCCTTTAGTGCTTCGTTTGTCTTTTTCTCGAACTTATCGCGCGAATCCTCATCTTTTAGTTTCTCTGGGTCAAGATACCTTCTTCCGCTTCTTTTTTTCAAAATCTTAAATTTAAGATTGGCTTTCATAACGACTATGTTGTGAGCACTATCTATATCTGCTCCTGGATAACTTCTACAATCCCTAACTTGATTTCTAAATCTTTGCCTAACGAGAATGTAATCTATTTGATATCTCCCTAAGTCTCCTGGCATCTTCCACGTATAGCATCTCCTAACATGATGGTGAAATAGAGTGTTCGCGACCGTTATGTTTATCGCAGAACTCTATCAGTCTAACTCCCCTATCGTTCCTATTGCCTAATCCAAAGGGGCCAACTATTCCGCCCTCTCGCCCTGTGCCTACGACTGCATTGAAATCTCCTGTAATTATTAAATTTTCGTGCCCTCTCACAAAATCTAGCACATATTCAATATCACTATAAACTGCCTCTACGGCCTCATCACTGTAGTTAGAAGTGGGCATATATACCTGTATTATTACTGTTTTTACAGGTTTCGAATCTAACCTAACCATAACTACCCTGTCACTTTGCTGTAAGAAATTTTCTACACTCTGTCCTACTTTTTTCCGCATAACAATTCCTACTCCCGACTTTCCTCCTACAGATCCTGTGTGTATTACTCTAAAATCTCCGCTCCAGAAGTCTCCAGCTTCTGGCCATCGCACTTCACTGATACCTACTACGTCTAATGCTAACCTATCCATCTCAATTTTCAAATTCTCTAACTTTCCTACTTGTTTCATGCTTCTAACATTCCACGCTCCGACTCGTGAGATGTTACACTTATCATTTCCGATGACTCCCCCCGAAGCAGTCCCCGCCCGGAGATCCGAATGTGGGACTATTTTACCTCCGGAATATTTTACTCCAGAAGGTGCCATCATCATAAATTAAAGTACGCTGTACTAGGGATAAAATAATGTGGTGGTTTCCCGTTGCCTTCCACATCGCAGTAGTGTGTATCACAGTGCCATACCAACCCTCACGATCTCTGCCACTATGATTACTGAAAGAGCTGCTGCCCCCTTCCAGGGACTTGATTTAGTCTGGCTTCTCAAATAAAAACCCCTCCAATATGGTTAAACCTATGGTTCGGCTCTTTATATCATTGAAGCGCGTAAGCCATCCCACCCGTCCCAGTATTACTAGAACTGCGTCAAGGTACAAGTCCTTTGGGAAGGTGAATATACCAGTGCGATTTTTATTTATATGGCGCACAGCTACGAGCGTAGCACACGGGTGGACGCAATTGTCACCTTCCTCGCGTGCTTAGTTATATGCAACGTATCGCTTTCTTCCCACAGCCCCCTTAGATGAAAACAGGCAACTTGAAAAAAAATCGGTATGGAGAACCATACATGACTTCCATGTTCACTGTATATAACAAAAGAATACTTAAAACAATTATCTGTTTATTATCGGCAATTTTACGAACGTTGGTTTAGTAATCACGAGTATCTATCAAATTGACACTATTGTAGGTTACTGTAAGTTACCAAAATCAATCCTCGTTGAGACGCACTTCAAAAAAAATCATTAAAATCGGTTAGTTTTTACGCCAGTTATCGAACGCCAAAGAGATCCGGACACACGCACACAAACACCCGCACACACACACGCACAGACACGAAGCTAAAAAACTTTTTCTCGAAGTTTTGAAGTTAGTGCAATGCGAATCTGACCTTATCTCGGACAAGAATTTTTGTCGGTAATACAATACATACTTCTATTTCATTATATTCAAATTAAAAGCAAGCAATACTGATTTGAAGCTTCAATTTGAATTGACACATCGCCATCGCAGCCTACTAGATAAATTAATGTAAAAAAGGGTCATAGCGAAGTCCCTATTGGTGTAGTGAATAATGATTAATCACTGCTAGCTGATTGTCACCAAGCCGCAACGGTTTTTTATGGCGTTGACCTTGTTGTTTGTTTACGAGTCCAGAAGGTTCGAATGCAGCAACAATATTCCAATTCCCGAATGATCTATGAAGAGAATTTATTCGGAAGCAAGAGGCCGAGATGAAAGTTTTTAGTTTTGGTTTTGAGAAGCGAAGAAAGCGATAGATCCGGGCGAGTATCTATACGTCTTAAGTGTTATAGTATATGCTTTCAGTGTCTGATGACGGTACGAGCGTGGTTTGTTTTCGGATCTTGAGTGTACCGGGGCGTTTTCGGTCGTGATTAACCGTTGTTTGTAGAAGTGTTTTTAGAGAAGTTCGAACTGTTGATTTGTGTATTGTTTAGGTAATTATTTGCGTATTGTTTAATTGTTTGGTGGTAATTATTTAATTGTTATTGCTTGTTGTGGTTGGTTGCTTGTATTTTCGCATTGTTAATTTGAAAATTTAATGTTCTCAAATCACTTTTAATTGTAAATATTTGTACATAAAACATAAGTCACTGTAAATAAGTTGTGTAAATACGAAATACGATACAGTATTTTATAGTTATAGGAATAGCATATTTCATTACCAGTCCGGAAATCGGGATTTTGCCGTGCGCGCGACAAATTCTCGTGTGAGGCGCAGCAGAACACGGGAAGTCATGCAAGAACGGAAAAATCCATTTCTGGACGTGTAATGAACGATATTTTTTATTATGTCTACCTGAAAACAACATAAACAAAAAATATCAGAAAATATCGCAAAAAAAAAAGAATAGGAAGTGGATTATCAACATTTTTAATATGAAAACGAGGTGTTTTCAGGTGAGTATAATAAAAAAATATTTCACATGGTTTTATTTACTGAGAGAATTTATTGAAATTTAATAACATACGATTATACTTAAAATTTTGTATGTATAAAAGCTTAAGCTTAAGTTTCTGTTTTCGAACTCGAGCCATATATCGCCGTTCGTTCCATGCTCCCATTCCCTAACAGTGCCTGTATTTCAGCGAACGTTTTCCCTTTAGTTTCAGGTACGCAAAATACAACGTAGGCAATAGAAAGTATACAAATTGCGGAAAATAGCCAAAACAGGCCGAAATATCCAAGAAATGTGTACAATTGTACGAAAAATTTGCTCATCAAAAACGTCAAACAAAAATTGACCAGCCTCGAGATCATCAACGCCGATGATCGCAGATGGGTGGGGAAGAGTTCCGACGCTATGACGGATGGTATAGGTGCCCATCCCATCATGAAGAAACACCCTATACCCACCACGACCACAACGGGGTAATTAGATTTATGTGTATTCTCAATGTCGTGTTCAATTAAATAGAAATAAACGCCTAACAGAAAGTAAAAAAATCCGGCTCCGAAATTGGAAACAACTAAGTTTACTTTGTACCTGAGCTTCCTTGCTAACCAAATTGAAGCGATGGCAGTGGGAATCAAAGCGCCATTGAAAATAATGGAAGACAATTTATAAGAGAAATCGGTGTTTGCTGCTAGGAAGATTTGTTGGGTGTATATAAAGAGTAACTGGCAACCGCTAAAACTTTTTAATGCGTTAATAACCACAATGATGAAAAGGCTTTTTAGCAAAATTTTGTTTCTTACTATGTCCCACGCGGAACCACCCCTAGAGCATTTCACATCTTCCTCAATCCTCTTGAGTTCATTTTCAACTGCTTCCGGTGACTCACTGCGCATTTTCTTCAACGATTTGTATGCTTTTTGATAATTATCAGTCAGAAGTAAATAAGGCGGAGTTTCCGGCATAAAACAACCGAAGATACAAAGAAAAACCAACGGAAATGAAGCAGATATCAACATGAACATTCTAATCGTCACATAGGACCCTAAACTATTAGCAACCAAGTCACCAAGAGCAGCAAATAATTCAGTTGAAACAACCATCATTCCCCTATCTTCAGCATGACCTATTTCAAAAACATACAGGGCTGTTAGAGTTTTCGCGGATCCAACGCTGATTCCCAAAAATAATTTCGCGAAACAGTACAAATAGATGGATCTAGCAAAAGCTATGATTGAAAAAGCTACCACATAAGTAGTCGCTATCAAAACGAGTATGTTTTTTCTGCCAAACTTATCCGCCAAATACGCCATGGGTATTATCCCCAGAGATCGCCCTATAAATTCGGAACTTCCAAACCAGGTCATTTCTTCGTCAGATATCACACGCCCAAATGGATTACTCTGCAAATCATTCTTGTCCTTTAGATGGGCTATCACCGATGACGTCCCAGAGAATATTATACCTCCAGTTAATACCAAGATACCAACTGTAAACACGAAAAAAAAACATACTTTAAAATTAAACCCTAGTTATTTTCTATCGAAAAATTCAACGGTAAGGCGATACGATGTTTCATCTATACCACAACATTTTTGCTAAACAAATTCGCTACTCTGTAACGAACTTAGATTGGCGTTAATTATTTTGTTCTGCTGCGTCAAATAAGAGATCGCGGCACCTGAAAAAAGAAACATATGGAAGTACGACATACGCGTCAATAAACCGAAGGAAAGCTGAAAGCTGAGAGCACAAAGGACGCGCGCTGCAAGGTCCGAGTCGATAGATGGGAGTAGCCGAGAAAACGAACGGCCGTTCCCGAAGAATGACGGAAAAACTAATAAAACCGCTTGTCGACGGCATGACTGGGAGCTTTTCTACCAGACACGATCCGAATAACTTTCTCAACTATTGAAAGTACGTGAATACCAATTTTTCGTTGCGTGCTGTAATTTACTGTTGAACAAATATATCGACGATAGGTTACGAGAAGTGCCGGTGTTTAATTATTGTTGCTGTGAGGCTACCAATAATTAAACATACGTTAATTAATCCGTTGTAGAGATATAACATTCTGAAACCCAACTGGTGCCGATGGGATGGAGAACGGACATGTTTACCCAGGTGGAGACGTACAACTGGGGGAGTGTAAGAACTGCAGGTGTTCAAAAATAGATCCCGACGTCATATTGAAGAACTCCGATTGGCCGAAGATGACTTGGGAGCTTTCCAGTTTAAGAGCCAAGTCTCCCTTCTGCATTTTCGAGCGATTCAGATGTTCCCGCCTTTACAAACTGTACGATTATTTATTAATATTTTGCTTTCTAATTTTGCAAGCATATACAGAAAACATTTCTTAAGAGTCGTCTCATCGGCGATTTCTAAAAAAAATAATAGAAGTTTGTCTTTTTCGGCTCCAAATATACCCTAATTTTGTGTACTTATAACTTACTAAAAAATTACTCTTTTAAAAATCCGAGATGAGAGGCCGATTTCCACAAGTTTCTTACCGTCAGCATTGCCCTACTTTCCCACTATGCCCGTAGCATATACAGGGTGTTACAAAAAAGTAGGTCAAGTCTTTCTTTCCAATGCTAATTTGGCTGTCAGACGTTATGCAGGAATATGACCGAATCGGTACCATCCAAGGGCATTTTTCTGAAGCTTAGACGTTATGCAGGAACATATGCATCCAAGGACATTTTTCTCGAGCTTAGTTCGTCCCCTTAGAAAAATTGGGAGACTTAAACAGCGAGTGGATTAACAACACACATAGTCAAATGAGTTGCAACATCTCGTAAACCAAGCCCTAAATCAAAATTTTACAAGAAGGAAAAAATAAAAGAAATGAACGCTTGGTATCAAATCAGAGAAAAGTTGGGCACGTTCGCGCATTAATTTTTTAATCAAAATTACACAAACACAAAGCTGAAACCAGAATTTTGATACCGTTTTTCTCGAAAATAATGTTGATTTTTATCTCTTCAATTCTTTTTGTACTAAGAACTTTAGAACTATAGAACTTTTTCCAAGGAATTCAGTAACGTACGTAGTTGTTTTCTAGGGAGCGTATTTTTTGAGTTATGACATAAAGTTGAATTTTTAAAATGGAAATCATAGTAGGTCTAGTTCGAAAGGCTTTTTTAAGCTATCAAAATATATAATATACTTTTATATTGTTATTTCAAAAAACGGCAACGATTTTGGTACTTTTTAAGTTGTAACTTTAGAAAATATAAGATAGGTAGGTACATTTTGATAGCTTAAAAAAAGACCTTTTGAACTTGACCAAAGAATGCTGCGATTTCCATTTAAAAAATTGAACTTTATGTCATAACTCAAAAAATACGCTCCCTAGAAAAAAGCTACGTACGCCACTGAATTCCTTGGAAAAAGTTCTATAGGAATCAATCTTAACAGTTTTAGTCTGCTTAGCACAAAAAGAATTGGAGAGAATTTTTGAAAATCGATGAAAATCAATATTATTTTTTTTCTCGAAAACTAAAAACGATATCCAAATTCTGGTTTCGGCATTATATTATACTCAAGAAAATAGCTCATGTTTGCGAAAATCCCAAGGCTCTATCTTTGCTGCTTCTATGAGAAACCCCGAAATCACAACGAAAATAAGACACCCTGTACAGACAAAAATCCAATTGCATAGTCCCTTCAAACGTCAAACCGAACCAGATTCAGACCTATACAAGCTGCAATACAAATTGAAATTAAAGCTTTGCTAAGCGAAGCCAGAGTGCGACCCTGGAAGAGCTTCCCAGCCATGTGTTTTTGACCGTGGACCCGCCTTCGGAGCATACCTCGTCTTACGTCCCTAAAAAATCTTGATGTTGGCGATCGGACACTTGGCTCTTATTATAAAAGACGGGAAACTGCTGTAGCAATTCAGTCATTCGACACAAACCACTATTGCCAAGCATTTTTCTTCAGAGAACAGGGAGTGAGACTGCAATCCCGGTAGTGATAATTGAGTATGAATTTGGTCGCCGCGTGTCTGGTAGTGGTCATTATTCAGTTGTAATTGTTATATTCATATAATATAGTACGTTCAGTACTAGAATAAAGTTTAAGTTGCCATTACAAGTTATTTTTCAACACAACTAACACCTGGTATATGATTTTTATTAAGATCTAATTATTTTATTGGTGCCAACCACGAATGATTTTCAACATTCGTTTATAACGATTTTTCATTCTATTTTGGTTTCAGCTCCCATCTAAGTTTATTCCACCCGTCGTGATTCACTGATAACACCCGGAAGTTTAAGGAATGAACAGAACACAATGTTTACTTATAGTAACTTTGATGCTTACCTACCAAAACGGTGAAATACGTGAAAGCGTTAGTTTTATGTTTTTCCTCTTCATTGTTCGTCATATTTCTCTCCAAAATCAACTGCTTTGCTACAAGAGAGTAACTCTGACTTCGAATGTTCAATTCTTTCAGTCGTCAGACTTTTGTATTATCTTAAGTACCTACCTATACATAATTATGCTTTATGCTTGCACTTGAAATATAAAATACAATAAACAGGGTGTTTCGACTAAAAGCATTTCTTCCAAAGTTGTCTTTTCATAATCAAAGTTGTGCTACACATTTTAAAATTGTCCAAGAGTATACAGCGACCACCAAAAAGCCGGCATCAAAAATTTCTGCGACCAAGGTTAACAAAAATAAGCAATCCAGAATAACATTTCGTAAGTTTTGCTTTATTTCCTAAGTAATTACAAGTATTTTTTATAACATTCGCTATCAACAATTGCCTATCATAATTAAATAATGACTAGGGGACATTAAATTATAACATCAGAAAATGTTATAACCATAATCTTATAAAACTATTTACATCACTACCTCTCACTGCTGGCAACGCAAGAACGAGCCCTGACGTCACTCGGCACTACCAGCTACTAGCTACCAACATTGCTGACGTCAGAACCGCTCCAGTGGGTTACGTTAATACTTTTTTTGCCTAACAAGACAATGAAAGACGAATAAAAAATAGCGTTAATAAGTCATGTTCTTCAATAATTTTGACAAAATTTAAACTTTTGAGTATTAGTATTTAAATAGAGGAACTTTTTGATAGTTCCGCGTACAACAAATGTTTGAAAACTTTTTTTTTGTTTGATCTAGCTATACTTATATACACTTTCATAGCTTTATACATCTAAAACCGTAAGGCTGAACGTGAAATTCCCTTGGAATCACACCGATGTAAATTCATGCCGACTTCACAGCGAAAAAATGCAAAACGTTTCGCTGTAAAAGTCGCAGTTACGACGCTACAACATTAATTTCTATAACAGCCGATTCATTTGTAAATTTAAGTTATACAAATCTAGGCCAGTTTAAGCGTATTTTTCTGAAGTCACGCGAAGCCGGTACGGGCGTTCGCATAAACCGTGTTACCGCGAAAAATTCCCTATAACAAAAAAACATCGAGCGCCAAACGCGCTAAAAATTCAGCAGCTAATCACCAAAAACAACGACCTGCCTTAAAAATCAAGTAGTCCTGGGAATGGTGTTAATAATTGGAGTAAGTACAATTGTTTTAAGCAATTTTTAGCGAGGCAGAAACCTTCCTCCTCGCGGGAAATTAGGTTACATTATACATAGGACAAGTATACAAAGACAATTATGTATCGTGAACATAATTATATAATTTGATCCTCGATCAGCTGATTCTTTTAAATGTACCAAAGAGCTTTCTTTTATTCCTGAAGTTTTTTTATAGGTTAACTGTTTTGATTTGTGCTGTATTGTCCGACACTATCATATTAAAACCCTCAAGCATCATCGATTTTGATTTCCTGAACACATTAAAGTTACATAACCACCCTCCTTTACCCCACCACACTCACATAACCTACAACACAACGTTTAATTTGTAATGATCTAATCTTTTTTATTGCCAAGTTCTGTTATATCGATCGCTTGTGCTAACAAATTTTTATTGTAATTAGTAGTGTATTTTTGGGGATTTTGGCACAAAAGCTCCGTCACCATTAATAGTATTGTATATTAAACTTCCTAAAGTTTAGATATTTTGCGACCATCGCTGTGTAGTGGAGATCTAGAGGATAACCCCGAGGCTATGAAATTTCGAAACTTCGATCGTTCGTGCGGAAGCGCAAGGCCATTTCTCTCGCATATATGTAAATACACGACGCGACGTCGAAAACGGCGGAGAGTTCCTTAATAAACTCGTTAACAACTACACATCTACCTACTTAAATATTAGTTTCTAAACACTAATACTGAATTGAAGAGTGTTCTAAATAAGTTACATTGTGGTGCAATATAACATCAAACATATCGATTACATGATTACATCATATACTAATAATTTTTTATGTGGCTCGACCGAATTAATCTGCACCTTCAAGAAATCCGGCCGCCATTTTCTTTTTTCTTTTTGTGACATCGATTTTACGCACGTTCACTACATATAAAATTACACGCTGTTATATTATTTAAATAACACGAAGACAAAAAACATCTAATTCCATATATAAGTAAGACTCCCGGTTTTTGTCCGTTTTCGACGGAGCGTCTCGCGAAAAACAGGTTTGCGGGACAATAAGGGCACCAAGGACTCGACTAAGGGCTCAGTTCAGAAGGACCCGGGCACCCACACAGTCTGCGAAAACGGCGAGTTTCGCGATGAATTGACTACAGCACTATAGGTAAGTTTGAGAAATGCTTCATGTATGTCTGGTTCATCCTTTCATATTCTTCTCATTCCTAGAACTGTTCCGAGGTATTGGAGATTAAATGTGCAAGAAACATGATCCTGGATCGAAAAAAGTGTCGATGCAGTGGCCTTCCAAGGGCTCCAGTCTTCCCCCTCTGTAGGTAAATGATCCTTACTGACTTACATCTCTTACAGAACAGAGTTTAAATAAAATTCACTTATGAACCCAGCATAATCATAAAGCATTTCATCAAAAAACATCTCGGTCACCATGCTCTTGAAAATTATTCCGGATCAGTATTTCATTACTCTCGAACCCGATGCATTATTAATGAGTTGAGAGCGAGGGCCGGGCGCTTAGAGCACTAGAAACGACGCCTCCTGTCGTCGAAATTTAATAGCTCACCGACTATGCACTTTTTGTTTGATTTCTGCTTACCGGAAATGCGGCGTACCACCCTTAAGGGGATCGTTAATAACTTAAGGGTTTTGGATTTTGATATTTAATGGTGAGAGAAAAATTCAAGTGGGCCAGGGAAAATTTTGACGCCTTGTGGGACGTAGTAAACAGAAAGTTTATCTGAATTCGTTTTAACAGAAAACATGTTAGTAGTATGGTTTTGAGAGTTCGCATTCCACCAAGTAGCCATTTTTGGGCCAGCATTAAAAACTTACACGATCGTATTTGCTCAAACCCAGCAAAACCTTGCGGTTACTTAGTTCACAATTAACTGTACGAAAGCTCTTCGGTTTTAAATGTTAATTATGACATTTCTTCGAGATTTAATAACAGTAAACGAATAAACTATTTTGAAGAAGTAAAAAACGGACATCTGGCAACGAATGTAAGCTCAACGCAAACAAAAATTCATTTCGCAAGTTAATTGCACAAGATCGCTAGTTGAGAAGGAATAGAGTGATTTGTGCCCTGGATCATCTAATTCAAATGAAAAGAGCTGAATAGCTCAACCCGTTTGGAGGTATCGACTACTACGAGGTACGACTTTGAATATAGAGCATTAGTAGTGTGTTTTTGGAGATTCCGGCACAAATACCCGTCAGTATTTAACATTTTGACTTTATTTTGTATATTTTAACATTTGCAATGAGACTCGCCACGGAAAATTATTTCACAATTTGGTGTTTAGCAATCAATAATTTTAAACAAACATGATAATGCTTCTCATAGTATACCGGAGTTTCTTGCAATAATTCCGCCACTCTGTGTTCTGTTGCAAATTAATGAACTTCCCAACGAAATATTTTTTTCTAAAATCCGTAATTTATAGTTTTAAAAGGTTTGTACGGATTAATTATCAGTCGGTGGTTTACTTTCGCTGAATCAAATTTTTAAAATTTTAGACTTGAGTAGTGTGTTTTTGGGAATTCCGGCACAACCCCTTGATCAATTTCTTTAAAAGATTTTCATGGCAACTTGTGACTTCCTGTTAAACAGGAAGTGAGTTCAAGTTGCGTAGTTCCTCCAAATTTAAAACCCACACATTAAAGAAACAAGGGATCTGAAGACTATTTAACGATTTTGTGGACACCTAGTACACTAGGCGGATATTTAATTGCTAGCTAGCTATTCCATACAATACAGTTCTTCCCGCTTACTTTCGTTGACAGATGCGGGTCTTTCTGCTCGGGAGATGTCAAAGACAACGTTATAGATAAGAGCAACATCACAAAGACTGTAAAATCGTACGTCCCCTGTGGCAGAGATCAGTTGCGGATATATTACAGATAACCAAGAGTTGCATAAGTCTTGACGAACGGAGTGTCCACTTTACACGTCTCCCTGTGGACGAAAGAGATCATCATTTTAACAGCCACGGGGTATTGGTGAGAGTGGAATCTACACTAGTGCTAGGGTAGTGCGTTCATCGTCTGAACTTACTCGTCTTCCCAGGGGCAGACGTCGTTGCTTTTCGCCTCTTGGCCAGGATCAAGCTCCAACTCCGGGGGGAGCTCGCTCGCGGGAGACTCGCTGTCCGGTTCGGCCAAGGGCGCTAGGGGCGGGTTCCCGCTGCTGCCCTCTTCCGGCGAATGCTTCTCGGTAGCCTCGGTCGCGTCTACCGCAGAACTGACACTAATCGTAGGCGGATTGGTACCTGATAAACTAAACCCTTTCTTTAAAGTCTTGTTCGACGTGGAGGCTTCCTCGTCTTTGTTATTGTCTGTATCACTAGGACTAACGTAAACGGTTAAGGCGGCACCGTCCGAAGAGGCGTGGCTCTCCTCGAAGCTGGACACTGAACGTTTTGTCTCCGTGTAGGAGATTGGCACAGATACTGACGCCCGCCGGGGTTCGATACAAGAAGCCGTCGACAACTTCCTCGACGAATGCCCCTTCCTGTCACTATCCAACGTATTCTGTTGCGTGAGCACGCACGACTTCCGCAACCTATCCGACACTTCCGCACTGATATCCGACGAGGAACTGCCGGAGTCCAGCTGCGTCGAGTTCTTTCGAGACCGGGGCTCCGGTGCTACCTCCCACGGACAGACGTCCTCCGAGGTGGACGCTCCGCCGATTATAGCTATACTAGGCTTCTTCACCCTGCACGCAGATTCGGGATCAGTTTCCGACGGCTCAGAGGTCATATCCGCCCTGCTACAGGTCAGCAGTCAACAGGACAGGCATCGACTGCTCCGGGAAGCAATCGTTGCCCGACCCAAACTTATTATGTGGTTAGTACCAATGTTGAAGAGATAGCAGAGATGGTGTAGTGATCACGACATAAACACAGTTAGTATAAGCACAGTGCAACATGCGAATTAGTCGGTGCATCCCTAGAAAACTCGAGAGAGAAGTGAACTACTAAGAAAACGGTGCGCAGAGAAAAGAGTTTGTATCTGGAATTTTTATATGAAACAAATAAATATAGAATTTTCGAGGCAAGTTTTAGAATCACCAAAAACTATCTACTACTAAGCTACCCGCAAAATAGTGTTTCTGCAACTGTATCTTTATTGTTGTTCAAGATATTTTCCTCCTTTTGATCATTCCAGAAAAATTTCGCGCTTTTTTGTAAATTGGAAGTGAATAGACTATACGGTGCAGACTGTTAGTAGAGACTTTTTGGGAGTTCTAACAAAAGGCTCCGGATCCACTTTGCCTATACCAAAAAAAAAACGCTTTTCCCTGTATGTAAATCTACTCTATTTCATACCTGATTTGAATGTTATTTAACATCATCATTCATATCAAGCAATCATTTACCCAAATATTTACTGTTGTACGAGCAACACTTTACGATGGAGAGCACTGGGATTATCGACATTAATTACAAAGAAAATTAATGAAAAATAAAAAAAACAGTTAAGTGTCTTCAGTGTTAAGTTTTCTGTGGATACAGGCCGCAAAATTCATACACAAAAGATGGCGACACCCATGGCGTGTACAGTGCTTGTGTTAAAAACATATAAAACAGCCGATGCTTTAGCCAACAAGAATTATTCTTCTTTTACTGAGTATACACTACTTGACAAAAGTAAAGCAACAACAAATTAGAAAATTGAAAATTAACATCTCAAAATTAAAAACCCGTTGCTGTACTTTTGTCCAACAGTGTGTACTGCAAACACACCGACCAAGACCACGACGATGACGACATTAAAACACCAAAGATTAGTTCAACGGACAACGAATCTGAAAATATTTGCTGCGAACAAACGCACTTACGGATTTTGGATGCAGTATCCGGCGGCCATTTTGGACCCCCCTTCACCGGCCAGGTCCCCCCTGAAATTTGAAGCAAGGCGTTCCTAGCTACAAGTACTACAATGCTCGCGGTCCGGGAGCAGGGAGCTCAGGCTGCCATTCGGACTCACTCGTCTCATTCAGGAAGTTATTCACTAATTCAGAATGTTTGTTTCCGAGATCGTTGATCGTATAATTATGCCGATATTGCTTCAAATTCCCATAAATTCTTTACGGACACTTATTAAAATAAAAATAATTATATTGTCAATTAAACTTGAACTGATCAGTTCACTGATTAACGAATCAAGAATGAAGAAGCAGTTCACTTATTGAACTGACCTGTTCAAGAAGTATTTGGGTGGAAGCAATATTGAGCGGAACTACTAAACTCAAGAGGATGAAGATGAATTAGAGAGGGAAGAACATGAAAAATTACCTCCGACCCCCCAATGTTTCAAGAAGTTGAAACAAGAAATGGAGCGATCAGCGAGTCCAAATGGCTAAGCAAAATGTGCAAGCCCCGCTCCCCGTCAACTTGTATATCCACCACGGTGTCAGATATACAGCGTCAGAAATGTGCCCTGACAGTATTTTGTGGGTACACTGAGCGCCGTACCGAAGCTCATGCGCCGTGCAGTGTATGCAAAACTTGTAACGACACGTTACCTGTATGGAATATCGCTCAAGTTGCTCTGCGAATGAGAATGCGGCACTTTCGTGTCCCGAACGCCGGAAACGGCTAGCTCGTGGGCTGAACCAGAAATGCTGCGATCGCTGCCTCGCCGTTTCGAGAGCTGCCCGCTGACCACCGAACCACCCTGCGCGTTCTGCTGTTGGATGAGGGTGGCGTTCGGAGCGCTACTCGTCGATGCTTTCTTCTTTGTTTGGCCGAACCCGAAAAATCTGCAAGAAAACTAGAGGAAGCCCAAACATTTGAAGCAAACGAATGATTCCTATAAATTCTTTAATGAATTTCCTCCAAACGCTGTACCTTCACCTTGTTAATAAAATGCACCATTGACACTTTCAGAATGACTTACCGTTTTTTCTGGGAGGGTTGAATACCGGCAGCCAACAAATTCTTATAGTGCTCCGAACGTATAAACCGCGGGTAACAGTCTTTCTTCAGCAGGAGGGTGTAGACGTGCTCCTGGGCTGCATCAAAAGTGAACCTCGTCGGATTCTTCATCTCCTGCTGCACCTTTTCCATTGTTTTTCCGTCTATGTTTATCTCGCACGGAGCGCCAGGGGCCAGAAATTTTCTACAATTGAAAAACATGTGAGTGGTGGGGGGTGGACGGAACTTGCTGGGACGTATTACTCGAATATTTCGTGAACTTTTCGTTGTATCTGCGACTGTGCGGACCGACGTAAATCGTTAACGGCCGTCCAGAACCGGATGTTTTCGTGACTGTACTCTTTCCTTAGATAGTTGGTGAACTCTTGGAGGCCGGTCAGATCTGAAACCAACTCTTCCATGGACAAGCCCCATCGTCTGACTCGCTTCTCCGTCGGCACTTCCACTCTACAGATTGAAACAAATCAGTTGCTCAAGTAACGCGCTAAGCAGCTTGTTGGGAAGTGAACGTTAATCAACGCACATTCTAAATGAATGGCGTGTAATCAGAAAATCTGGACCAACGTGAGTCAGAACACCCAAGAAACAACTACTTACCTGGTCAACACATAACGACTTTTAAGCCTAATAAAGTCGGAACGTAATTTCTTGTCAATATTTGGAATATGATAGATGCGACAAACTTAAAATGTATGCACGTCTTAGAACTTTGTCAAACTGTCAAATTATGCAGAGTAATTGCTAGAGGTGAATAAAACATGGATGTGTGCTTGGAGACTGAAAGTCGCAGTGGAATTGTGATTGCGAGAGACGAAATTTTGAAGTGCGCTTCTCCAACTGCCGTAAAAATGCACAATCTTCCACTGCGCTGAGCACCTGCATATTTAATTTGAATTTAACAGTTGGCCGGTTTCCGTTGTTAGGAGCGGTGAGCTCTCGCATCAGAACAAAAAGTATTTTCCACAAAAGAGAGACTTACAGTGGACTATTGAGCTGCCAAAAAGTGAGATCCTCGCTGACCCAAGGGTTAGATGGTTGTGTCCCTGCTATCAAAGGGTCATATTCGGCATAAGTCTCCACATGCTGAACCATGCTTTCCAGTGCTTGAGATACTTTTATCCTCGTTCTCGACAAACTGTTTTTCAGCAACTCAACCTGCAAAGAACCAAAACAACGTAGAAAATTGACCAATACTCATCAAGCGAGTAGTGGTGTTTTGGGGTTTTTAACACACCAATCCATATGTTCGATTAATCAGTTGCATATTACTTATACTTCTGATGAGATATGTAAATACAGTCCAACAGATTTAAGTTGGCGAGGGGTGGGGTTGCGCATTAGCATACGTTATGGATGCAATAAAATGTCTTGCAGTACCAGCGGTGCAGGTAAAATTTTCAGTTACCGGTGAGCTTTTGAAAAGGTAAGATGGCGGGTTGCGACCGGAAAGGTGTTTTACGTAATCAAACACCGGAAATAGTGTACAGAGTGTTTTGTTATTTTAAAAGTGAAAAAAGTGGAACAGAAACATTGGAAAGTGTGACAATGAAGACGTCTGTTGCAACGGGCGTGGACAATAAATCACATCACATTTGTCTTTACATTCTGAATTACCTTTGGTACTAATAATTTTCTTAATACACGTTGAATATTATTTACTGAATTTTTATTATTTAATATTTATTCCCAAGAGTAAAAAAAATCCGCGCCACTGTTGTGCTGATCAACGGCCATCTTCTTATTCTGTGCCGACAGGTACCTATTCGAGAACAATCTAGTTATTCGACATTTCCCTCAACATCGTTTACAATAAAGGGTCTTACATTAACCGTCATAAGGGTTCTAATCCGCCCTCTGAAATTTTAATCCATCCCCTAATATGCTAGTAGAGTATTTAATCGCTGTTTACCTCCATTCTCGACCTGCGTCTTTTGATATACATAATTAGATTGCTTTAACACATAGTCATTGTTTCATTTATGAAATACCTAAATCTGATTGATGAATTAATCCACTAATTCGGCCGTCTCCTTTGGGTTTTATGCGAACGGCGCGTGGGGCAGGGAAGCGGGCGAACGGAACAATAAATCATAATTGCAATGACAGCTTTTAAAAAGAGTGACGCAGGTTTATTAAAATTTTTATGGTTAATGAATTGCCAATCAATGCGGACGTAAAGTAGGTGCTCGGAACTGGTTGATATACTTGGCCTCTTGTACGACCTTCGGTTTCATGCTATAGCCCGTTCAGAATGAGAAAATGTCAGGTGACATACGCGACAAAAGTTTCTTTTCAGTTTTTAAATTTGTTGGAAAATTAATCCATTAGTAATGTCCAGAAGATACGTTTTTCAAACTATTAGGGTGGGTGTCGGAACCCCCAAAATATCGCTACTCCCCGAGTCAACCCTTTCATACGTAATTTTAGAATATTTAAAGCCCATTAGCTTTTGACAGCGACATCGTCACTCCACCGAAATCTGATAGTCCGATTGTCGTCTGAAATTGCTTCGGATATCGAACTCTATTTTGCCGACGCGAATAGCGATATGTTTATTTTATTAAAGTGATGATAAACAGCGTTCTGCTTAATTGAAACCTGAACGGCGTCTTGATCTGAGCTCAAACAATTTTCCTAAATAATAACGAATTTATGGGAGCTAATGGGCGGGCGCCCTTTTGAGCCGAAGATTAAGGGTACAAAGACGTTACTACTGCCGCCAGCTGCTCGAATTTTGTTTAATCTGATGCTGCCTGATTAATTCGAGAAGGCAGACAGCCAGTTTGGCCCGAAACGTTCTGGATTTTAAGGTTTAAGCTTTCAGCGGATATGTTATTCAGCAAATTGCCTCTCAGTTGCCACAGAGAAGTTCAGATGATACGTTAAGCTCAAAGAAGTGCAAATTTCTACTATAAACTCGAATTGTGAGGAGTTCTGAATAGATTCGATTTACTGCGAGTAAGTACTTATTGAAAAACGATTGGCCGTGAAATTTGGAAAGCAAAATTTTGAAAACGTGAAATTGTTTTTTTATAAATGGTCCAGCCATGAAGACATCCACCAGATACAGCCATGAAGACGTCCACCAGGTACAGGTAATCTTGAAATGAGCTCATACAGCTGTATGCCTCTTACTATGCACGTCACATTTTACCAAAATCTGCGCGTAAAGCTATACGCCGGTCTGACCTCGGTTCAATGCCCATCGAATTTTTAGTAACCCTGAAATGAGCTCATACAACTGTATGACCCTATGCATGTCACATTTTCCAATGTTGGAGGTAAATCATTTGTTGAGGGGATTTAACATGAGCTCTTATGGGAAAAAGGAGAAGGGGGGGTCAATGTCATCGGCTTTCTTATTACTAAGGACCATCCTCTATAGTATTAAAAGAGACGAAAAAGGATAAACAGAGAATAGAACGTGAGCGATGAAATAAGATAAGATCGTAGGAAGGAAATCTAATACTAAAAGAATGCACGAAGGAAATGTTACCAGAGAAGATTAAATTGACAGACGAGAGGGAAAAATATTTTGAAAGGAATGAGCAATGCATGAAGTGGGGATATCACTAGAAATTGGTCCATCGGTAGTAGCGCGAATCATAATATGGAATTGCAGAAAATAGAGCAAATGGAGCCTATTGAGAATTCGAGGTTTTTCAATGAGTACAAAAAATTGTAGACTGATAAGTTGCCCGAAATATCTAGAAGAGGAACACAAAGAATTGAAAAGAACAGCAAAATTTAGATGTGGAAAACAGTGTTTTAGAGGAATTATTTCTGGCGGGACTCAGAACAGAAGAAATGCAGATTGAGTAAGAAAGAAGAAGAGACAGTGCAGCACATAACAATCGGGTAGGATGAATTTTCGTGTGTATGTAATCGAACAACTCTTTCAACCTGTAACTATAAAATGCCTTTCTCACAACAGAGTTTTAGTAACTTCATAATTTTATGAAGCCATGAAACCACTTGTATTTCACAGAATATCAACTTCAAACAGTATCTGGCATCAAGCCAACATATTTCAGTAAGTAGCCTGTGTATGTGTATAAATCGGTTTGAAAATAAACATCGTGTTATCCTCACCTCTCTCTTGCAGTCTTCTATGGTTCTTCTCCGAGTCCTTGTACCGTTCCAACACCTCGACGGTACCGGTACCTGCTCCAAAGAGCTGACCATACCGGGTGGAGGCCGATGTACGCGCCAATAAGCCCGCTCTTGCGAATCGCTGATGATTTTCTCGCCTTTTTTCAAACTCTTTGATAATCTCACCTGCAACAAAACAACGCAGGATTCTCTAAGAGGAAAATAAAACAATTTTGATTCAGAATGCACACAAACATTTATCAGTAGATCGCTAAGTGTTGTGTTCTTCACAAAGAGGGAGAACTGTCCCGTTTAATATACCAGAGTGTAATTTTGAAGCCGCGAATAAACCGCGGAAGAGAATGTCGTAAAAAAGCAAGTGTCAATAATACAGATCGAGTCGGCACCGATAAAGACTCCACTGTCTCATAAATAGCCATTCTGTTAAGACCAATAGGGGATTATTACAGTGGAGCAGTATACCCTTGCCAAAAAGCGGTCCTGGCAACTTCAGGACTCCCTTAAGAACCATAAAATCTAGAGATCTTCCACACGAAATTCTCTCCGTTCCCCTGCTTTATTTCGATAGAACTTCCGATAAGATATTGTAAGAAATGGTCATTTAGAATGACAAGGCCGCGTGAATTAATGAATTCGCGATTTTTCTCATAACCAATGAGCAATTTTTGTTTTATAAAGGTTCTCGAAATATTTCCATCACCAAATTATAAAACCTTTAGTATCATCATCATAAGGTTCTCAGTCCGAAGACTGGTTGGACGCGTACCTCCATTCTTTTCTATCCTGAGCTAACCTACGCATTTCCCTAAAAGTAGAACATCCTACATCCCTAACTATTTGAGAGCAGTAGTCTAATCTAGGCCTACCCCTACCTCTTTTTATTCCTATCTCTGACTCTAGTATGTCGCGAACTATTCCTTCGTGTCTTAGAAGGTGTCCTACCATCCTATCTCTCCTACTCTTTATTGTTTTCCATACCTTTCGCCTTTCCCCAACTCTTTCTAATACTTCCCTATTGCTAACCTTATCTATCCACGGTATCTTCATCATGCGTCTGTAACACCACAGTTCAAACGCTTCTACTCTTTTTCTATCCGCTTCTCCTATTGTCCAAGTTTCGCACCCGTATAATGCCGTACTCCATACATACGACTTTAAGAGTCTCTTCCTAGTCTCTATATTAACCGTTCTCGAACATAACAGTTGTTTCTTTTTGTTAAACGCAACTCGGCCCTGCGCCATTCTTTGTTTTATATCTTTAGTGCTCCTACCATCTTGGGTTATTTTACTTCCTAAGTAGCAGAAATCCGCGACCTCCTCTATCTTCTCATTTCCTATTTGTATTTCAATTTTAGTTCTATTTTCACTCCATCTACATACCAAAATTTTAGTTTTCTTTTTATTGATTTTCATGCCGTAGCCCTGTGTCAAAACTGCTTCCATTTCATTCAAAGCCGCTCGTAATTCTTCTTTGCTAGATGCTAACACTGCTATATCATCCGCAAATCTGAGCATGTTAATAGTTTGGCCCTGTACATTGATCCCTGAGGCTGTTCTTTCCTTAACAATATTAATCGCATCTTCGATATATAAGTTGAAAACTAGAGGTGACAATGCACATCCCTGTCTCACTCCCTTCCGGATATCTACTTCCCTTCGTTCCTGCTCACATTCTATAACTGCCTTTTGCTCTTTGTAGAGATTATGTATTATTCTTCTGTCCCTGTATTTCATCCCTACCTTTCTCAGCACTTCGAACATCTTCCCCCATTTTACGTTGTCGAAGGCTTTTTCTAAATCTACAAATCCTATATATACACTCTTTCTCTTTTCTATCGTTTTTTCTATAATTACTCGTAAAGCTAGAATGGCCTCGCGCGTTCCTCTATTTCGTCTAAATCCGAACTGATCTTCTCCTAATATTTCTTCCGCCTTTTTCTCCATCCTTCTTTGCACAATTCTAGTTAAAATTTTTGACGCATGGGAAGTTAAACTGATAGTTCTAAAATTTTCGCATCTATCCGCGCCTTTCCTTTTTGGCAAAGCTACTATGATGTTCCGTTTGTAATCTTCTGGAATCTCGCCTGTCAGGTATATGTGACTAACTAATTTAAATAAACGATCTATTACCTCTTGACCTGCGCACTTTAAGATTTCTGCCTGCAAGCTATCTATACCTGGTGCTTTATTATTCCTTAAACTTTTTAGTGCTAGCTCAAACTCTTCTCTCATTATAGGACTCCCTAGGTTATCCCCTTCTACACTGCTTTCACTTTCTAATATATCTTGCACTTCCTGTCCCGCATATAAGTTTCCTAAATATTCTTTCCACCTATCTGCCTTCTCCCCGCTTTCGATTAGGATATCTCCTGCCTCATTCCTAATGCTTTTGGTACTAGATCCAATTTCTCTAAAATTTCTCCTAATTATATTATATGCTTCATCAGTCTTTCCTATTTCGAACTTATTTTCCACTTCTTTGCACTTATCGTCGATCCATTGCTCTTTCGCTTTCCTACATTTCCGAATAATTTCCCACTTGATCGCCTTATATCTTTGTTTCCCTATTTCATCTAACCTATTTTTATATTTGCGCCTTTCCTCTATTAGACTCACAATATGTTTTGTTATCCAGGGTTTCCTACTTTCATTCTGTTTATGACCCAAAATATCCCTAGCTGAGGAAACTAAACTATTTTTAATGCAATTCCATTCTTCCTCTATGTCCCTAACAATATTTTCGCCCGCGCCCTTTAGTACCTCGTTTGTCTTTTTCTCGAACTTATCGCGCGTATCATCATCTTTTAGTTTCTCTGGGTCAAGATACCTTCTTCCGCTTCGTTTTTTCAAAATCTTAAATTTAAGATTGGCCTTCATAACGACTATATTGTGATCACTATCTATATCTGCCCCTGGATAACTTCTACAATCCCTAACTTGATTTCTAAATCTTTGCCTAACAAGAATGTAATCTATTTGATATCTCCCTAGGTCTCCTGGCATCTTCCACGTGTAGCGTCTCCTAACATGATGGTGAAATAGAGTGTTCGCGACCGTTAAGTTATGTTTATCGCAGAACTCTATCAGTCTCACTCCCCTATCGTTCCTATTGCCTAATCCAAAGGGACCAACTATTCCGCCCTCTCGCACTGTGCCTACGACTGCATTGAAATCTCCTATAATTATTAAATTTTCGTGTCCTCTCACAAAATCTAGCACATGTTCAATATCACTATAAACTGCCTCTACGGCCTCATCACTGTAGTTAGAAGTGGGCATATATACCTGTATTATTACTGTTTTTACAGGTTTCGAATCTAACCTAACCATAACTACCCTGTCACTTTGCTGTAAGAAATTTTCTACACTCTGCCCTACTTTTTTCCGCATAACAATTCCTACTCCCGACTTTCCTCCTACAGATCCTGTGTGTATTACTCTAAAATCTCCGCTCCAGAAGTCTCCGGCTTCTGGCCATCGCACTTCACTCATACCTACTACGTCTAATGCTAACCTATCCATCTCCTTTAGTATAATAAAAATAATTATTAATGACAATTTCTCAGTTACCACTGAACACTAGAGGTTTTATAAATTGGTAACCGTAAATATTATAAAAACTCAGTACTTATATAACCTTTAGTAACCGTTACCATAAGTGATTTAAATTGTTGATGGAAACGTTTCTGTTACAGCTTTATAAAACCTGTAGTTTTTGAACCGGGTCTTGGACCTTTTAGTAATTTTACATACCCACTATAAAACTTGGCAATCAAGTAGTAAGTAGCCTTATAAACATCCAATATAAATTTACAACCTTAATAAAACCCTTATAAAAACTAGCAGTTTTCTTTATGTATTGTAGCAGAACTCCTCGATATTCAGTACCATGTGTACTGCTTGCATTCGATTAAAAGTTTCAAAACCCAGAGACTTCGCCTGTATATCTTCTGCAATTATGTGGGGTTTATTGTGTTCGGTCGGTACACAGAATTATAAATCAGTTTCCTAAACAACTTGAGTCCCGTGTAAAAGGGAATTTGATATTCCTATTAACTCAGATTTCCGCAAATATTTGTTTATCAGAATAGTACACCGGATTTCAAACATTGGCCACTTGAATTCTCTACGTCATAATGGAAATACGGTGGAAACAAGATCTATTCTTGTTCACACAAATTGTTGCCGCTGCCTCTTACATTAAATAACAGTCACACAGATATTCTGCTGGTGTTTCGTGCGGACATTTGACCCTTCGGCGGACTACAAACTCAACATTGTGGTCCTTCGAGTTTTGGTCGAATAACTCCCATTAAGTGTAAACTTTAGGTACCATAATCGGAACAAATAATATATGACTTATCTCAGAGAGGTGAGCGACCAATGCAGGCAAGAAAATACCAGGTGTATCAAGCGACTAATATTAATATTCTAGGAACTGCAGAGAGAAAGTTATATAAGATAATAAACCACGTGAAAATAAATTGTGTGTACATGACGGAAGTTAGTTCATTATTAACTGAAAAACTAAGCAAATAAATTTTACTCAAGGGAGCAATTTTGTTCGATGTACCTAGATACTGTATTACGAACTTTTATGCCACATTTTATGGCTTATAACTTTCTACATACCCAAAGTTATTCTCTGCATACAAAAGCTAGTGGCCTACGCGTTCGTATACAAACTCTTTCGATTTATAAACACAAAACTAACAAACATACGAGTAGATGATTTTTGTGGATTAGTAGTTGTTTATTGGGGATTCACAAAACACTCAAGATCAGTCTATCAGTGATAATCTAAAGCCCATAATATACGTACCCTTACCTGTTCCTCTGCTTGCATGGTGATGAAGTCCCACTTGTTGGCCAGATTCTTTCGCAGGCTCGCCAGAGTTTCCACTTCGTATTCCTCAAGTCCATGGCGTTGTTTGTTCCTAAGGGTTCTTTTAGCCAGGTAAATTGCGTATTCCACATTGTCAGGTGATCTATGTTGCCACGGCCAATAGTAGGGAGACTACAACAAGAGACAAAACAATAAATTAAGTCTGGTTGAAAAGTTAGTATAGGATAACTCAGACTTACCTGAAACCTGTAGAGAGAACTGTCGTCCTTGACTACGAGGTTCTTCGAGTCGCTGACCGGGAAAAAATAGCCATACTGACAAAGCTGATTGGCTATATTTAACGCCTCTACAATGAAGGCAAAACAAAAATGTCCATGTAACTGCTTAAATAAAAACACAAATACTCACCAGACTCCTCGATTCCGAGGCGTTCCATAAGCCATTCAATCAAATCGTACCCTGGAAATTGTATAAAATTTTAGTTCCACTTAAAACTACTTGTAGAAAATAGCGTGAACGCGAGCGAAGCGCTCAAAGAAAATAGACAAGTAAAATACGCTTCCTCATTTCCACTTATTATACAACCTCATCTCCAGATAAAAGGGTTTCTGGATAATTCGAGCGAAACATTCGCCTGAAAATATCTCGGTTTTATTTAGATAGTGTTTTTCCTTTGCAGTTTCATCATCATCATCATCATAAGGTTCTCAGTCCGAAGACTGGTTGGACGCGTACCTCCATTCTTTTCTATCCTGAGCTAACCTACGAATTTCCCTAAAAGTAGAACATCCCACATCCCTAACTATTTGAGAGCAGTAGTCTAATCTAGGCCTACCCCTACCTCTTTTTATTCCTATCTCTGACTCTAGTATGTCGCGAACTATTTCTTCGTGTCTTAGAAGGTGTCCTACCATCCTATCTCTCCTACTCTTTATTGTTTTCCATACCTTTCGCCTTTCCCCAACTCTTTCTAATACTTCCCTATTGCTAACCTTATCTATCCACGGTATCTTCATCATGCGTCTGTAACACCACAGTTCAAACGCTTCTACTCTTTTTCTATCCGCTTCTCCTATTGTCCAAGTTTCGCACCTGTATAATGCCGTACTCCATACATACGACTTTAAGAGTCTCTTCCTAGTCTCTATATTAACCGTTCTCGAACATAACAGTTGTTTCTTTTTGTTAAACGCAACTCGTCCCTGCGCCATTCTTTGTTTTATATCTTTAGTGCTCCTACCGTCTTGGGTTATTTTACTTCCTAAGTAGCAGAAATCCGCGACCTCCTCTATCTTCTCATTTCCTATTCGTATTTCAATTTTAGTTCTATTTTCACTCCATCTACATACCAAAATTTTAGTTTTCTTTTTATTGATTTTCATGCCGTAGCCCTGTGTCAAAACTGCTTCCATTTCATTCAAAGCCGCTCCTAATTCTTCTTTGCTAGATGCTAACACTGCTATATCATCCGCAAATCTGAGCATGTTAATAGTTTGGCCCTGTACATTGATCCCTGAGGCTGTTCTTTCCTTAACAATATTAATCGCATCTTCGATATATAAGTTGAAAACTAGAGGTGACAATGCACATCCCTGTCTCACTCCCTTCCGGATATCTACTTCCCTTCGTTCCTGCTCACATTCTATAACTGCCTTTTGCTCTTTGTAGAGATTATGTATTATTCTTCTGTCCCTGTATTTCATCCCTACCTTTCTCAGCACTTCGAACATCTTCCCCCACTTTACGTTGTCGAAGGCTTTTTCTAAATCTACAAATCCTATATATACGCTCTTTCTCTTTTCTATCGTTTTTTCTATAATTACTCGTAAAGCTAGAATGGCCTCGCGCGTTCCTCTATTTCGTCTAAATCCGAACTGATCTTCTCCTAATATTTCTTCCGCCTTTTTCTCCATCCTTCTTTGCACAATTCTAGTTAAAATTTTTGACGCATGGGAAGTTAAACTGATAGTTCTAAAATTTTCGCATCTATCCGCGCCTTTCCTTTTTGGCAAAGCTACCATGATGTTCAGTTTGTAATCCTCTGGAATCTCGCCTGTCAGGTATATGCGACTAACCAATTTAAATAAACGATCTATTACCTCTTGACCTGCGTACTTTAAGATTTCTGCCTGCAAGCCATCTATACCTGGTGCTTTATTATTCCTTAAACTTTTTAGTGCTAGCTCAAACTCTTCTCTCATTATAGGACTCCCTAGGTTATCCCCTTCTACACTGCTTTCACTTTCTAATATATCTTGCACTTCCTGTCCCGCATATAAGTTTCCTAAATATTATTTCCACCTATCTGCCTTCTCCCCGCTTTCGATTAGGATATCTCCTGCCTCATTCCTAATGCTTTTGGTACTAGATCCAATTTCTCTAAAATTTCTCCTAATTATTTTATATGCTTCATCAGTCTTTCCTATTTCGAACTTATTTTCCACTTCTTTGCACTTATCATCGATCCATTGCTCTTTCGCTTTCCTACATTTCCGAATAATTTCCCACTTGATCGCCTTATATCTTTGTTTCCCTATTTCATCTAACCTATTTTTATATTTGCGCCTTTCCTCTATTAGACTCACAATATGTTTTGTTATCCAGGGTTTCCTACTTTCATTCTGGTTATGACCCATAGCGGCAAAATAATTTGATCTGACGCCATCTTGACAAGATGGGGTTGCACATTTACAGTTGCAATAAAATGTCTTGCAGTACCAGTGACGTAGATAAAATTTTCAGTTACCGGTTTCATCCATCAAAACTGGTGACTCCGACGTGATTTGAACACGCAATGACGCTTGTAGCAGGCTCTGGTGAGCTTGCCTGTAAAACGTCGAAGACATTGTCTAACGTTAAATTAATGTGGTTATTACGCATAGTGGAATAAGATAAGGTTCGCTCTTTTACGCAAGACGTCTTGCGGTTTAAATGTCAGTAGTTGGTCACCTCTAACTGTCATTAAGACTTGACAGTCTCGTACACGCACTGACAATAATGTTTAGTCGTAATCTATATTAAGGCTGTATTAATATAATTAATGGTGTATTTAAAATTTCCGCGTTATTGATGTATGCGCGCCCTCTAGTATACACTTTTAGATCACCATTGCTGCAGACCTACTATTTTTCATGGAGTTACACGTCCCATTGTTTGTCTCTGCTGTCAATGTCGAGTGACAATTTTTATAAATATAAATTCAGAATTATGACTCTCTGAACAGATTAGGATCTATTCTAAAGAAATGTTTTCTTTTAACTTGAGACTGATTTCTTTCTCAAGAACGGTTCGTTTAATTACCCCTCAGTTAACTGAAAAAAATTAGCCCAATTTCTCCCAATTGGGATTTGTGTCGGCGACTATTAGCCGTCTTCAAGTTTCCAAAACGAGGAAATTTCCCATTTCTATAATTAGACAAATAATTTACTCCCGGAGTTTCTAAATTGCCCGGATCAAGAGCGGGCCGAGTTACAGAAAGCGAGAAAGTTGCCCAATAAATTCCGTTATCTGATTAATCCTTAAATAGAGAGGGAGTTACAAAAGGATAAGAAGGAGCGGGGGGGGGAGGATCTTTGAAATTCGGAAACTTCCACTTGTATTTTTCAATTATTAATTGGAAATCCACGTTCCGCTGTGGGAGAAACTATAAATAGAGAGTCTTGATTTCCACACCTGGAAGTTGGATTTAAAAGAACGCGATAACCTAAATAACGTTAGAAATATATTCTGATCGATTTTTATTAGTCTCTAATTTTAGAAGCTTTTACTGAGTAATTCGCGTCGACCTTATTTAATGGAGGCCATATTTTTGGCCGGTTGACTAGCTGCACACTGTCTTGGACAAACTGTACAATAAAATGTACTTCGTGGCACTTGCTAACATGTTTTTATCATAAAAGTTTTTTTGATGAAAAAATCTAACGGTGCAAGTGGCCACAGCAGAAGCAAATTAATGCATTCGACAAACGTGGGGAGCCACAAAAGAAAATTAATTACAGTCTTCTATTCACCGCTTAATGGAACGAGAAGTTACGAACTCACAAATCCATTGTGAAACGTTCCTCGGCTGAAAAACTGGCCAAAGTGCCTTGCAAACTACTCATAAATGTATATTGCGAAAATAGTTTTTCCTTGCTTCGTGCTTCCACACTTGGTTGGCTTTAAAATGAAAATGAAAACACTCCCGTGTGCAAAATCGAGCGTCCAATTAATAAACTAGTTAGTTGTATACGCTAGACTATATAGGATTTTTAGACCTTTCAAGAAACGTTTCCAGAAAACTTACCCATGAACGCAGCAGGTATGGACGTTAAAAATAACTTCTGGCTTCTAACTGGAACCCCATTTTCAGCATCTTGCATCTCCCGCACCAGCCCCTCCATCTGTAACAAATTAAGAAAATGTCAGTACAGTCAAATTCACAGAAAAATGATAATTCGACAGTACAAAAAAAACATTTTCAAAAGATGCCAGCAAGTAATTTCATGCATAGTAAAATGGGGTGTACTACATGAAAAAAAATTCTGATTTTAATAACGAGGAGTTGTAATTGAAACCATGCCCACTCGTCCGTGGTCGTTGGAGTTTTGTAATTACTGTAGGCGGAAAATGACTAAACTAAGTGACGGGCTCGGAAACCACTAGTGCGGAAAAGAGTATATTAATGGACATAGAGGGTTAGAAACCATTTAAAGGGCGTGGTAACGGACGAAAGTTCAAATACCCTTCTGGTAATTATGAAGTAAAAATTAGCGGTCAGAAACGTCCGATTAAATTTATGATTCTTTCACCAAGAATAGCAAATTTGTGATTATTTTCGAAAACATAGTTTGCAAAATTTGAATCGTTATTCCTCAACCGAAATGATCTTAAATGTTCACTATGTCTTATATGAATAGGCCTACCAGTTTGACCAATATAAATAGTGTTACAATCAGAACATTAATTGGTATATATTTTGTTAATTTTATTTCTGAAATTAAAACTTCTGTGCTGTTTTTATTGCCTATACCTATATTAATTGAAAGTAATTTTATTTCATTTATAAATTTTGAACTAAATGACATTTTGACGGAATTTTGATTGCCGTTTTGATTACAATAATTTTGAGTATTATTAATTTTTTTTTTATTTTCAAATAAATTGCCTATTGTGGCTTTTATTTTAATGTAATCACCCTTTTTACACAATAATTGGTGTAAGAGATACTAAAATTCATCTTTGCAAAACCAAACGTTCAGCAGGGGAAATATTCCTGCACTTTTTATTCGTTCCAGATTCAGCTGTAAAGGCATAATGAACGCCGGGAGTCCGCTAACAAAGCCCTTACGACTGATTCTTATTTATGGTCCTTACTTTTTATGAATTATATCGCGACTCTTTTGAATTGGGGCATTCTTCCACCCTCTGTGGCACAACGACGGAATTCCGATCGGGTTAAATTTACGATCTTTTTTAATGGTTACTAGCGTGCTCGTTATCCGTATTACTACGTTCACATAAAAACAATTTTTTTTTCGAGAAATGATTTTCTCTCATAATTGATTTATTATTTTGCGGCCGTTTTCCGCACGAGAACGTGGTTTCCACTCGAACTGAAACGAAGGATTTGAGGGCTGAATTGGGGACGTGACGGATATACGTCTTGTCCTTGGCTTGATGGCGCGTAGGAAGCATTTTCACGATTTCTCAGATATAGGACTTCCTCAGATTTTAGAGAGAAAAGGTTATCACAGATAATCTAGTTATTTTAAAAGCAGACAAATCTAATGTCAACGTAATTTTACATAAAAAAAGATTACATAATATTAGAAATGATGGGCATAATCGAATTATTCAATGATCAGATGATTTTCGTTATGAATGATCAGATGATAATTTGAATTATCTATCACTTGGTATCGGACATCACGATTAGTTCCCCCACTTTATTATAGACGTTAGTTGAAATATTCCGATTATGCAATCCATGCAATTATTTAAAAAATAAACACGGTTAATAAACCAAAAATTTTAGCTAAAAAATTATTTGTCGTAGTTTTTGCCTGCCGAGCAATTGCTAACAATTTTGACCGTAAAGAAAAAATGATACATGTGACTGAATCTTACAAGGCAGTACGTAATATTACAGGGAATATTACATGTAACATTGGATTGTAATATTACACAAAAACAATTTTAAAACACTACGTAATATTCCATGGAAAACTTTGTCAGTTGTGAAAAATTAATAGAATTTCGTAAAGATCCCACAAAACAATTTCAATTAAAATTAAAATATCGATTAAAAATTGTAATTGTATAAGTAAATATCAGAAGTCTAAATTTATTAATATGAATGCTGTACACCTAAATTATACGAACTTTTAAAAAAAATCATAAATTAATAACTCAAAAACTATTATAATTTCTTAGAGAAACTTCCTTAAAAAAGGGTGTAGAATCCAAAAATGCAATCTATAGAGGATGTTCCGTTTAAAATAAGTTTCAATGAATTTATTTTTTCAACTGAATTTGGAAGTGGCATTCGCAATTGCCTACCCAACATTTTTTTTGCCACTGCAGCCTTACAGTATTCGCTTCTAAAATTTAAATTACAATGCGAATAAACAGACATGTTGAGTAATGCCTTTGCATTTGCATGCAAATGTTTCGTTTTTCATTTGTTGCCCTCCTCCTCTAAAGAGCATTTCGTGTTGAACGATGTCTAGATTAATATGGGGGATGTTCGCGAGCACGAGACAGGATTTGCCCGGATTGTTTCGTTACTGACAGAAGAGCGCATAGGATCAGTAGGGACACATTATCCCGGCCCAAATCTTGTGGGTATCTACATTAATTTAGGGAACTTATAGAAATTTAAATGGGTACCTACATTAAAAGTTTTACCTTCCAACTCAGAATTTAAAAATGCATAATTTTTTGAAATGTAACCCATATTTACAAACCTTAAACGAATTTTTGGCGAAAGTATATTTTTACGTAAGACAAGAAAAGATGCGACGCCTAACAAGATGATGGTCCACACTGCCCGGGCGCTCGCGAGAGCACCTGTTGTATATTTCATCGTGGTTCAGGAACATCCACCAGTCTTCGGATTGAAAACTTTATAATGATATTCGAAATAAAAGTGTTAAAACTGGGGCAATCGTAAAACTATATTCGTCCCGAGCGCGCAGTCTGCCGTAGCAACTTCCCAGGACACGGTCATCACCCGGCGTCTCTCCCGTTCCAAGACACCTCGCATAAAATCCCGCTTCAATCTGGTGATAACAAGTGCGGTATACAGCGCAAAACACAGAGCGAAACCGCATCAGACACAGAGTGGACGAGGAGATGGCAACGCAGGACGCGAGCGGCACATCACCGATCGATACCACGATTACGGAATGCCTTGCTGCTAGGAGACGACGCCGAGCCGACGCTGACGACGCCCGTATCAATCAACATCCTAGGGGAGGTCTAAACTCTTCCCTGAACTTCCAGGAATACCCACCGAGCTCTCTCTAAAGAATCCGCGAAAGGCAGACCCCGGAGTTGCCACGGCACCTCGCGATTATTTTTTTTAACTCCAAATTTATTTTTTAGACTTTATATCGCGCCAACTCAGCAATAAATAGCAGTCTTTGAATTTAAAAATATCCAAGTGTAAACTACTATGCACGAGGCGTATGTGAAGGATACGTGGTTAGATCATAAGCTTTGCCCTAAGACTTATTGCTTAGTTCCAAGAAGACCTTCTAGAGGATTTAAAGCAATGATTATAACTGTTTCACGAAGTATTTCTAGGTTCAAATATAAATGTTTTGTGGTTTAAATTGTTGTTTTCTTGTGTCCAGCTCTTAAACTTATTGTGTTCCGTTTCATTTATTAGTTGTGTGTTGTTTGTGTTTTAAAGCCTAAAATGATGTTATACTTTTTAAGTTTTCAAATATTGCATGTTTTGAATGTGTATGGAAAATCGCAGACCAACTGGTTTCGTCCTTCTGGGACTCATCAGTACGGTCTTTCCCCTACACACTCAAACCATGCAATTTAATCTTATGCTATACATGGTGATTCTTTTAAGGCGGCCATTAGAAAATTTCTTATTTGCAAATAAGATAGAAACTTGAAACCTGGGTTCCTGTCATAATCGATCATGGCGAATCCAAAAATACAATTTTCAAAATGGCGGCTCTTTCGGAAATACCGGAAGTTGACGCCATCTTTGTTATTTTAAATGGATACCCCCCATTTTTATTTTATTTTTGAATTCGGCATTAAATTCTGCGTATAATGCACCCAGGCTGTCGGCACTTATCTGTCATAGTTTTTGACATATGCCACTTTTTGTTTTAAATTTAGCATTTGCAGGGGTTCATTTAAAAATTCATATCTCTTAAACCGTTTAAAGTGGGTAAATGAGCTTTTTTAGGTTGATTCCCTAATGTTCAAGGAATCATTTCCCTGTAGGGTTAATGTTCAACGACGTTTCCAATGGTTGCTGCGATTTTTTGAAGATGACAATCAAAAAATGCCAAAAAGTCATTTTTTTTAAATGGCAATGGGCAAATTTTATTATGGCAACCGACATAGAATTAAATTTGAAAGGAACTTATATCAAGGTTTCCTATACCTATCTCAAATAGTTTTTTAATTATTCGTAGTTTTTTGTAAAAAAATATAATTTATTAAGATTAACTTGTTACCGAGCTTGTTACCAAGCAACAAACATAGTAACAGTGTCAAAAAATATTAATTTAAATTACCTAAATCAATACAAAAATTAATGAGCTAGGTCGGTATTACAAAATATGCTCGATATGTGCACCGTTTTGATTCAAACACTCAATAATCCGACGTTGGACGGCTCTGGTAGCGTTTCTGATTTCATTCCCATCAATGCCATTCATGGCTTGGGTTATTTTTAGTAATAAGTCTTCCCTCGACGTGGGTGCAGTTTCATAAACGATATCTTTAATCCGCCCCCACAAATAAAAATCTAATGGTGTCAGATCCGGGGATCTTGGGGGCCACAACCATGGACCTCTATTTCCCCACCATCTGTCTTGAAACAATTGTCTTAGTCTTAAATCTACGGCATTTGTTGAATGCGCTGGTGTCCCATCCATTTGATACCATAAGTTGACGGCATGCTGCAATGGTAGATTATCGACAAAATCTTGGACTACATTGTTAAGAATGTCTAAATATCTGTTTCCATTCAAATTTTCATCATACATGTACCAATGCAACCGATTATCCATTAATAAACAGAAAACGTTTACGGAAAATTGAATTTGATTTTCAACTTCATAGATCAGGTGTGGATTTTCTGCGGCCCAAAAATGTCGATTTCTCCTATTAAATACTCCAGCCTGTGCAAATTTTGCTTCATCAGTCCAAATAATCCGACTCAAAAAATTTGGGTCTTCCTGTTTTTTTATCAAAAGCTCTTCACAAAAAGTTATTCGTCTTGGAAAATCGGTTGGACGAAGTTTTTGTAGTCGTATAAAAGAATAGGGATGTCGTTTGTGGTCATGTAAAATTCTTTGTATCGATGAGAACGTCAATCCCAAATCAAATTTTGCTGCTCTTATCGATGATCGTGGAAATGCGCCAAAATACCCCAGAACATTTATTTGATTATCTTCAGATTCCCTAACAAATTTAGTCCTTCTTCTTGCAGGATGAATATTTCCTCCCTGAAGAAACTTGTTTTTAAGTCTAGGAAACTTCTGTTTATTCATCGGCGACAAATTTTGATATTTTGCATTAAAGTCGCGACATGTTCTTGCAACGATTTTTTGGCATGTATGAGAAATAAATCAAAAACAACTTCATTCGAATAAAAAGCCATTTATGCTTACAAAACAAAATCAAGAACGTGCTTAACTTAACTTAACTTTTAATTAATGGAGAACTAAAAGATGACAGTTCTAAAACTAATTTTTTTCTTTGGTTCCATAGGCTTCTATGTTTTTTGGGAATAACGTTTAATCTTTTACAAAAAACTACGAATAATTAAAAAACTATTTGAGATAGGTATAGGAAACCTTGATATAAGTCCCTTTCAAATTTAATTCTACGTCGGTTGCCATAATAAAATTTGCCCATTGCCATTTAAAAAAAATAACTTTTTGGCATTTTTTGATTGTCATCTTAAAAAAATCGCAGCAACCATTGGAAACGTCGTTGAACATTAACCCTACAGGGAAATGATTCCTTGAACTTCAGGGAATCAACCTAAAAAAGCTCATTTACCCACTTTAAATGGTTTAAGAGATATGAATTTTTAAATGAACCCCTGCAAATGCTAAATTTAAAACAAAAAGTGGCATATGTCAAAAACTATGACAGATAAGTGCTGACAGCCTGGGTGCATTATACGCAGAATTTAATGCCGAATTCAAAAATAAAATAAAAATGGGGGTATCCATTTAAAATAACAAAGATGGCGTCAACTTTCGGTATTTCCGAAAGTGCCGCCATTTTGAAAATTGTATTTTTGGATTCGCCATGATCGATTATGACAGGAACCCAGGTTTCAAGTTTCTATCTTATTTGCAAATAAGAAATTTTCTAATGGCCGCCTTAAAAGAATCACCATGTATATGCTGCCGCGCTCTGGACAGATATCAGCAAGTGACAACTACTTTGAGTAATTATCTGGTATTACAAAAAATCTGGATTTAGTTCTATAATTCAATGCCTGGCGGGGTATTTGCCCGAGGAGTAGTTGTTCGAACGGTCCAGTATCACTAATTAATACTTTTTAAAGTTTATTCAGGAAATAAGTTATGGGATCGTATCTACTTCTAACAGCCAAATAAGCAAACAAAAATGCCAAAATTGCAAATCATAACCTCAAAATTTCTATAACACTGAACGACACCATTCTCCTTATGTATTTTGTGAATTGCCTGACTATAAATCCAAAAATACACATGCTAAAACGGGCGAAAATCACCCTTCCAATTTGTAGGAACAAATATCTGCTGTGGATATTGGAGAGGACAGAAATATATACGAGTATACCTCCTTGTTGCTAGGACAGGATGCATTGATTTTTGTCGGAGTTCCTGAATGTCCTTTTTGAAATTTAATGTTTAATGTAGTTCTCATACGATGCTTTATTTCCAAATTACTGACCCGAAAAAATAAATCGATTCGTTTGATCTCTTGCACACAAAAAAGGTAATTTTTACATGAAGTATCTCTCTGTGATTCAATTATTTTTACATGACGACACGAATGCTGCATTTGACACTCCAACGAGTATCACAGCAAATTAGTATGCACAATAATTTGTGTTTTACTTTGTTGCTGAAATGTATTCATTTTACTTCGGGCTGTTAGTTGTTTATAGAATTACAGACATAAACCAACACAGAAACGTAAAAAAAAATTTATTGGTTTATTCTTTCCAATATCATAGTGGGTAACGAACAAATATAACTAGGTACTCTCCAGAAGAGCATTTTTTCTTGGAAGTATGGAAAAGTCAATTTTTTAGGCAGCGTGGGAGCCATTTCAATATCCTCTTTAATTAACTTTTAAAGCGGCCGAGTCATGGAGAAACATATTTACTTCCAACAGCCGATTAAATATTAATAGATCCTTGCGTTGAGGGATTTGCAAAACTGATATCACGGAACGTCATCACAAGGTTCTAATCAAAAGACCTTATAGAGACTTTATATTTAACAATCTTTTATTGCTTGAAAAGTACAGGCGAAAACTGTCTAATTCAACTTCCAGACCCCTCGTTTTATTTTTAGAGACACATACGGATAGAAAGAATCGAAGAAAGAAACCAACCAACTGTAAAATTACCTCAATATATCAACTCTGTCAACATAGTCTTTGTCCGAAAACTTTTGAATAAACTGTACGAAGCTTCCATTACCTGTTTACTTCAAGAAAATTTCAAATAAGACGTACTTGTTTTCTTGTTTATTTATAAATACTGCGACGTATTTCTATTTAATATCCGGTCCACACTTTGTATAACCAACCATGGGCACCAGTATGGGGGTTACTCTCGTAACAATACCGTATTAAAGAATGCAGGTGCGACCGGCATAGACAATGACATTAATACACGTCCGTACGCACGTTTCGTCGATATTTTCCTATCTTGTGACTTATTCAGAAAGGTAACTCATGACATGAATGGTCGACGAGAAAATGAGTCCCTTTAAATAGGTCACTATGTATAAGTAATGTGCGGAATAGTAAATAATTTATCGATTCGGCGATATAAGTCTGGTCGACAAGACGTAAGGTTTAATTACATTAAACCAAAGGGGACGGAATGACATTTTTATCAGATTCAACATGCAACCGTTACTCAGCTTAAAAATATATCTAGGATCAGTAAAAACTAATGACGATCGAGCGAAACACGTCAGGTTTTGGCGGTTTTGTTTCGAGGACATCTAACAATTCGAGCAATTTTTACTAGATTTAAGGATCATTCGGCGCATCTTAGATTTCATAGCAATATTATTTCGGTAGTCTATAAACCTAAATATAATTACTTAATGAATTGTAGAAATCGCCTTGGAGAATCATAAGGATATGGTACTCATAAAGAAATTATTAAAGTTTCCTCAACAAAAAGAAGATTAATTACTGTCAAAAGGGTTTCATATTGAATAGGATGGAGTCGAGCTTGAACAGTGAAATGTCGCGAGTGAATTGAATACGGTCGTGAAGAATCGATTGTTGAAAAGTGCCAGAGGCTCTTTAAGAATCGTTAAAATCCTTCTATTGCACAGTGTGACCTCTTTATCGGCACAGAAAGCGTTGCCTGCGTGGTAATTAGAGCTCTTTCGATCCCCAGGCTATTGTTTTATTCTGGTGTCAAATATATTAATCCGGTTTTGTAAAAATAGATGTAAACAAACTAAGTATTATGTTTGTTTTAAAATGTAAATTATTCTTTGCTATCTTATTGGCAAATGCTGAATCGTCATTACTAGTTAAGTTAGCTATTTTTAGTCTTTGTTATTGTAATCCCCATTATTAGGAAATCCAGTAATTATACTTTAGAATCTCCATTTTATTTCAATGGGTTTCTTTTGGGACACACTGTATTAGACACTGTTCATCCTCACTGGAATGCAGACGTAAACTAGAACGGAGGTCAAAGGCGGGAGCTCGAAACGGGGAATATTAGATAGGCAAGGGACAGATTGAGGGTGTTCAGTATTCGAAGAGGTAATCGCGTTTTTAAGATCGTTTGCACCGATGAGACAATTATAACTGCATATTATAATACAAAGTGTACTTAAAACGTCGTGAATTCTAAACTGGTCAAATGGTCGCACTTATCTCTTAACTCAACAAATGCATAATAATTATAAATTATTCTATTACATTTAAAAATAATCATTAGAATTACCACTACAATAGACATCTGGTTAAATCCAACCATATATCTCTGCTTCGTTATAAAGGCGATAACCGTTAAGGAGAACGTTAATAATCGTAAAAAAGAAACAAAACTTTAACGACAGCTGTTTGAATTTTGTCAGTAATAAATTATAATAAACACTTTTTATTTATGATTAATGCAGATGTAAATCAATCTGATTTTGTGCAAAAATGATTAACGATAATTTAATAATGCTTCCAAAGATATGAATAAATCTTGATGTCTCAACTTTATCGCTTGTGATTCTTTTTTATCAAAGTAATACGGTCTGTAATGGCATAGATAATACACAATCAAAAGAAACACATCAAAACGCATCGGGGAAGTGCACTAAATATTATAAGAAATTATTGTTTAGGTGTGTTGGGACTCCCAAAAATACACTACTAATATGAAACTTGCTAAATGTGCGATTTTTGAACCAGAGCCTTCACCAGCACTTGAATCTCGCAGATTTCGCGGCGGAAATAAAGGTGCAAATTACGATTGTTACTAATTGGTGGTTACGCACGCGATTTCATAATTCACCTTTAATTTAATAGCGGTAAAACATTGGTGTGCCATGCTAACTATTTAATTAAAATAAAAGGAGCGTCAGATTAATAGAAATCGAGCAGAACATTGTTCAACCCGAGAGAGGTCGCACACAACATTCCATTAAAAATTTAATATACAGATAGTGTATGGCGAGATTGTAATAGTTTCCAACATTCCGTAGCATCCTGAAGCGTCGGGTGTGTTTCTCACTTTGTGAATCAACGGAAGTGCAATTCCATGGCAACTATCTACTAGTAAAATATGCCATCGAATATTTTAAAATTGTGTCATTTGAACCAACATATAGAAATTAAGTTTTGGTGGAGGCGCCGGGAGTTATTCTCCAATTTAAAAAAATACACTCGTGTTACCTTACGAAAATAACTTCTAAATACAGTGAAACCAATAAAAAATACACTGTAGGTATCTGACTTTCTTGAGATACGAGCCAATAGCCAAATTTAAAAGTTGTACTCGGAGCATTCAAGAGCTAATCGTGATTTTGCTGTTATTAGAGACCAGTTATCGGTTCTGTAAACACACTTAGATAATACTGTCAATATTAATTCACGAGTAGTTATGCGTCGTTGTTGACGTCATTTTGGGTATAATATATAGTGTGTACAGCGTTACAATAGCGGTTGTCGAGTGAATTTATTAGCACAATTCAACGCTGGTGCAAGAGATCGAATGACGGAGTTATCTCGACCCGCGATACATTTTTTTAGAATGAAGTACTTACATCGAATGCGTGGTAACACGACGCTGCGTAGGCTGTGGATGATATGCTATGAATGGAATATACAGACTGTTTTTTGAACCCCGAAAAATAATTCAATAAGAGTTTATTCCATCATCTACCCGTTGAGGAAATTGGTGAATTGAGAATTTTAAGCATCCTGTTAAAATTTAATTATAAAAATAACTAAAATATCGGCTCTATACAAGTGTCATGATATGAGTTAGAATTTTATTAGTTCCTTGAAGACGTTTCTTCCCTTTCTCTGCGTCGAATATAAAGGAAAATCTATTCCATATTAAATCTTCCGAGAGATGGATGTACCAATGAATGCAGAAACCAAATCAAATACATATTACATTTTTTGAAAGTGTGTCACGGCCTACATTCATTTTCAAAAAATGTTCTTCGAGTTATTCCCCGTTTTTTATATTATCCCAGCTCACAACTCTGACGGTCCACAGCAACTTAAATCTGTTCGTAATGTCATATATGAGGGTGTATTAATATATTCTCAGCCTACTACAGAAACATTTTAAAAATCAAAACATTTTATTATTCACTATTCCATTCTGCTCGAGTTACCCAATGACATTCGGTCATTTTTAAAATATCCACCAATCCCGTTAATATCAGGGAATTGACTACGTTAAAAGCAAATGTACCACTCGTTGGGTGTGAGAAAACCTAAATCTGAACAAGCGTCTAAAATAGAATCTTCCACAAAGCACAAAGAATTTAAATGGCTGGATGGCTCGCTCCTGAATGTAATGCGTGGGTTTCCAGCTATTTCGAAACGTGAATTTGTGAATTTCCCTAGAGGGCTTTTAACGCGTTGACCGGAAACCAGCTACGGGCCTCGTCCACTAGGGAAAAATAAATGCCCCCGACAAAGTCATTAAAATAAAGCGTGCAAATGGACTTGTTGATACTTGCATTTGAAATTTTTTCTATAAGACTGTGCTCATTCAAATTAACAGATCTTGATATTTTCTTATGCTATGGGTTCTTGAGAATAAGATAAGATCAACTCCAATTATTTATCTTGGACAAGATCTCCGATCGGGTGAAGTGAACTTGGGGACTTTTCAGTACCTAACAACGCAGTCATTTAACTCAAACACTATTTCAAAGTCTTTCTCTTCAGGGAACGGGATGTGAGACTGCATACACGATGGTGGTAATTGAGTCTGAATTTGGACACTATATCCAAGTCTTTTAATCTACCTGGTAGTTGGTCATAATTCAGTTTTTAAGTTGTAAATATTGTACATACTTTCAGAATTAGAATAAAGTTTAAGTTTTCCGATTTGTAATAAAAGTGTGTTATCAAGAATAAAGTTTAAGTTACATTTACAAGTTGTTATTCTTCAACACAACCAGAGAAAAACAAGAAAGTCTAGAGTAGTAGAATAGTATCAATACGTCAGAACGTCACCTACTTAATAGATTATTAGGTAATAGGGAGGGCCTAATATTCAGTTTCCTTTTCTCAAACAAGTTTCCGACTGGTCCATTTTCCGGCTCTCATCCTTCCTGGAGCGAGTGGAACAAGCTGTTATCAGTGCCTAGCAAACGGTGCATAATCAGATTTCCAATGTGCAGAGGCATGTTCACGAGCCGGAAATATGTTAGATGTTACACATCATGACCTGGAAACGAATCGTAAACGACCCTTCACGGCTGTCCGGCATCGACAGAAACGAGCAACTGACGTTTAACTGGAAAATTCCCTAGCGCTGAATCGAAATTGAACAGCAAATGCTGCAGTTGCGGGGTTTATGCTCTGCACGACATCTGACATCTATATGATTATGCATACTGTGGGACAATCTGCATTTTCTTCAAAAATTCACATGGAAATGTAGGTTTCCTTTAGCTTTCTCAAAATCTCCTCGTAATACCCTGCAAATTAGTTAAATAACTTTTTGATCTAACTTACGAAATAAGGACCAAAAATGCCGTATCTCCGGATTGCTGGAACCAATTTTAATGAATTTGGTCTCGTTGGAAACGGAATTTATAGCGTAATAGAAATCTGCATTTATGCTTGAATTTCATTTTACGAGGGAGCCGCCAGATGGCGTTATTTCGAAACTTACGAAATTGTCAAATTTTCTCAAAAATTATAAATGGAATGGTATATTTTTTATAATATGGTGTCATTACACATAGAATTAAGAAAAAAAAATCCGCAAGCCGAAAGTTATCTTTTTTCAAACGGAAGTTATCATCAAGAATATGATTTCATCAAATCTCAGTGCATAGCAGTCCAGCGTAGATCGGGCTTAATAAATACAGTCCGGTGTAAATGGAAAGCAAAAAATTAGAGTAGCGTTAATCCACTTTGGGCAGATTCCCTCGTTTCGCCTCGTTTTGCTAAAAGTTTGCTTATTGGATTGCTGGCAAAGATTTGCGGCGTACAAAGTATAAAATTATTGCCACCGTTTGCGTGAGACTGCCCCTCAATCAATTTAACAGCCGAGTTTACTCTTAATTTTCATTTTACGGCGCCCAGGATCAAGTCGACTTTATCACGAGTATATTGTTCTTCATTAGGAGAGGGTTGTTACAGATTATACGATAGAGGTCGCGCTGCTCCAGCGATTTTCCTTCTTTTTTCGTTTAATTAATTTTTCATCTTCTTGCGCTTTCCCTCAGGATGAAAAAATCCTCGGGGACCGGAGAAAAGTTAAATTAACTTCGATATCGATGTTGTTTTTGTCGATTTCGAGGCTTAATCCGGTGGCGAGCTCATTTTTCTCGGGTTTTCTTTTTGTTTGCCAATTTTAGATGTCAAAACGCCCCTGGAATCCTAATTTCCGTACAGACCATTTCATCCATAGGTCAAAAGGTCTACCGAGTTTTTCAAGTAAACAGATTTTTAAACATTGAAAATTAACAACTTTTGTGAAGTCCGTCTCGAAAAATTAAGAAGAAAGCGTAGTCGTCATAAAGTTTTCAGTCCAAAGACTGGTTGTACGCGTACCTCCATCCTTTTCTATCCTGAGCTAACCAACGCATTTCCCCAAAAGTTGAACATCCTACATCCCTAACTATCTGAGAGCAGTAGTCTAATCTGGGCCTACCCCTACCTCTTTTTATTCCTATCTCTGACTCTAGTATGTCGCCAATTAAGCCTTCGTGCCTCCAAATAAGACGAAAAGTTTATATGAACATATGTTCTAAAGTGACTACTAACAAAGATACAGGGTGTAAAAGTTTTCATATTTTTTAAATATTTTTGTCACGAACATCGCTTTGACCCTTTTTTACATTTATTTAGTAGGCCGCGATCGCGATGTGTCAGTTCAAATTGAAACGTCAAATCAGCATGGTTTGCTTTTAATTTGAAATGCATATTCTAAAAAAGGAGATATAATGAGTAATGAGAGTGAAAACGAGATTTCTTTAACAGCACCAGCAATAAAAGAAGCTGCAGAACTTGCCTCATTAGATTCATTGCCCAAAAAACCAAGAAAATTATACCTGAGAGCGTATGAATGAATCTTTCTTACGCAACTGGAGAAGGGAAATGAAGGTAAATTCTTTCTGGGAATCTGTTTTGATAGTCGTGGACAAAGTATAGTATACAACTCGTTATAATGATGCTATTATTACCTCGGATGATTACAAAACTCGCTCGCTTCGCTCGCTCGTGTTGTAAACTTCATCCTTCATCATTATAAACTCGTGTATAATATACTATTTTATTATCTTAGTAACTAGGAAGTTATTGAGTTGAAATTTAAGGTGTCGTTTTCATTTGCCAAGTTCTAATTTTCTAAAAAAAATTGCTCTGCTAGCCCTATCAGTAACGTTGCTACGGGGTAGGCCGTTTATTTATTTCCCCAATCCAATGTTACGCCACTGGCGAATGCAGGTGATCTTAATGTACTTGAAATCTACGTTCAATTTGGAAAGAAATTGGTATCTTCAAAATTTTTCGTAAAATGCTTAGTTTTTGAATGAAATAGCTTTTTGTGAAATCGTGCACATGCACTGAAATTTTCCATAATGCAATAATGGCTTCACCGATATACAAGGAAAGTGAAAATGGAAAAAAATAGTTTATTAAGAATAACACTAACAAAACTAACAAGAAAAGCGAGAAAGGGGGCAGCAGCTCTTTCAGTAATCATAGTGGCAGAGATCGTGAGGGTCGTTATGGCACTGTGATACACACTACTGTGATGTGGAAGGCAACGGGAAACCACCACATTATTCTATCCCTAGTACAGCGTACTTTAATTTATGATGATGGCACCTTCTGGAGTAAAATATTCCGGAGGTAAAATAGTCCCACATTCGGATCTCCGGGCGGGGACTGCTTCGGGGGGAGTCATCAGAAATGATAAGTGTAACATCTCACGAGTCGAAGCGTGGAATGTTAGAAGCATGAAACAAGTAGGAAAGTTAGAGAATTTGAAAATTGAGATGAATAGGTTACCATTAGACGTAGTAGATATTAGTGAAGTGCGATGGCCAGAAGCCGGAGACTTCTGGAGCGGAGATTTTAGAGTAATACACACAGGATCTGTAGGAGGAAATTCGGGAGTAGGAATTGTTATGCGGAAAAAAGTAGGGCAGAGTGTAGAAAATTTCTTACAGCAAAGTGACAGGGTAGTTATGGTTAGGTTAGATTCGAAACCTGTAAAAACAGTAATAATACAGGTATATATGCCCACTTCTAACTACAGTGATGAGGTCGTAGAGGCAGTTTATAGTGATATTGAACATGTGCTAGATTTTGTGAGAGGACACGAAAATTTAATAATTATAGGAGATTTCAATGCAGTCGTAGGCACAGGGCGAGAGGGCGGAATAGTTGGTCCCTTTGGATTAGGCAATAGGAACGATAGGGGAGTTAGACTGATAGAGTTCTGCGATAAACATAACTTAACGGTCGCGAACACTCTATTTCACCATCATGTTAGGAGACGCTACACGTGGAAGATGCCAGGAGACCTAGGGAGATATCAAATAGATTACATTCTTGTTAGGCAAAGATTTAGAAATCAAGTTCGGGATTGTAGAAGTTATCCAGGAGCAGATATAGATAGTGATCACAACGTAGTCGTTATGAAGGCCAATCTTAAATTTAAGATTTTGAAAAAACGAAGCGGAAGAAGGTATCTTGACCCAGAGAAACTAAAAGATGAGGATACGCGCGATGAGTTCAAGAAAAAGACAAACGAAGTACTAAAGGGCGCGGGTGAAAATATTGTTAGGGACATAGAGGCAGAATGGAATTGCATTAAAAATAGTTTAGTTTCCTCAGCTAGGGATATTTTGGGCCATAAACAGAATGAAAGTAAGAAACCCTGGATAACAAAACATATTGTGAGTCTAATAGAGGAAAGGCGAAAATATAAAAATAGGTTAGATGAAATAGGGAAACAAAGATATAAGGCGATCAAGTGGGAAATTATTCGGAAATGTAGGAAAGCGAAAGAGCAATGGATCGATAATAAATGCAAAGAAGTGGAAGATAAGTTGGAAGTAGGAAAGACTGATGAAGCATATAAAATAATTAGGAGAAATTTTAGAGAAATTGGATCTAGTACCAAAAATATTAGGAATGAGGCAGGAGATATCCTAATCGAAAGCGGTGAGAAGGCAGATAGGTGGAAAGAATATTTAGGAAACTTATATGCGGGACCAGAAGTGCAAGATATATTAGAAAGCGAAAGCAGTGTAGAGGGGGATAACCTAGGAAATCCTATAATGAGAGAAGAGTTTGAGCTAGCACTAAAAAGTTTAAGGAATAATAAAGCACCAGGTATAGATGGCTTGCAGGCAGAAATCTTAAAGTGCGCAGGTCAAGAGGTAATAGACCGTTTATTTAAATTAGTTAGTCGCATATACCTGACAGGCGAGATTCCAGAGGATTACAAACGGAACATCATGGTAGCTTTGCCAAAAAGGAAAGGCGCGGATAGGTGCAACAATTTCAGAACTATCAGTTTAACTTTCCATGCGTCAAAAATTTTAACTAGAATTGTGCAAAAAAGAATGGAGAAAAAGGCGGGAGAAATATTAGGAGAAGATCAGTTCGGATTTAGACCAAATAGAGGAACGCGCGAGGCCATTCTAGCTTTACGAGTAATTATAGAAAAAACGATAGAAAAGAGAAAGAGCGTCTATATAGGATTTGTAGATTTAGAAAAAGCCTTCGACAACGTAAAATGGGGGAAGATGTTCGAAGTGCTGAGAAAGGTAGGGATGAATTATAGGGACAGAAGAATAATACATAATCTCTACAAAGAGCAAAAAGCAGTTATAGAATGTGAGCAGGAACGAAGGGAAGTAGATATCCGGAAGGGAGTGAGACAGGGATGTGCACTGTCACCTCTAGTTTTCAACTTATACATCGAAGATGCGATTAATATTGTTAAGGACAGAACAGCCTCAGGGATTAATGTACAGGGTCAAACTATTAACATGCTCAGATTTGCGGATGATATAGCAGTGTTAGCATCTAGCAAAGAAGAATTAGGAGCGGCTTTGAATGAAATGGAAGCAGTTTTGACACAGGGCTACGGCATGAAAATCAATAAAAAGAAAACTAAAATTTTGGTATGTAGGGGATGCGAAAATAGAACTAAAGTTGACATACAAATAGGAAATGAGAAGATAGAGGAGGTCGCGGATTTTTGCTATTTAGGAAGTAAAATAACTCAAGACGGTAGGAGCACTAAAGATATAAAACAAAGAATAGCGCAGGGCCGAGTTGCGTTTTATCAAAAAGAAACAACTGTTATGTTCGAAAACGGTTAATATAGAGACTAGGAAGAGACTCTTAAAGTCGTATGTATGGAGTACGGCATTATACGGGTGCGAAACTTGGACAATAGGAGAAGCGGATCGAAAAAGAGTAGAAGCGTTTGAAATGTGGTGCTTCAGACGCATGATGAAGATACCGTGGATAGATAAGGTTAGCAATAGGGAAGTATTAGAAAGAGTTGGGGAAAGGCGAAAGGTATGGAAGACAATAAAGAGTAGGAGAGATAGGATGGTAGGACACCTTCTAAGACACGAAGGAATGGTTCGCGACATACTAGAGTCAGAGATAGGAATAAAAAGAGGTAGGGGTAGGCCTAGATTAGACTACTGCTCTCAAATAGTTAGGGATGTAGGATGTTCTACTTTTAGGGAAATGCGTAGGTTAGCTCAGGATAGAAAAGAATGGAGGTACGCGTCCAACCAGTCTTCGGACTGAGAACCTTATGATGATGATTAAAAAAAATAAAACTTTTACACCCTGTATCTTTGTTAGTAGTCACTTTAGAACATAATGTTCATATAAACTTTTCGTCTTATTTGGAGTTCCTCTAGCACCCATTTAAATTTGGCACGCCCGTTTTGAATCACCCTGTATATTCTCGAACCCTGCATACGACAAATTCTTGTCTAAAGCGTAAACTTGTATATCTCTTAAAATGAATAGAGAAATGTTTAGACGGATTGCAATTGCAATTAACTGGCCGGAACGGGTACGTCTGGCGAATGACACCTGTAGAAAGCGAGCAGCAAGTCACTGGCTCTCTCGTGTACCGCAGGGAGCTATCCGCGAACGGTTCTAGAATTGTCCTTTAGCGTGTTCCAAAGACAAATTTGCAGAACGACAGTAACCCTACCGTGAACTTAAATGGTGAATAAAGTCCCCATTTCGTTATATTCGAGTCTGAAATAAAGGCTGCCTGGGGATTCCTTTGTTTTAAAATACGGGGATAATTCCAACGATTTTTTTTTGTTTTGTAAAACACAACTCTGCAATGAAGCGTTCATGAAACAAAAATTATGACACATACGCATGCGATTCATAGAAATAAAGTTGTAACAACCATTTTCCTTACGTGTTTCACACAATATTTCTTCTACGACTAGAGCTGTTATGAATTGCCAAAAACTTTTTCGTTGTGTCAAAACTAATAAACCTTACGTACCTAGTATCTGCATTGAACAACTGCTTTCAAGCAAATCCTTAATATCAAAAGACTTCCTGCTACAAGAAAATTAACATTCATAAAAAATTCCCCGGAGTTTTCGAGGGCCCGAATTTTTTAATCCGAATCTTTCCATGGGTAAAAAATTACCCTTGTTTCATTAATATTGCATGAGTCATGTAAACTATTTAATAACGTTCTGCATATTCATGAAGTCATTACACGGATAGCACGGAGCAATTTTAAAATGCATTAATAAAAATTATCATTAATTTTTGGAGAACAGATTTGTGTACGTTTCGAGTCGTCTAATAGATAGGTACCCACCAACTAAAAGGCATACTCGGATGAAATGCCAAAAACTTTGTTAGACCCTCAGACATTCTGAAAGAGGGTAATGGAATTACTGTAACACAAAAAAGAACATTTATTTCTCTTATTAACTCTAGATAAGATATACCAGACATCGCGGGTGCTTAACAAAAATTCACGATGGCGTATAAGTGGATATAAGAGTTGTGAAGAAGCGGAAAACGTCCCTATCTTATCTCATTAAAGTGATTAGGGGATGAAATAAAAAGGGATGTTATTAGTACGCAGCGAGCCGGCCTTTCACAAATTGAATATACGTGTTCCTATTTATTATAAGGGGTGTGTCTATTAAGCAGCTTCTTTTAATTCACAAAAAGCCAGCCGAAAATTAGTTCACATAATTACGAACAAATTCTGAAACAAAAAATATCAAGTAACCAACGATTGAAAATATATTCTTTAAATACACTTTCAAGCTGATCAAATTTCGATGAAGCAAAATTTGCTTTCTGATCTCGTTGGCATGACAACTAGAGCACTCCTGCTTACTTCAGTGCCGTGAATTTACCTTCGCCCAAATGAAATTAGATGCGTTCGATAGAGATCGCTGCCATAGTGATACCAACTCCATCCTACGCTTCCTAACAGCCCGTAAATCGTACTCATATCTGCTACAAAGTGCCGCACTTAGTTCCAATTCTTGATATATTTATACATGGCCATTTTTAGCCCTTATGTGATTTAATTTCTTGGAAAACAGAAAACATACATTTTTAGTTCATGAAAAATTGATGGCACTCATAAAAGCATTTTGAAATGACGTCTTTGACAGTTTTCGGTACAAAGAGAGACAACGTAATCGTAGTACATAATATAGATAGTAGATGAAAAGTGAGAGTTCTGGAACATGTATTTTTGTGGCTGTTCGTTTTATAGTAACCACGGTCATTCTTGTGTCAAAGGTATCTGAACAACTCAGACAGAACATATTAAAATGTATTGGGGCCTTTGTCAAAATTTATTTTTAGAATTAAAAGTATAAAGTTGACATAAAAAAAATTATTTTAAGGGTATGAGTTTGCCGATAAGAAGTGTCTGTAAATTAGTGTGGTGCCAGTCAGACGGCCGTAAATTTCTAAGTGTGGCAGGTTGAAGATGACAGGTCTGAAGTGGATGTAAGATTTATGAGGCGATAAGCTTGGGTATCGGATTACTGGATTGAAAGATGAGTAAGAACGTTTGCAGATAAATGAATGGATCTGATTGGATAATTGTGTATGATAATGAGATATTTAGAGCTGATTGGTTGTATGTTTGAAAAAGGGAGGATACTTGGTAGTTTTTAAGACAGTTTTAAGTTAGTCAGTAAGCAGCAGCCCGAAGTGTAACACCGAATTTTTTTGCGATTTTAATGTTATTTAAAATTTCTTTGTTGAAGAATAACAACTTTTAAATGCAACATAAACTTTATTCTTGAGAACACACTTTTATTACAAATCGGAAAACGGATGTACAATATTTACATTTTAAAAACTGAATTATGACCACTACCAGGCACACAGTTTCACGTCCTGGTGCTGCCATCTAAGTTGCTTCGGATGAACTCCTAAGAAATTTGAGATTTTTCAAATATGTGTTGTGATTGATCGATTTCAATGGGGAACAATTTATAATAGTACCGAGATAATAAAGCAGTAATTCAAGTTATTATTTAAATTGCAATCGTTTCCGCAAAGTTTTGTGATGAAGATCTTATTCCATTCTGTCTCTACGTTCCTAACAATATTTTTATCTGTGCCCTTTAGTATGTATGGCGTCTCCTAACATGATGTGGGAATATGTAGTGTTCGCGACGGTTTAGATTATGGTTATCACAATATTACTAAGATTGGTTGTTTCTATTATAAAATTATGATTTTGTGTTACAACTGAAGCCATTTTGGTTGGAGTGAGTGGGTCATGCATGAGAGGCAGACTCCAACCCAAATCCCCTCGGCGATCACCTGATATGTTTACCAAACCGGGGAACACACACGCTGGCGTGAATGCATGATAAATTGCTCCACCAATGTCTGCCAGATAATTTAGGACTACCTCCCGAATTTTATTTATTTCCCAGCATCCCAAAGTCACATCGAAACTAGCATTATATCGGATAATAAAAACAGCGGGTAGCCGGTTTTATCTACTTTTTTTCGTGAACTTTGTTGAGACCGCCATTATGCGAATTGCCATTAAGCCCGGCGTACACGATTCGTGACGTAAATCGATCAGCCCAAAAAAACAAATTCTGTCTGCTAGAAAACTTCCTAAAATGTTTTATGCATCACTTCGTAAGTCAGTGGTATTAAACTAACTTGATATTATTCAAAATGTCCGCTCCGGCGAATTCATAATAAGAAAATTGAAAAGTTTTCGCGGACGCCCGAATTTGTTGCAGTTTTAAAGAGCACTTTCAACTTGAATAACTTGAAAGAAGCTTTCATGGTCTCTTTAGAAAAGAAAGTAATGAAAACACGGTTCTAAAAAGTAAATACGAAAAGATAAATCGCAGTCTGCAATTACTTTTGATTAACAAAATAATCGAGAGGGGTTAGAACGAGACAACTTGGAGGCTTTCCAGTCTAGCAGTATTTTCTCAAATAGGTAATTTATTTGAAAGAAATACGCTATTTGATTCTAGGTTCAAATCACTGTTGTAGTTAGTTGACTATCCGATAAAAACAGCAAATACAATCAACCAGATAAGAAACAAATCATGGATATCAAACACATCCAACAGAGAAATTACATAGCAATGTAATTATTATTCATATGGGGGAAGCTTTTGTAAAAGGACGTTATTTTATCTAGCCTTATCTCTCGTCTGCTTCTGATAAGCAAATTACGGTGTACTAGCGCCGGTATATTGAACTACAGGATGGAACTTAATAATTAATAACGGAAAAAACCTATGCAGGTGGAGTTGACTGTCCTATGCTTATTAACACCTGTATCGGCATTCTTGATGATAGTAACCAATGCAGGCCATTTATTTTGTTGTTTAGTTGTTTAGTTTAGAATATTATTTACTGAATTTTTATTATTTAATATTTATTCCGAAGAGTAAAAAAAACACGCCACTGTTGCGCTGAGTTAGATGCAGGCTGTGGCAGGCGTCAACACGTCGCGCCTCCACCGCTCGCCAACTTAAATCAGTTGGACTATACACGCGTTCTCCACCGTAATGCCCATATCCACGCCACTAATCCTGCAGAGAACCAACCCTTTGTGTTTACCCAGAATTACATCAACACGACGTCACACACTCATATAGAAAGCATTCGATTTTAATCAACCTGTAAGTGGGAAAATTAATTTAAGTTAAAAATTAAAGATACTGCGTCTCTGTTATAATTACTCATCTTCTCTGTGTACTCTAGAGAAATTAAATTCAAAGATAAACACCTTGTTTGTGAGATTTATGCCTTTTTTAGACTAAAATTAAAGTTTCCACCTTCGCATCTCACAAAAGGAAATTATTTAAGTCTTTGAACTACACCGGGATAAAATCCGCGCTTCATAATTTATTAAATACCTGGGAAATTGCAGATTGTAATTAGCTAAGAGGTGAGAAAGAGACCGAGGGAGACGAGACGGGGCATGTTTATGAGAAATTAATTCTATTCTACGTGTAGCGAAGCCAAATTTTATTTCAATAAATCTAGAAACGGCGTTTCAGGTAAGTATTTAACTTGCTTTTTCTTCAATTGCTTCAATTTAAAAATTATAGTTGTCAAAATGGCAATAAAATAAAAACTACCTTTGGAAACAATGATGTTTCATTTAATTTCGTAATTAAAATTATGTATCATATTTACGACCGCTTTTCAAAGCTACCTCAAAGGCGAATGCTGATGGATCATCAGATATTAAGTTAGTTACGGAGGAGTATTTTTAAGTTATCTAACTAGCCTGAAAATGGCGCCATACAATAAATGCTTAATTGTCAAATTACTGTCGCTGTTCTAAGTACTTTGACGAAATTTTGTACGAGTTCGTTGCGTTGCAGATGTTGAAGTGATAGTAGCATCACACCCATCTGGTCTGCCGCTAACAACGCATTATTTACGCGAAAGCGCCCTTCCAAGATATAATACAACATCCCCTTGCAATATCATAATTTAAAGCCACCAGGGTCACATCTCGAGCCACCTACAAAGGGTTAACATGCGCGTCACGCACTTTATTCTGCGTAAGTGTGTGACTAAATCCCGAAATCCCATGTACGTACGGAATGTTAAAGCACGTAACGGGGGACTGGAGGATTATTGTACCTTTGAAGTCACCGCGGGGGGTGTAATGATTTCAGAAATTTCGCGTGGGCGCCCCTAAAATTTTCCCATGTGTTTCCACTTCTTCATGTTTAAATCTAATCTAATCTGCATTTTCAAGTGCATTCAAAGATGTCCGTTTCCCAATAAATACTCTTCGTAGATTATTCGAGAAATAGGCGCTACCAGAAATCGATTGTTCCATCGATCGGTTTTTCTAGTCTCATAAACAAACGACAAGGTCAACGCCATAATAAACAACTACGGCTTGCTGACAAGTAACATGACTCATAACCATGAGCATCGCTTGCGGGGCAAAAATTTCGTATCAGTATATGCTATACTGAGTCTCCAATCGCCGGTTCGACAGTGGCACACGGTAAATAGGAGAGGGTAGAGCTTGTCCAGAGACTGTAACCCGATGATATACAATTGTAATGTAAAATTGAAAATGAATTGAATGTAGAAGATGTGTATCAAAAAGCATATAAACAAATCCGTTCTGCAGATGTTTTAGTTGATTTATGTTGCGCAATTGTTACACTTCACCAAGATAAGCAAAAGGTATTATTCTCTGTGCGTTTACGAAGCAGAGGGTTAATTAACTTTATGTGGAAGGAGTGTGTGTGTGTTACAAAACAGGATTCTGCGGCAGCACTAAATGCAAATATATTATATTGCGTAATGGGGGTGAAGTCTAGACGTGCCAGAGCCCTTTTGTTTTCTTTGTGGGGTAGCCCGCGCTCGTTCGGCCACCGGAAAGATAATGGTAAGTAATTAAAATGAACGTGTTTGGTTTGTTTCGCCCGACAGTACCGGAATCGCTTCACACTTTTTGGGACAGCAGAATCGGTTAACAGACTTACTGATGGACCTTTTCGTCCCAAACGAATTGGGCGTCACACAACACAGTATAAATAGGAATACTCTAAGCAGTGGCGCCTCATATGGAAGGGCTCTAGTAAATCTTCAGTCCTGCCGTACTTACTGCGTCCGACGTTCCATTGTCGTTTTGTAACTTATCATTGGGGCGGCCCCGGTCTCCGAACGGAATTATGTAGAATGGTAATAAGGGCCAAATACACTATAGGGCAAGTAATACGCGTTTTAAGCAATGGCTCATACTGGCTTTTGTTCTTAATTTTATTGTTCTATTCATTTCGGCAGCAACGAGGTGCTTTTACATAATATTTTTATTTTGATTGGTAACAAATACTGATAGAAACATCCACTCTCAAATCCCTCTCTCGAATAAGCCACGAGCCGCCACTGACTTCAACGCGTAATTTGTTTCTGGTTTGCAAATCTGAGGCGTTACCTTTTAGAATCTGCTTAAAAAATTGCCCAAAGTGACAGTTAAACGCTATTGAATTTTCCATTTTCCATTATAACACGTCAATATTAAGAATGAGCATTCCGAGGGGCATTCTGCATGGTGGAAGGCGAGACGGGAGTACTTTTTGTTGAAACGTCAAAAAGGGTGTAAGTTGTAAGGGAAAATAGCATCACGTCTTACCTCCTTCAATTTTTTCCCTCCGCGAAAATTCTTATCGAATTCTTTATTTTCCGGACAATGACGAACACATATCAAGGCGACGCGACCTGGGGTGAGATTTTCCAAGTGCTTTTTCATCAGTCGCCGCTTGTATTTCCTGTGAAGATGGAATCTGATCTTCTCTGCCATGTCTCATATTTGCAGAAAAATTACAACGAGTTACGAGAAATTTTGACGTTTACAAGCTTTGTACACGCATTTAAAAAATGACGTCGCCATGACGTGATGAAGACGTACAAATATCGTCCAAGAAGTCATTTTTTATAAAAACTGGTTCCTCGGCCAATCTGGAAGTATTTTCTACGCCATCGCGACGTCATCCTTGGCATATGAATAGGGTTATTCCCATGTAGAGGTTCAGTGATAGTCCACACTTGAAACCTCAGGAAAATGTGTCATAAATTGCTAACTCGCATACAGGGTTTCCAAAATTTAGTGACCAACGCAACCGGAATTGATGCTGAACTAGGAAGTACAAGTCTAGTTTTAATACACGCGTCGGTATTTCACCAACAATGTGTCTTCATCCCCTAGTATCAATAAAACCGGAAATCACATTTAACGTTCTTCATTTTAGTACAATCACTCGTTAAAAAGCCATAAACCGGAATTAAATCACTACAGGGTGCGGAATACTGGAAACATGACAGCGCGAATATTTGAACAATAGACAGAAACAATATCGTAGAAGTTATGGGGTCGTCAATCTGCCCCTTTTCCGAGCAGTTGAAAACCGAACTGACATTGGTAATTAAGACTACTCGATTCTGCAAGAAACGCAATTAACAAACGAGTCGGGCACATGCTTTGCGCTTTGCCCGGAGCTGCTACTAATTTATCTTGCTTCCGCTTTGCCATTTTCAGCAGCAGAACGATTTAGAATTACAATGATGAATTCATATTATTTTGTAACCTTTATAGTTTGAGAATTACGCGCACATAAAACTCAATTCAATTTGAATGTGTTTTTCTGAGTGACTACCAATTTCTGCTAATATCTCTTGAACCACTGACTTTTCGTGAAAAAGTGTTAGCACCAATATTATTTAGAATCAAATTATCTATAGAAAAGCTTCCGGCACTTTTCTCCTACAAGTAACCATTTCGGAAATATAGTCGCAAGAAGTTCGGTACCTACGCGACTGCGTGGTATACAATGTTTAACGTAATATTATGCATAATCATTGCATTCAATGGACAATACGAAAACGAGCTAACTTAACCTCATTTATAAAAGAAAAAAATTCGTTTAAAAATTCGATATACGCCTTAACTTCTGAACAAACACATTTAATAGTCTGTTTTAAAAAAAATCAATTTATACCAGGGCCGTGCCTCGCAATGACGACCGAAGCTTAAATTCAAATATATTTAAATTGACTCTTACATATTTAGCAGAGTGCAGAAACTAAATTTGAAGGTCTGCAAACTCCATTCTCTACAATTCGGGAAACATTATTAATTTTAAAAAGGTATTATTTTGGCAGCAGATGTCCAGATGACGTCAGATGGACTAATTTTTATACTGAATTTGTTTTCACGATTAATTTGCAGAAAATCAATTATAATCAATATTTCGATAATTTTACAAGGACGAAACCAGTGGTCTACGGTTTTTCCATGCACATTCGAAACATGCAATATTGAAAAACTCTTAACAACTTGTAAAATGGTACTAGAAAAACTTAAAAAATAAGAATTTAATGCGGTCCTGTACTGCCAGCCGTCGCAATCGCGTTGCGAAACATATTCGGAGAAGGACCATCTGGGTATGATTAATCTGTTGTGTGGTGAATGAGGGGAGTTCTTACCTTGTCAAAGGCGCTCGGCCTGTGGCATCGCTCCCGGTCCGGCTCCATACGTCGGCCGGGCTCGGCGTGTGAGCAGAGGGGCCGGGCAGCCGGGCACACGCTCCTAGCCGAGCTCCATTGGGCTCTGTCCCCGCCCCATCACGTCTGCAGTCACCCCCACATACGCACTGCAAGAGAAAATTTACAAAAATTAAAACAAGATCATCCAACAACTCAACATTAACATTTTGTGAGGTTAGTTATCTGTCAATGATGCATTATGGGAAATCTTAAGTTGTCAGATTTCTTCTATTTAGGAAGTCAAATAACTCGCGATGGTAGGAGATCTAGAGATATAAAACAAAGAATAGCGCAGGGCCGAGTTGCATTTAATAAAAAGAAACAACTATTATGCTCGGGAATGATAAATATAGAAATTCGGAAGAGGCTGTAAAAAACGTATGTATGGAGTACGGCATTGTACGAGGGCGAAACTTGGACGATTAGGAGAAGCGTTTAGGAAAAAATTAGAAGCATTTGAAATGTGGTGCTATAGACGCATGATGAAAATACCGTGGATAGATAAGATTAACAACAGAGAGGTATTAGAAAGAGTTTATGGAATTTATGGAAGAGGGAATAGGAGGGATAGGATGCTAGGACACCTTCTGAGGCACGAAGGCTTAGTTCGCGACGGTCTAGAGTCAGATATAGGAATAAAAAGAGGTAGGGGTAGGCCCAGATTAGACTACTGCTCTCAAATAGTTAGGGATGTAGGATGTTCAACTTTTGGGAAAATTCGTAGGTTAGCTCAGGGTAGGAAAGGATGGAAGTACGCGTCCAACCAGTCTTCGGACTGAAAACTTTATGATGATGTGTTAGAAGTTAGAGTTTTACAGCTACGCCACTGGTTGTCGTATGAAAATACCGATCGCGAAATGAAAAATGCACACCGTGTTACGCACTCCATGCCCAACTAATATATACGTGATGTTTACTTTAATTAGTCTATAAATAACTAAATTTGTTTATGTATATGGACCAAATTGCTTCACTGCGGCAAAAGGCTGTAAATCCTTTTATATAGGTATTTATATCTATACGGGGTATCCCATTCGACAATTCGGATTTTATACTTAAGTATGTACATATTATGTAATAAACTTGGAATAAAATTGCCTAACTTTTTTTCTGGGGTCTTGGGGAGTTCTGCTTGAGTGTATTGTGAACTCCAACTCTCCAACTGACTACCAGAAATATTTTACCACCAGAAATACTCTTTCATATTCAGTAATGAAACATTTTCCACCTCGGTACGTAATATGTATACTGTTCTGTTGGCTTGTGTTTTATGCTCAGCAGTTTCAGCAAAAAGATGTAGTATCACTGTCCATGACCTGTTTTTCGAATCGAAGAATGCATGAATTTTTTCCAGACCAGTTATCGGCGATTAATCCAGATCCCTAATTCATCTAATTGGCCACCTACAGATGTAAACGGAAAGTAAAACAAAAGTAGAAAATGTTTTGCTTTTTTCACGGCCGCCCACACATCCTCCTTGAGATATACAATATACGTATACATCAGCGTCTCTGTTCTCTGAACTAAAATGTCAGATCGGAAAATGACCTCCCCCACAGTTTTCCTCGGAGGCTGTTTAATTTTCAGTAGGTATTAATTTTTCATGGGCTTTCTCATACACAACAAGGTGTTAAATAGTCAAAGCAGTTCAAAAAACCATTCAACTTTTCAATTAAACAAATTAACTGGATAAATTCTGCAGTCCTTAACTTGATTTCTACCACACACTCGACTTCAGTACAAACCGCCTCTACAGCCTCAGAAAGTGAATAGAATCGGGGTAGATTTTAGACGGTGTAAGTTTAGTGGCCTAACCGGATGATCGAAATACGAGGTCAGGTAAACATATAATGTGAGGATTCGCGTTTAAAGGTGCAACCGACGCGACGCTTATTTCATAACACTGAAAGTAAGTGAAGACAGACAGTCCTAACAGTCATCCCACTGAGAAAGGAGTGAAACAAGTACATAGGTACATATGATTTTGTTGGAACATTTTGTTTGTCTTGACTGTGACTATTCTGAAATTCCCCGTATAAGAATCAGGACAAGTACACGTCACTGTGGAGAAGCAGTGGTCACGCTATTTCAAAAGCAACGTATGACAGAGGTATACAAATTTAGGTATATGATTTATAAAAATACGTCACCCACCAAACTTCTGGTATCCTGATAGGTTCAGTAAAACTATTTGCATCTTGTTGAAAATGAAAACAAACTTAACCAAGGCAGATTTGAGAAATTGTCCAATAATGCCGCGATTTGACCTGGTCCTAGCCACTCTTGACCTACTTTCAACATTATTCCAAAAATGACCGAATGCGCTGACTTATTTGAGGGTAACTTCAGTTATCATCGACGGAGTGAGGTAATTATAAACGACTTACCAGCAAGATAAGTATGAGGCTTCATCCGAGGCCACCGTAACTTACACCATACACTAGCGGATGCAATGCGTCACGTGGTGCGTCAATTTTTATAATGAAAACGTAATATTAATAATAATTTTCGTGGGGACCCTGCATGCAGGGTCAAAATCGGTCGCGATTTTTTGCCACAAATTACTACTCTCCAGCTCGATAACCGGGAGGAATATGGCTTGCTTGGCAGGATTTATTCTGGCAGAACCACAGAGCGCGCGCACTTCTGTTTCCCTGGACGACATGGAGAATTATTGATTCCGAAAATTGTATACGAAAATTTTCGTTTATCGCTTTCGCTGCAGCTCGCGCCCCTGTCGCCCAACAACTGTGGTTGATTCAGAGAATACAAACCGAAAAACCTATTTCAGTGAATCCATTTTTATAACTCAACGTAGGCAGCACAAATTAAGATAATGCCGCCTCTTTTATTTTGAACTGTCAGCCATCTTCAGTATTTTCTACAAAATTGGTAGGAATGAAAATAATAAACACAAAAACATCTTTATACACGATCCTGGTATAGGTACAGAAGTTGGCCTGAAAATTTGGTGCAATTTCTCAATTTCTGGAGGGAAACTGTTCAAAATTTTATAAAATTGACGCACCTAATCAAGCTCCATAAAAGTTAAATACCGACTTTATCGGCTCTAGAAACGCGAGAACGCCTCTAGATGGCAGAAGAAGAGCTTGACCACGATTAGTACGAAGGCGTATTCTTATATTCTTACCTTCTCTTAAACACATATCAATAAGGAAAATGCAAGTAATTTTTGCACATTATAACGGTCAACAAAATGACACCTAAAATATTGTAATATGGTTCTGAACTTCTGACATACACGGTATCCCCAGGCGTAAGTTTATATTCCAACTAGGTTTTGCAAATACACAGATCACGGAAAAATATTCAGTGGTTAAGGATTGGCGGTTAAGATTTTAATGCTACTTTCGTGACCAATCACGCCGTTCCCGTAAAGAAGTCTAGTATCATATCATAGTAAAAAATCCTGTAACACACCAACAAAACCACATGCGCAGAAGCGATTTTAAAGGTTTCTTTTAATTGTATCCCCAAGGGAAAGCAGATAATCCTTTAATTTTATTATTTTAAGTGTTCCACGGCATGCAGAACTTTCAATAGCATAATACTTATGTTTATGAAATAATTTTAGTCCTGTGCTCTGCAATTCATGTCTATGGTCTACCAATCCGATAAACTGTCAAATACAAATGTCAATTTCATTTTGGTATTTATAACCTCAAATCAGTAGAATTTTTATCTATTTAACTAATTTGGTGATGGATTTGTGGAATAGAAAGAATTTGGAACCACCACCGATCAGTACCTATAAAGCTACGGATCACAAAATAGGTTAGTAGTTATTTTTTTTATATAACCTCTGGAAACGCGATTTTTTTGATTATATGCATTATCGTTTGCAGATGTGGAAAATTTATCGAATATAATGAAAGAAGCCAATAGGTTCTTCACCAATCAAAAACTTTTACAAGCAGAAACTGCTCTATTATCGCGGTGCATCTATAGGATGAAAATGAAATTTCGTTCCGATAAAGGTTTAAAAAATATGGAGAAAACTAATAGGGCGCTTCTGCAATACTTACGATTAAATTTCGTAGACACTATAACAGCCTTTACCGAAACTACCCCAGAAAATTACGAGTATACAACTTATTTACCTTCAAAAAACATGTTAGACTACATCTTAGTTCGTCTTCAAGGCGTTGGCAAACTAATGTGTAGAATTATAGAGAGCACACGTCTAACAGCTACTTGTATGCAAGAGAAAATTGGTATAGGACATTTTTGGAAGCTAGCTTTTATTATTTATGGTCTAGTTTCGAGAATTTGGGTGTTGTCCAAGAATATCTTGGAATATTGCTGCGATTTATATGAGAAATTACTACCGTATTCGAGAAATTTGAAGAATACAAGTAAACGGTGGTTGCCTGAAGATTATTTATTACCTTCGTCATTGAAGAAATGGTTAGAACAAGAAGATGACGAGAATAACTCTATCGTAATTCCTAGAATAGAAACGGTAGTTCATTTACCAATAACAGAAGATGAACAAACTTCAGAAGAAGAGACCACTCATGAAAGTGAAATAATTCGGCCAAAAACGAACAAACGGAAAAGAAAACGCAAGCAAAACGCTGAAAATGAAATTAAAAAAAATAAAATTGCTACAGGTAATTTATCGGTAGAAATAAACAGTTTTTCTTCTGATGATAATCTGTCTGTAGAGATTAAAAACTCCGCAAATAAAAATATGAAACTGATAAATAAAAAACGGAAACGAAACAGAAAACGCAAAAAAGTAAAACAAAAAATGTCTTAAAAAATATATATTATAATCTAATATTTTGCACGTATCTGAATAAATTAAAAATTTCACAGTTTTAATCTTATTTCTACAAATATTACTCAATCATCGTCCAATCTTTGCCTCGTATTCCTCTTAGAAGCACCCCCGAACTTGCGCTTTTTGAACCCCGTTTCTTTTCCCTCAATCTGTCCCACGACCTTCTCTTTGAACTCTTTTACAACTGGTTCAGGTTCAGCTGCTACGGGAACTTCAAAATACTCTGGTTGCTGCGGCAGTTGTAAATCAACATGTTTGCTAAAAAAAATTATTAAAACATTTATCAAATTCGTAAATTGAAAACTTACACCGATCGTACAGTTTGCCATTGCCCGTAAGGTTCTGTTTTTCCTTCTGGTATAATAGGACCACTGGTGCTGGGTTTTAAAAAATCCTCATCGACTACACGGCGTTCTTTCAACTTCTCTCTGGCTATTCTGGCACGCTCTTCTTCATCTAACTTCTTTTCTTCTTGTGCCCTAGCAAAAACAATCGTATACGTCAAATTCATTTCTTAAAAAAGCGGAATTACCGTAACAACTCGGAAACTTTATTGTGTTTCGCGATTTCAATATAGTATTGCTGTCTGGGAAAATCAACAGTCGGCACGCCAAAAGAACTTGGTGGTTTTGAAACATCTATAGCCAAATTGTCTTCTTTCAGCTTCTGATTTATTGCTACAGACGTTATGTCTCTATTAAGTTCAACGTCTTTTTGATAGGCTTCCAAAGCTGCCGATTCCATACGCTTTAAAGTACTCTCAAACTTTTCATTCTCTCTCTGGGTTCTAACGCTCTGTTTTGTGATAGTTCTAAGCTTTTTCGCAACATTTTCTTTATGTCTCCGACCTTTTTCGTGAAATTCAACACTCTTAAATACGGTTAAACATAAAAATTGGGCGTGGAACTTTGATATAAATACTTACCGGTTTGTTGTCAGCAATCCAGCACTTACAAAAATCGCAATATTTCCTATCCTGAGATTTCCAATAATCGGCCCTGAAATATTCAAATTCTCGGAATAAAACAAATACGAGGAGATTCAAATATATATTTCAATAACAATCCAAATACAAGAAAGAACAATATTATTAATAAAAATGAGTATCAAGGAATCGACATATTTTGACTAGAATGTAAAGTAACAAAGTAAGGTACTGGAAAAAATACTGACAAAACTAAAAATCTCTGAAATATACAGGGTTTTCTGATGTTTAGCAACTGCAACTACTGTAGTTAGAGATTCAGTTAAACGGCAGATGTGCAGTTTCTTGTTATTACATACAGTGAAACTCCCACGAGTCGAACTTCCTTTAGCCGAATTTTTCCGTAACTGTCGTCGTGTATGAAAATATCGATGAAGCAATGTTCAAGTGGGTTAAGGTTTGCCGTGACAAGGAACTGTCGATATCGGGAACAATCATTCGAGAGAAAGCACGGGAATCTGCGAAACTTTGGGACATTTGGATTTCGCTGCAAGCTCGGGATGGCTGCACAAATTTAAAGTTCATCACACAATTGTGCAAAAAGTGGTTTGCAGTGAAAGTGCAGACGTAAATGAAAAAGAGTGTGAAAATGGGAAAGAAAATATGCTACGTTATACTTTATGGGTTATGAGTTATTATGTGAATAATGCAAGGTATGGAAATTTTTATAAAATGTTCTTAAACTCTAAGTTTCTTTAACACGAATTTCTTTTGTGTCGCTTGAGATTCGACTTATGGGATTTCCACTGTAGCTCTACTTTTTGAGACTGAAGAAGTACAACAGTTTCTCCTAGATATTTTCTTCTCACCAAAATGTCACTGTCACAACTTTGTTCAATCAAAAAGAGGCCGGTAACAGTTTCCGAAATCTCCTTACTAAACACACAAAATGACCCTGTATATTGGACACACCAAGCAGAATTTCACGATTAATAGTCGCAAAATTTTACATAGAACACTTTTTGCAGACTCGTTATTCACCATCATATTTTTTATTAAAACACTACTGGTATAAATACAAGGGAAGGTCAGTAGTTCTGGTGAAATGAAAATCTTAATGGTGAACAACGAAAAAATCGCAATTTTCTTTAAAAACTATAGGAATGACTAAAAAGAGACTATGGAAGAATGAATCGTAGAACTGCCATTTTCAATTCTTGCATTAAAAGCTGGCAACTCTAGCTAAAGGTAACAATATTTGTGTAACAACTGGAGAATCTTTTACAAGTAGAAATAGAAAATATTGTACACATATCACATCTAAAATGGTAACGGATGGATTTAATTAATTCAAAAACGTTAGTATCTACACAGGCGTTGAATCGTTTATTACATTATAACAATTTGTGCCCTATTAAGCAATTCCGTGAAGTGTTATCGAAAATTGTTAATCTGCAAACATTGAGGAATCATATTTTTTCTCACGCACATATGAAAATCTACAACCCTGTATAATCTGTAGTATAATATGTAAATAAAATTATCTATGAGCATTTTGTTATTATTATTAATTTTTCAAATTACTCTAAGTGTTTTTATATAAGGAAATTGGTATTCATTATCACAGACGAGGTAGGTTACAACGCGTCGCGTTCCGCGATCCGGAACGAAGGAAAAAGGACTAGACACATAAGGAATTCTCGCTCGGTCTAAGAGCCACGAGTCTCACATTCTCTAGGCGACTTAAAAATATTTTACTGTCTTGTGCAGCACCTAAATTTGCTATTCTGAACGTATCGCCCTCAAAAACAATAAATTTTAGTGAAATTCTAAGTTCTAAGAGCACTTAAATCTTGGTCAACTCTATCAAAATGGGATAATGAATGTTTTCGTCATATCCCACATTATCTAAAAGCGCTAGATGCTTATTCCATACAAAATTATCGTATTTTACAATTTGTTTACAAGAAAAACCCCTCAATTTCGACTGTAAAACAAAGCTGTTCAAAGTGTTTGCTCGCTTGGGGGCCATAACGTAAGCTATCCCGCCGCCATGCAACAAACTCCAAAGAGTTTCTATTAAATCCGCACGGGCGTCATCAAAAAATAAGCAATCGGCACATAAAATAATATCGAAGACCCTGTTCAAATTCGGACGATCCCATTTTAAAACCCTACATTCTACTGGACAGGAAAACACGTTGCTATAAGTAGTTATTTGTACGTTTTCGACTGAGCTCTTATTCCCATCGGTTAACACGACTTGTCGTGCGTTCCCGTATTTGGCACAAAACAACCCCGCCATGCACGACATTCCCCCACCCAGTTCTATAACCGTCTTATCCGTAAACAAATCTATATTCACCAGGACATAATAACTTAAGGTTTCCTCGGACGGCCATATACAAACGTTCCCTGTATTGTTAAATCCCATCAGATCTTCAGCAGATATCGTCCTCTTCCTGTGACTGATATTCACGAAATATTCAACATCCGTAACTAGCGCGGTATATTTAAACCAAGAGAATTTTTTTAGCTTTTCTGTAACATAAGCATCACAAGATCTTTGCAAGGGAGCAGCTTCTAATTGTGTTGTGGTTATAAGCATGAAGGATGAGATTCGTCGGAGGGAGCACCCGTCGGTCGGACTCAATGGCTCGCTGACAATCGGACTCTATTGCAAAAAACTCAGTTACTGATTTGTCTCTCACTTACCACCAGACCACCACCATACAGCGCAACAGAACAAAAATTGAAACTACCTTGAGTGCTTTGGCTAAGATGCCCCACCGTCTGCGTGCCACTCTTTTCTTATCATTCTGATTGGGTTCTATAATGTCGATGCCACATTGCTTGCCGTTAATGCCTATTTTGTGCTCCATAGTATTAACATGGCACTTTACTTAACTTATGCCTGAAAAGGCACAATAAAATGAGTGAAATTGCACAATCCTTCATGCTTTTAACTTCAAACGCACTTGAATGTAAATATTTAAAATAAAACAAAACTAGGTACGTTACCACTATAAAATTATAAATAAACGCACAATAACGTTTGGAAGTAAGGTTAGCCAAAAACAACATGGTTAAATTTTTTTTGACTTACATAATTACTATATCCTGATTTGTACTCAAAAGACGTTTGCCAGATGTTTAAGTTATTAATATAATTGTTTCTTCATCACTTCTTTACACAACCACAACACAAATTTATTTGACAAGCGTTCTCAGAGACAGGCGGCCATCTTTGATAAGATAAGACAGATTCCTGCAAAATCTCAGTTAGTTTGTCACTTAGATGAGGGTAGAGTATGGATAAATAACGCCCGACCTTTGCCGTGCACGTGAGTGTTACCAAAATTTGAGCGTGTTTGGTGCCAAACAAACTGATGAAACCAGGTTACTGTTTAGAATTCATGTAATTTAACTAAAAATAACGAAAGCAGCGTTTGAAATAGTGCAATTAGTCATATCATTTAGGTTACGCCCCTTTTTTTTGGGTGCCGAATGATAACACAAACATCTGCTTTGTTATTCCTCCTCTTCTTCCCAAATCAGTGTTGCCAACTCTACCGAAATGTCGGTAGATCTACCGATTTTATATGTTATCTACCGATCTACCAAAATGATGCATAATTCTACCGAAATGGGAATTGCGAACACATCATAATTCGTAACGCCTTTGCGTTTTTCCTCTCTTCTTTGGGAACTCGTATGGTATCATTTTAATTCAGCGGTATATTATAGTTATGCAAAAAAAAACCTAGAACCAATAACCAAAACAAAACGAAGTCGCCATGCGCCGCGATTTGACGACACCTTTGCGGCGATAGCTTTATTTAAAATTTATTGTTTTCCTGTTTAAAACCGAATATACGGAAATTTGACAACCAAGCTTCCGAAATATTTACGACTGAGGTTGGCAACACTGGGTTAAATCATCACATCAATGGGTTAAATAAACTGTACAAAAGCAACCGGCGTGGCTCAATATCAAAATGCGCCGGACATTTTTGTTGGAATCCAGGCGGATCCTTTTTGTTTTTCTGAAGTTTATTGCAATTTACAGAATGTTGTATTCAATGTGTTATATGCTGGTGCGTCAGGTGTCCCGACAGGAAAGTATTTTTTTAAAGAAACTCCTGGATTGCTAATGAAAACAAGGGAATAATAGCATGCTAAAACGCTGGATATCTGTGCACTGGCAAAACCTAGTTGGTATATCATATGTAAATAAACCACGGAGTGTCTTGGATATAAGCAACTCTGTGAAATAAACGCACTCCTCTGCAGCACAGCCATTTCCGAAGACATCGCTTTATTGGATGATAAAGGAAAATTCATGTGAATTACGAGAATTTGCATCCCACAAACATGTCTGTAAATACACGATAAATTTCAATAGGCCCAAAATTTATGGTCATTATCCATATTGTTTTTGAAGTGAAACTTCTTTAGCGGCACCTCGAAAATTGCCGAAGAATTGAATAAAATTTCAAGATCGTGTCACGTTTTCGAGCATTTCGTTACACGAGTGAGACGAAAGATATAATGTTGAGAGAAGGAGAAAGAGAGTTATACTATACACGCATGAGTAACTGAGATACCACGCCTAAAGCGCTTTAACCACGCGTTGTACAACATATGTAGAAGTTGCATAGTGTGTGGACAGTTTTAGCTGTGAATCTTAGATGAGGCCATTGATTAATATACTATTATTACTATTATTGATTAATATACCTACTATTATAATATAGTATATTAATCAATGATGAGGCGTTACCAGATGGTGGTAACGGATGAGGGAAGAATACGGACACACAACGCCCGAACTTTGCTTTCGACGTAAGTGTTACCAAAATTTGAGCAGATTTGGTGCCAAACAAAATGGCGAAATAAGGTTATTGTTGAGAATTTGTGTAGTTTAACGCAAAATATTGGAAGCGGCGTATGTAATAGTACAATTAGTCATATTATTTTAAGAATTTTCGTTCAAATTTTGGCGTAAAGGGACTTAAGAAATTTAGGTTAGGTACGCCCCTTTTTTTGGTGCCAAATGGTAACACAAACACCTGCTTTGTTACTCCTCTCCTACTCTAAGCTGTGAATTTACGTTATTGATCATTTTAGAAAGACGTCACACAATTGCCAGCTGGAGGACACACATTTGTTTGTTTTAAAGCTTATTGGAGGGAAGAAGAGGATGAATAACAAAGCAGATGTTTGTGTTACCGTTTGGCACCAAAAAAGGGGCGTAACTTAAACTTAGTCGCTTTACGCCGAGAATTGAACGAAAATTCTTAAAATGATATGACTGGTTGCACTATTGCAAACGTTGTTTCGTTATTTTGAGTTAAATTACATGAATTTTTAACATCACCACTTTGTTTGGCACCTAATCTGTTCAAATTTTGGTAACACTCACGTGTGTAATGTTGTTTATCCATGCTCAGCCTTCCAACAGAAAATGGCGGCCTGTCAAAATCAGGCCATTCTAGAACAGTCTATTGACAGTGAAAGGTTATGTTTATATTTTTCTGCGTTCTAAAATATAGGTAGAATGGGAAATAAAATTGTTAGTTTGCCCAAAAAGTTTTATATCATAAACCTGAAGCTCCCACAACAGTGCAATTCACTCAAATAAAGTTTGTAAAAACTAAATGCATTATAAAACGAGGTAGTATAAAATACATTTTTATTTGAATAAAACAATTTACTTTTAAGAACTCGTAACAACGACTTTTGAATTCTGACTATCATCACTGTCCACCTTCAATTCTGAGGGCTTAATAACTTCCTTATGATGCACTCTCCTGTGCTTAAATAAATTCGTTGTAGATGTATAAACTTTTGGGCAGTCGTTACACTTTACTTTAAAATCCAGACCGCTGTGTTTAGTCAAGACATGCCTGTTCAGACTGGATTTATCTCTGTACTTCATGTCGCACAAGGTGCAGGGAAAATCCTTTTCGCCATTCTCCCGTTTCACGTGTCTCCGTAAATGTTTATCCAGCGTAGCTTTTAAGGGGAAATTTCTGTTGCAGATCATGCATTTGAATTTGCGCTCCTTGATGTGCAGAAGTAAAGTGTGAGTCCTCAGAGTGCCTTTGTCGTTAAAACGCTTTCCGCAAATTTCGCAAACACACTGGCGAGGATGCGTATGGATCCTCTTATGTTTAACCAAAACAGTGCGTCTCTTAAAGGTTTTATTGCAGTATTTGCACTTGTAGGGACGATCCGTACTGTGCGCCTCCTTATGGTCAACCAGGTACGATTTTTTAATGTAACTTCGTCCGCAAATTTCGCACACAAAAGTTTTGTGATGTTCCAAATGTTCGATTACTTGCTCTTGAGTTTCAAATTTTTTTCTGCACACTTGACATCTAGGAACACCAATTTCAACTGGTAGTTTTGGAGGTTCGATCATTATGTCATCTTCATTTACAACCTCTTTTTTCACTTTAATCATGACTTTCTCGCAATAATCGCGGATATTTATGTCGTGCAGCCCATGCCGTTTAACCATGTGGCTCATTATACCAACTGCGTAAAGGAATGTGTCACCGCAGTCTTTACATTCATATTTTGTAATTTCTTCAAATAATATACCTTCGTCATTTTCGTAAAAAACTCTGTTATCCTCTCTGTATTCCGGAAACGGCTGCGGCGGAGTGCTAGCTGTGTCGCTTGCTAAAAGCAAAAAAAATAACTGTTATATTGCAATAAAACGAGGTAAAATGTAACTCAGTGATTCCCAAAGTGGAATGACTAAATAATAAAATAACAGCATGACAAATCTAAAAAAAATGGAACGGATGATAAAATAAATAAAAAAGGTAAATATTAATTTATATTACTATTACATAATTATATTAGTTGTATTAGGATAGAAAGACGAAAGAAAAGTTACTCGGTAAAAGTTAAAATTTACAATAAAGAGGAAACTGATTGGTTGTTTGATTGATTTTAGTTGTTGAAGCTCTCAATAATTTCACATACCGAATTCTGGTTGTTCAACATAACTAGCGACAACTTCCTCGCTTTCATTCGGAATCTCTTCAGATTTTACAACTACCATACCCCCATTTTCACTTATATCTTCTGAACAAATCTCGTGTGTTCCGGACAAACTCAAACTACCTTCTGAAGTTTCTTCGTCATTTTCATATTCTACATTGTCTTCGGAATTTTCAAATGGATCTTCTACGATACTTTCCTGGGCAACCTCAACTTCCAACGAGGCTTCTCTTACATCGTGATCAGTAACGTACTCAGGAATATCGCATTTGCGATCATGCTCATCCTGCAAACTGGATTTTAGCTGATTCACACTTTGTTCGTAAACTACACTAAAGTTATAGAATTCCGTCAATGTTCCCACACAACTTTCGCACAAATATTTTGGAAGTCCATCATTTTCGTTTACCTACAAAATACATAACCTTGAAAAAAATCAGAAAATCGTCCCTACAACTACAATACTTCCTACCTCAGCGTTCATGCAAAACTGCAAAATCATAGCCAAAGTCAGGTCATGCTCGTACACATCGAACAAACACAAAACCGGTACGTTTTCCGAAAGACAGGCCCTGCATTTTATATCCTCTTCCCAATCTTCCATCACGTAATTCCGTTTGTTGTAATATTAAACACTTTGAAGTCGGAAGGGAACCACAAATTCAAGAAATTGCGACTGCCGTTACGTAGCTCTCAACCACCAAGCGGAAGCTGCCGTTAAAACTCCGACAGCGTAATGGCGTCACCCGATAATTCTACATCCCGAAGCGGCAAATATGAAAATTGAAAATATTTAACTATCCCAACTTGCAACAAATAAGACGAAAAGTCATTTCAAACTGTTTGTAAAATTACAATAAGTCGTCGTGTAATTATAAAGATTGGGGCGCGGCTTAGGCACAATTTAGATTTCTATCAGTACTAAACTTATACAATGTTGAGCCGTAAAATCGAGCGTAAAATGACTCGAAATTCAACAGTTTTCCGCATGAAAGACGTAAGTATTACTGCTTCTTAAAACCTTCAATAACTGAATTAATTTTTGTATTTAAATTAGTATTTAGAAATGCTCCACAATATTTTGCATGTGCAAATCTAGTATTGACAGAAATCTCGCCGCATGCGTAAGCACGTGGTGTTATGTGGTTATGTGAGGACAAAGAAAAAATGTGGACTGTCATTGTCATTAACAGCTGTTCATGGTAAACAAGCAGAACCCTGACGAGAATTCGATACCATTTTTGGCGAAAATGGATGTTAAATCTTTAGAACATCCAACTCTTAAAGTAAGTCGAAACAAATTGAGCTTGTTACATCAGTTACAAGTATTTTTTGTAGGTTCCGTACGAAATTTTGAACAAAAAATTTCGGACGACGCAGAAAACCTTGGATCGCGAGGTGTCGCATATTCAGCAAGCTGCATCGGAAATCGAGAAGACTGTTTCAGAGGACCACGTAAAAACCAAAGATATTACGAGTTTATTAGGAGGGATGGTAGAAAAACTTCAAGTTTTAAAGCGTAAAGCTGAAGAAAGCATTTCTGAAGAGCTCCAAGCAACCAACGTGTGCAAGAAACGTATAGAACATTTGAAGGAACATAATACTCTGACAGCGTCGGGTTCTGTTTCTGAGGGTGCTTTGAATCAGTGGAAAAGGAAGCGCATTGATCGTATGGTAGTAGAATATTTTTTAAGGAACGGTTATTACAATGCGGCAATTACGCTGACTCAGAAATCGGATCTTAAAGATCTGACGAATATAGAAATATTCTTGACATCGCGAGAAGTTGAGAAATCTTTGGCGAATCGAGAGACTTCGAAATGTCTCGCTTGGTGTTATGATAATCGATCTAAATTGCGCAAGTTGAAGTCCAATATGGAGTTTAAATTGCGTGTGCAGGAGTTTATTGAGCTTATTCGAAACGATCGACGAATGGATGCTATAAAGCACGCACGGAAGCATTTTCCAAGTTTCGAAGAAGAACATTTAGGTACTATACAGCAAGTTATGGCTTTACTCGCTTTTCCCGTTACTACAGGTGAGTACTGTGATAAAAGTCGTTAGTAAATGCTCTCGTAGAAAATCTTTGAAGCAAAAGTATTATGAGAGTTCTAATGTACAAAAAAACTTTTTTCAGAAATTCCTTCGTATAAAGCATTATTCGACGAAAGCCGATGGGAAGTTTTGATAGAAGAATTCCGTCAAGAGAACTACAGACTGTTCCAATTAGCTAGTCAGTCAGTTTTCACTGTTGCTCTTCAGGCTGGATTATCGGCACTCAAAACACCATATCCTTATGTGCAATTTCACTATAGCTCAGTTTTTTTGAACTTAGTTAAGTTTGTAAATAAGTTTATAATATCCAACTGGCGCAAATCAATTTTTACGGTACATATTTTTCCTTAATACCATTTTACTCAGTGCTACTCCGAGAACTGTGAAAATCGCAACCCCGCTTGTCCGGTGTGCCAGGATTACTTGAACGAGTTAGCTGACCCGTTGCCGTTTGCTCACTGTTCCCAGTCACGTTTGTACTGTCACATCAGTGGGCTCCCCCTGAATGAAAACAATCAACCGATGATGTTACCAAACGGTTACGTGTATGGTGAGCAGGTGAGTTTAATTTTTGTAGCAGGTGTCCCCTTAAGGTCTATCTTGGAAACTATCGATCTTATAGCTTCCAGAAAAAATCTTTTCGTAAAATTGTCCGTGAGAAATTTACCAAAAATATGTTTAAGGTTTGGTTTATAGCTGGTAGGGGGTGCAGTTTTAAAAGAAAGTAGAAAAATGCATTTTCTTTTTAAATACAGTCCAACGGAATTAAGTTGGCGAGTGGTGGGGTTGCGCATTAGTATACTTTACGAATACAATAAAATGTCTTGTAGTACCAGTGGAGCAGGTAAAATTTTCAGCTACCAGTGAGCTCTTGAAAAGATAAGATGGCGGGTTGCGAGCGGAAAGGTGTTTTACGTAGTCAAACACGGGAAATAGTGTACAGTGTTTTGTTAATTTAAAAGTGAGAAAAGTGAAACGGAAACATTGGAAAATGTGAAAATGAAGACGTCTGTTGCAAGGGGCGTGTTTATTAGATCTAGAGAGAACAGTTAGTGAAGGCAACACTAGCATATCGGATAATAACGGCAATCTTAATCTTTAGAATTATCTGCTATTTGACATATACAGTAGTGGCCATAAATATAGCAACTTCCTGAAATTTCTAATATAATTTTTTTTCTAAGCAAAAATATTCTTTTTATTTACTTTTTGTTCTTAAAATACATACACATTTCTAGTACATAATGCGTACTTATGTGTAATTAAAACAAGTATTATTTTTAATATTTTTTAATTTTTCTGTTGGACATAATTATAGCAACTACGGAAAAAAAAAATTTTTGACAAGTATTAATTAAAAATAACAAAAGCGTTTAATATTTTGTATAATAACCTTTATTTTTAATAACCTGGGCACATCGCTTGGGCATCGATTCTATTAATTTAGTAATGTATCCATCATCAATTATTTCCCAAGCAGTTTCCAGTGCAGTATAAAGGTTTTCCAAATTAGTATAATTATTTCCTCTAATTTTGCCATCCAAGTAATCCCACAAATTTTCTATTGGATTTAAGTCGGGTGACTGTGATGGCCATCGCATAATTTCGAAGTGTTGCTCGGCTAACCAATCCTGCACAAGTTTCGACGAGTGTTTCGGGTCATTATCTTGCTGAAACACACAACTTAAAGGCATTGTTTCGTCGATGTATGGGACCAGATGGTATTGCAAAATATTTCAATACATGAATCGATCCATTTTACCATGGATTCGACAGATTGGGCCCATCCCAAACTTAGAGAAACATCCCCAAACCATAACTGAACCACCACCGTGCTTAACAGTTGGACATGTGCACTTCTTGTCAAATCTCTTGCCCGTTGGTCGTCTAACATAGAGTAGCCCATCACTTTTAAACAAATTAAATTTTAATTCATCGCTAAAAACTACATTCTTCCAATTTTCTGGGGTCCAGTTAATATGATCTATTGCGAACTGGAGACAGGCCTTCCCATTTTTCTTTGACAACAGCGGTTTATTCGCTGGTCGGCGACCAAATAACCCGCCGTCGACTAATCTCCTTCTTATTGTACGAGCACTAACATCTTTTGATCCAATTTCCTCCAATTTTCCAAGAATTTTGGAAGAGGACAGGAATGGGTTTTCTTTCGATATTCTTAACACGTGTCGATCAAATCTTTCATAAGTTTTTCTTGGTCTTCCTGGATTTGGAATGGGTTCAACATAAATAGCTTCAAAATTCTGGACACAACGGATTTATTTAAATTAAAACTTCTTGAAATTTCAGCCTGTTTGACACCGTTTTCATACTTTTGTGTAATAAGGTTCCAAATTTCAATTGAAACTGTTTTAGCCTGACCCATTTTTTAGTTACTAACCAGAAATAGTGCCAATGCGATAAATACTCGGGATAAGTACAACTTAACTGGCGTTTTAATTACTTTAAACTTATTTATGACAGTTGTTGCTATATTTCTGTCCAATAAAAATTTGAACAAATGCTGAGATTAATTTGTTATTCACAAAGCTCTAATTTTTATTGCAGGAAACACTTACCATAGAAGCAATGTGAATGCTGGAATGCATTTCTAATCTTAAAAATAATGTTGTTTAATATTACATTGATTTTTTAAAATTTGCTATATTTATGGCCACTACTGTATGTCAAGAATGACAAAGAGTTAATTCAGTCAGATGGAAATGATAAAAAAGCCTTTTTCAAGTTTTTTTGCATCCGCAAGCTAAAAAATTGTACTACTAAACCCTGTTGAATATTTGAAAAATGAAGAAAAAGAAGCAGACAGCAACGCAAGAAATATACATGAAAGAGTTTCTGAAGTGCTAGGATTTGGTTTAAGAACAGTAGAAAGGATTGTACATGGAAAGAGGATGAAAGAGCCAGAAAAAGAAAAAAAAAAAGAACGAAGGAAGTACACGAAAACTAAGGATTTAAGTGATACCGAAAAATTGGAAGTAAGAAATGTTATTTATAATTTATATGAGCAAAAGTGAATGTTACTCTAGTAAGTTTACAAAAAACCGTATAAGAGAAAAGGGCATTTACAAATTGGATTATGTTCCTTGTCATCATTAATTAATATACATACTGGGTTTTCGATATAAAAAAGATGGAATAGGAGATTCCTCTGTGAACAGCCGTACACAATTCACCAAAGAATTACATTTTTCAAGAAATATGCCAAAAATCTTTATTCAAAATTTAGGAAATTGATTTTTTTGACGACACGTAGATATCTTCGAATGGCAGTGGGTCAAAGTCTTGGCAAGATGATTTGGTGAAGTCGGTGAAGAGAAAGAAAGGATGTGGATCGGGAAAATGATTTATAATTTTGCACGCAGGATCTAGTTCCGGATTTGTACCTGGCGCTAGTTTAATTTTTTCGTCAAAATCAAAAGGTATGGACTACCACGACAATATGGACAAAGATTTATTTGAGAAATGGTTAACAGAACAGCTAAGTCCAAATTTAGATGAACCTTCTTTAATTGTTCTTGACAACGCATCATTCCATTCTAGAGTATTAAATAAGCAACCAAATTCTTCATGGAAAAAATGAAATATTTGAGTGGTTACAAAAACAAAATCAAAACCCTTCGCCGAATTTGTTAAAATCAGATTTATTGATAAAAAAGATAAAATTTATGCTGTCGACGAAATATTAAGGGAACATGGTCATGAGGTATTGCGCCTGCCTCCATATCATTGCCAGTTTAATGCCATTGAATTAATATGGGCAGGCGCAAAAACTTATTACGAGAAACATATTGGAGATGGTTTATGTTTCAATCAAGTAGAATCAGTTTGGGAATCTTCTTTAAATCACATATTTCAAGAATATTGGGAAAAGTCGGTGAATCACACAGAAAACCTTATTTTGAACTGGTGGCGTCGGGAGCAGGCATTGGACGTCGAAATTGATCCAATTATTATAACTTCGTTAGGAGATTAAACAAGTTCATCTAATGAGAGTGATCAATTTATTGAATATTGATTATATTTTATATTCTTAACAATTAATATTTAATTAATTGCGCAATAAACATTTTATTAAATTGTAACATTCGCGTAATAAATAAAATTGTTTCTATTACCAAATTTAAATTATCCAAGTAATTATACCCACCTATAATAAACCTTTTATTTCATATAATATGGACCCAAAAATATTACGATTTTAGTGTTTTATATTTGAAGTTTCTCGACCAAATTTCCAACCACTTGCCAACTTAAATCTGTTGGACTGTATGCTGTGCTTACCAGCAAAAATGGAAGACTAAGAATATTTTTTGACTCTCTCGTGCTCCTTAAAAAAAAATGATGTCTTCTGAAAACTACAGGAAGATTTAGTCACCATATTTTTTAGTCACTATATATATTTATGAATTTGGAGTATATCGGGTAATTTTTTGAAGGCCCTCGAGCAGATGGCGAAGGAGAATAATGGGCAGATTATTTGTCCTAAAACGAAAGAAATTTTCCCATTCAAGAAGGTGGAGAAAGTGTTCGTCATGTAAAGTATTGTGATATGTCTGGGAGATTTTTTTGCCATAAAGTTGTATTACCTTATGTATTTTTTGCAATACTGAATTATTTTATTATTTACTATAGAAGTTAAGTTTGTTTTTAAGGTGTAGTAGAGCTATTTTTATTTTATATGTATCTACGCTTAAATATACGATTAAGATGCTTCCGATTGCTTTATTTAGTAATTTTGTTATGCGATCTGAGAATATTCAAATTCCTTAAGGATGGATAGAAAGAGGAAATTAATGCAAGAAAACTTGTTTCCTACCGCGAGTTTTTATTGTATTAAAAGTACATTAAAAGTTTCAGGTATTAAAAGCTCTTAATAATAATCAATATGTATAAAATATCATAATTAATAAATACACTATATTAAAATTCGTATTGCACCTCCTTTGTTATTCTTAAAAAAAATAATGGCAGTCGTAAAAATAAGTTACGAGTATCAACCACCACCGTTCAACCTCAAGTATATCAGGAATGTTGGAGAAAAGTTAAAAAATCCATTATACAAATATCCTAAAATTCTGCAAGATCACAAATACAAAAAGGCAAGGTCGTAAAAACTATGTTTCCTTCAAAATTATTACTATGCTGAAATTGTGGGAGGTGTACCGACACCCCCTGCCATGTCATACACCTTCTCCGCCACTTCCGCTGCTAATTTGTCCGTTTCTTCCACTGTAGCAGCTTCAGCGTAAATCCGAACGACATCTTCTGTACCTGAAGATCTCACAAATGAACGACCTCTTTCATATCTCGCTACTAATTTATCAATTTCATCTTGCAATCCCTCTGGTTTCACCACTTTCCGGCCAGCGTCGGTCGTTATTAAACTGCTTCTGTCCTGATAAAATAAATTTAATGCACAATAGCCTGCATACCGTTATGGACATCTTCAATGACCTACCTCTACTACTACTTTGACGAGTTTATTAGGGAGATCTGCGTACGCAGCCTCCCAGTTTCCGACGCTCCAGCCTTTAGCGTGCAAAATAGTTTCGACCAGAAGCATATCGGAAATAGCATCCCCGACAGTCTCATTAACAACGTCAATCAAATTCAACAACCTAGCAGCCGCGTCTCCAGCTTGCGCAGAAAGACTAGAATCTTCGGAAGCTTCCAATAACTTATCTTTGGCATTTTGGCTAAAAAGCACCGTCCCGTGACCGTTGGCCTCGAAATAAACTCCGACATCGTACTCTAAAGCTTTGTGATGCAAATGCTTGACACCTGTATCGACACAAGCAACAGGCACTTTCTAAAAGGCAAATATGACATAAACGAAACAGAAATTTTAAACTCTACCAGTTGTTCAGTGATGTATGCGGTAGATGCCCCATTTGCGTACGCGCTTTGTACGAGTCCCAACTTAAAATCTAATCCAGTCTCCTGTAAAACTTCTTTGAGATAAGCAGCAATGAGGGTCGCGATCCGATCACCGTCTAAAAGGTGAAACTGATCGTTTTCATCCATGTAATAATATACAATACGATCAGCATCCCCATCCACTGAAACGCAACGGACGTTGGCTTCGACAGGGACACCCGTTGGAAAAGATTGCTGAGTTTTGACATAATCCGAACCACACTGCAAGAAAAGTGTTCACTTGAGCAAAATATTCATATGCGGTGTTTCAAAATTCAAAATTCTTGAAAAAAGTTCCGACAGGGTCAGCAATGCTCGAAAACTGTTAAAGTCGTGTGTGTATGAAGATATCGATGAAGCAATGTTTAGTGGGTTAAGGTTTGCCGTGACAAGAAACTGCCGATATCGGGAACAATAATTTGGGAGAAAGCATGGGAATTCGCGAAAACTTTGGGACATTTGGATTTCGCTGCGAGCTCGGCATGGCTGCACAAATTTAAAGTTCGTCACACAATTGTGCAAAAAGTGGTTTGCGCTGAAAGTGCAGACGTAAATGAAGAAGAGTGTGAAAATTGGAAAGAAAATATGCTCCCTGGATTACTCTCCTAATATGAATCTAGACATTTTCAACGCCGACGAAACGGGTCTGTTCTTTAAATGTTTACCGGACAAAACCTTGGCTTTTAAAAATGAGAAGTGTTATGGGGGAAAGCAAAGTAAAGAACGAATTACTGTTATGGTTGGTGCAAATATGGACGGGATGCAAAAACTGCAACTTTTGGTGATTGGGAAATCAAAGAACCTTAGATGTTTTAACGGCATCAAGTCTTTGCCGGTCACTTATCAGAATAACAAGAAGGCGTGGATGACCAGTGATCTGTACGAGAAATGGTCATTGTCTCTCGACAGAAAGTTTTCGGCCCAAAAGAGAAAAATTTTACTTTTCGTAGACAACTGCCCGGCTCATCCTACAATTCACGAAAAGTTGAAGTCCGACAGCGAAGGCGACGAAGAAAACAATTTTTCTTTGTGTCCCTTGAGATTCGACTTATGGGAGTTCCACTGAATATCAGAAATAAGGCAGAGTTGTTAGCAAATAATTCGTTGTGAACGTAACAATTACATTGTGTATTTAGATAACGATAAAAGAAATTGAATGGTCATGCTAAATGCCAACTGCTAAGCAAATATTACAAAATACGCTCTAAAAACTGTTTAATAAATAACAATTATCACACAAAAGAATTATAAATGAGCGTAAAAAAGCGAAGACCTCAACTGATAAAATGATAATCACGATAAATCTTCAGATTATTTGATTGATTATAGCATCGAGGCCACATAGTTTGCAAATATTTAAAATATTTGTTATTCTTTAATAACTTACCAAATAATTCAATTTTCCCGTGCCGATAACCGCATCATTGTACAATTCTATTTTCAAGACGTCTTTGAGTCTCTCCTGAAAATACTTAATTTTTCTAGCCCCCACCCCATTAGCACCATCATACAACACCCTATTGACATAATTCCCTTTGTTCCCGCTATCCCCTCTCAACTTTTTAAAAGCCGTCATTAATTTGTCGTAATAACCTTCTTCTGTGGGCACTCCGTAGGCTCGCCTAGAGTTTCTGCAAGCCACGAAATAGTGTAACTGAGGTGTTGTGACTATTCCAAAATCAATCGGCTTCCCAGAAAGTGCCAAAACACCGTCCATTAACGATTTCGCTAAACTAGGGCTGCTGGGTCTCGTATCTTTCCCTACGTAAACTTCAACTCTATCCGTCATTTCAATACCAAATTTCTTTATTATCTCAGCTATTACATCTTCTAACTGATCGTCACTTAAAAACGCACAATACACGCACTGTTCTGTAGAAATTTTGAACGTTTTCGCTTACCCGACATTCGCAAACTTCGTAGCCCATGCTTCCCAAGTTTCTTCCAACATTTCCCCGCGTGGATCAACTAATTTCACCCCATTGTCACCTTCAGGGTTATGAGAGGCTGTTATCATCACCCCGACAGTTCCTATGCGACATTTAAAAATTAAAGTAGTTCGAATCAATAAACATAAATTGAACAAACCTTTTTTGTATCGTGCTCTTAAAACAGCCAACAAACCCATCCGGTACATGACATATCCTAAATTAGAAGCCCTATAAATAGTTTGAATCAATTAAATAAACATATGTATGCATTAAAATGTCAGTTCATTAACATAACCTAAATTCCAAAACCTTACTTCGTTCTAAATCCTGCTGTTCCGTACTTAATATCGGTTTTAACAGTTTTAGGGTGCATTTCCCTTGCGAAAGCGTACACTCTTCTGTAATTATTGTTGTTATTTGCCATTTTAAATGAGGATGAATCGGTGAAAGTGATTTAAATTAAATTTATGGCACTTTGGTCTGACAGTTCGTACGATGACTTATCGGTGACTCATAATAAAAAATGTAGGAGAAAAGAGAAAGGAGTGTTCGGTTCGACTAGCGGCAAACTCGCGAGCTAATAGAATTGTGGTGAAACATGGAAATAGTAAAAATGGTGAAAGAAGAGTTCTGCAAATAATTCGAAATCTAGTGATTTGTTGTTAGTTACATCATAGACTAATCATACTAATCATACATGATTAGTCTATGGTTACATAGTAACCAATGTTAAAAGTACTCACTTTTAACCAGAGATATCTCTGCTTTTAACACAAAGCCACCTTGAATACCAATTGAAAATGTGAAACGGCTTATAATCAGAAAATCCCAAATACTTCAAATTTTAAAAACTAGCAGAGACAGACCAAAATGGTTTCAATAAGATTGAAAGAGGATAAAAATCTGCGTCTGATGGTGTAAAAATTAATCTACCGTTCCATTTAAAAAAAATTAGATATCAATGTTTGAAAAATCTCAAATTTAATTGTCCATATCACGAACTTTCCCAATTCTCCTAAAATAATTTGTAACCAAGCAGATACGTTCTTCTGTGTTTAACACAACAGTCAAAACTGTAACTTTCTATCTATTGTGGTTTTTCAGATATCAATAGTTTTTTAAAGCACTGCAAACGAAAATTTCTGGGAAAAATGTCAAATTACGACCAAACCGTACGACTTAGGTCCAAAGAGGTTTTAACAAAGTGGCCCTAAAATTCAATAAGAAATTAAAAAATGCAATAATATACCATGTTCCATTTAAAATAACAAAGTTAGGATCTATTTCCGCTATGACCGGAAGTCCGCCATCTTTGAAAATAATTTTAAAACACGCAGCTTACGAATTAGAGCAACTTTTGTACTTTGCAGCTTTTTCGTATTTCTAACGGTTATGGAGTTATGGAGAAAATACTGTAGCGTGGGACACCTTGTGTATTTTTTAATATACACTCTGCCCAAGATAAGAATGCAAGGCATTAAAAAATCTCAATAAAATAGTTTTCGGTGTTGAGTTATTTCTAAAAAAGCAAATTTATGGATTAAAAAAAACAAATATATGTAACGAAAAACTAAAAATACCAGTTTATATAATCACTGTGAAACATAGGCGTTTTCATTAAAGCTTCTCACAAATTGCAATGAAAAAGTATTTTCTGATAAGGTGAAAAAATAATTAATTTCATAAATTTACTTTAGAAATAACTCAAAAACGGTTTCTTGAGACCGTTTTAATAGTTCCCCAATTGGTCAACTTTGTGAAAGAATAAACATGAATGTTAATGTGCTGGGTAGACCACGAAGGCGTAGAGTGTACCTAACAGAAATTCAGATTGCTAGGGTCATAACTCTCATTCAAGAGGGCCACTCAAGACGGCAAGTAGCCCGAATTTTAAATGCCAGTAGAGCTGCCATAAATAGAGCCTGGATAAGATCTCAAATGTATAGTATTGTTAGAAGACAACCTTATACTCATCGCGCAAGGGAAACTTCCAGGAGAGAAGATCGTCTAATATGGATTTGGACCACCAGAATGTGCAGAAGTACTGCTACAACGCTCCAAAATCAGCTCGTAGACGCCACAGGAATCAGAATAAATACCCAAACGATACGTAACAGGCTTCACGAACGTCAGTTTCATGCAAGACCAGCTAAGGTATCTCCTTTAAGCCGTGATCATCGCAGAGTAAGAAGGTTCTTTGCTGAAGAACATGCTAATTGGAACTTAGGGCAGTGGAGCAACTTGCTGTTCACTGACGAATCCAGGTTCTATGACTGCACATAGGTATATAGACGAAGTTCTAGAACTACATGTTGTACTATTTGCCGAGAATATGGGTCCAGTATTCATTCTGCAGCAAGATAATGTCCGCCCACACATCGCCAGAATAGTGCAAAAGTTCCTCAATGCCCACAATATTGAGGTTATGGATTGGCCTGCTCGCAGTACACACCTCAATCCAATCGAGCACGTCTGGGACACACTTGGGCAACGATTGAAGGAACGTCAGCCAATCCGGAACCTTCAACACGTTGAAGAAATCCTGGAAGAGTGGGAACAGCTGCCTCCTCAAGTTATTCGAAATTTAGTTGAAATTATGCCCCGTCGTTGCGCTGAAGTTTTACGAGTTAGAGGAGGCCACACACGTTATCGATTTTAAAATTTTGCATCCTTTTCATTTAAAAGAATAAAGAGCTTAATCGCACATTTCTGCATTTTTAAACACAAGTGCAGTATATTTAAATAAAAAAGAATTACACTTACCTTTACAATAAAATCGAAAAATAATAAATAAACAACAAATATAAAACGTATTTATTACAACAAATAAAAAAAGTGTGGAAAATAAAAATATGATACACAAGAACTTAAAGCTACCGAACAAATGGAACAAACGTAAAATATCCATTCTTAACGACATAAAAAAGGCACTAAGTTAACATTTACTCTTTAACCACTGGTACATACATTTTCTACAAAAAAAACTTTAAACAAATAGAAAAATAGATCTATTTTTAACGTCGCTGCTATTGCTCTTTAAACCCTAAAGAAGCCACTGAGCGTCTTCTCCTTTTTCCAATCCTTCATCTTATCGAGGATGACCGAAGAATCTTCTGACCCGTAAATCTGAATTCGCTTATCGAAAATGGCAAAACTACCCGGATCGTTTTGGACGCTATCCAAAAACGTATAAAACATTGTCGTTTCCGTGAACCACGTCAAAAACCTCCGGACACCCTTACTCTTGACCTGTTGCATAAAACCTTCCTTCTAAAAAGTCAGTTTTAAAACAAAAATCGATTCGAAAATGTTGATCGTGTACCTGAAATTGTCCGTCGACTAAAAATTGTCTATAATGACCACAAGAATGGATGAAAACGCGAAGATAGGCGTCGCTAAGGAACACTGCATGCGCCGAGTCCGTGGTAGGCACGATTTTAGCGTGGCTGAGTCCGTTCTTCCAAGTCTTCACTAAAGCCGAAGGTAAAATTTTATCTTCGTCTCCTACTTCTAGTAAAACAGCTCCTTCATCTAAATCTATTATTAAAGCCTGTAAAACCACACGAAAAATGACCTCAAATTTTCCACGGTTTATTTAACTCACATTATCAATTTTAAACATATTAACAACGGCAACCGAAAGAACGCCACACAAAAACGGCGTGGGGGCTTCAACGATCTCCCACAAAGACTGCGGTAATATTGGAATGAGTGTATGCGGCCAGGAAAATGGATATAATATACTCTGCAGCGCCTCAATACACGAAGACAACTTACTGTAAGAAAAACATTCAAAAACCGAAACAAACGCGAATAGAATTTTACCTCAACACGCAACTGACCAAGATCACTTTGCGTTCCAGCAACAGGGAGGAAAACACCTTCTGCAAGATGCTCGCGCTGAGCGTAGCGTGCAGATCTTTCAGTCCGGTGTCTTCGTACCTTGAATCCTGGTGCAAAGCCACGATGAGCTCGTCGGGGTGCACCTCAACGTCTAAAGAAGGAGAGCTGTTTGCTTTTCTCAGCAGTCGATCTCGCGGCGACGGGGCAACTGAGAATAAACGTTCTGGCTGTGCCTTTCAACAAAAAAACAGTTCCGAACTTACCATTTATAACAGCGGACTTTCCCCTGACCTGCTTCTTCTCCTCGAACGTCAACTTATCGAATTTCTTCAAGGTCCCGTACTCTCCCGTATTATTCACCACCACGTAACTTCTCAAGTCCGGTTTTTTACCGCCGCTTTCGACCGTACCCTCGTTGTTATTAATAATGTCATCCCCAGAACAAAACACACCGTTTTCACCCCCGACTTCGTCGTACATACCACTCGCGCACTTTATCTTCGCCAGATCTATCGCGATGGATTCCCCGGGCCTCGGGAACTGTCTATAATAAAATTCGTTTAAGAGAGCATCGCGCATTTTGTCCGGTAGGCCGTGCCTCGATTCCAGCTCTTTGAGGATACGTTTGTAGAACCTGGGGGCGCGGTGTTTGCTTAAGATACAGTAGGCTAGGGGAAGGCAGTTTTCCGAGCCCTCGGGAATTATCCGGCGGCAATAACCGAAGGTTCTCTTGCCCTTATCATCGGTTATGACTAGGGAGTAACACTGGGCACGACCGGAACGGTCCATGGGTCCATCTATACCGTCCGGAAAGCACAGTTGCTCGATTTTGGCTGGCACTTCCACCTTGCATTAAACAAAAATTATTAAGTCACTTTATCGCGTCATTACTATTATTATAAATGACGTCTACTATCATGCCCCAAAAATCTATTTTTTCCAAGAAATTTAAAATGTATTTTCCCCAAAAAAAATTAACGATCCAATTAATTATGCAATTTTTAATTTTATTTTAGTTTCTTGTCGTTTCAAATAAAAATACAGGTTTTTAGTTTACTTTATTGCCAAGGTAGTAAAAGTACTATTTTAGTGCCTCTATAAAGTAGCTCCTTTAGTGCCTGTATAGAGGCACTAAAGTAGTACTTTTACTGCCTGTAATGAACTTTTACTAGGCACTGAAGTAGCACTTTTAGTGCCTAGGCAGTAAAAGTTCATTGCACAAAGTTCATTGTAATTAACAATTAACGAAATACTTAAAACACTTACATCCTTTGGATACTTCATCTTGATGTAAGCCGCCCTCTTGTTCAACCCCACGATCAAACAGCACTGGAACAACCTCTCATCTCTCCTACCTTTCGATTGAGAGTACACTCGCACCCTTCGCACGTATGTTTCGAATTTATTCGTCATCTCATCTTCGGTACAATCCCCGGACGTTTCGTCGTTCGCGCTACCGGAATCCGTCCCTTTCGGGGTCGCAAAACTCCTGTCCAACGTCTTCCTCAACTGGCATTCCAAATCTCGTATCCTTTCCGACGGGGAAATTCCATTGTTGTTACCGGGGGACCTTCCGTTTGCGTCGTTTTTTATTTCGAACGCATGGATGATATCTTTGATTTTGTTGTTGTTGCAAGGAGAAAAATCGTCTTGGGGTGTGGACGCGGCCGATTCCACGTCGCTCCCGTAAGCGGAAGAAAGGGATGAAGTGTCGCATGTCATCTGAAATCGACGGTAAAAAGTATCAAAACACCGGACGTACCACGCCTCGCGTTCAACTTCGAAAACGGCCAGGATATTATAAAATAATTCAGCACGAGCCTACGGAATTCCGGAGACTATAAATAGCTAGTATAAGATTGTAATAAATCATTTTCGTTAATTCATCTCGATACCGAGCTTTTAGGAGATTAAAAACACATGAAAACATGAAAAGAAACATTAAATACCAGGGTATATCGTCATGTATTAAACCGTTTTCATAAAATATGGGAAAAAACCCAAATTGTGAAATAAAGCAGTATAGAATGTATCAAAATCGGTAAAACAGGAAAGCGTGGCTACATTTTTATTTTCAAAAAACAATAATTTTAAAATTACTTTATAACCTTGTTTATAAACGACTTACAAAGTTTTCGCCGTTTTAATTGTTGGCGTTCAACTAGGGCAAGCGCCATATCTTTAGAAGCGGTTATTTATTAACGCACAAATTAGATCAATAAAATTCTTTCGGTAATAATCAATGGAACTAACCAGCATTAACAAATCACGATCCTACCCATAAAAACTTACGGGCAAACATTTTAATAACAAACTCACGTGCGACTTTTTGCCGAAGAAATTTTCCATCCAAATTTTCATTTTCATGGTCATGTTTGAATTTTCCGGGCACTCACACAATCATTACATAACTACATTAATAATATTTACGTTTCTTTATAATTCACATTGCCAGTGTGCAGATTTGTTTGCAATTTGTTTACATTTTTGCCAACAAACATCCAAGGAGCAACTCAAAATCAAATGACAACTGACTTTCAGGAACGCGTTTGTTTTGTTCTACCCACGACAGGTAGAGGGAAGCACTAAATCCAAATACAAAAGAAATTCCAAATATTGCTTTCGATTTCCATTGTCAAACTTGCAACGATGAAAATTAGAAAATAACTATTTTGACTTACTTTTATTAACGGTTCTTCCCGACACTTGGATTCTAACTAAATACTTTTGCTATTCCAGATCGATCTCAATTTTTCAAATATTATTAAAATGATGTAAGCAAATATTAACGACCGTGAATTTATTATGCATATTTTTACGACGAAATGAGGATTTTTTAACAGTTCTAGAACCTAATCAGTTTATGTATGTATGTAATTATTGGAATCGGAGACCATGTGTCAGCAATTAGTACTTTTAAGAACGCCAGTTACCAGTTTGTTTATAAGCACAATAGAAGCTTTATTTCACTCCCAAGACGTAAAATTGCTTTGTGAATTTATTTTGAGCTATACAGGTTGTCCCATTAAGTCTCGGAAGCGCGTAACTAGTGTAGTTATTCACCAATGTTTTAATAAAAAACTTAAGGCTGGGTTTTATCAGCTGTTAGTCTCTAAAGTGCTGCCACCTATCGCCCAAAAGTGTGATTAGAATTATGCAAAATGTAGTCACAATCTATTATGATTGGTTTCTATCACAGCTGCAAACTCTTCTGACGGAACCTCTACAGCTTGGAATCTTCAATGTTTTTTGCTCTAGCAGCAACCGAATAAATCTGGGAGGATTAGTCGGCGGTCCTACCTTTAAATTATTATTTTCTATTTAGAAATAAGAGAATAAACTGAAGGGCCAGCGCCATCTGCATTGCAATGGCCACACTACTACTACTGTTAAATGTACAGTTTACTGTACATCTCTGTTAAATATGCACAAGATGGAGCTATTGCAATATAATTTTTATTTCAATATGGCCATTCAACCAAGTAACGAATAATTACCTTAGACAACCCTAATTTCTAATTACGATAAATATGTGTACAAATAGTAAAAAAAGTGTCTACATGTCCCGTTTTTAGTGCTCAAATTCCGCACCCTCAACTATAACAATTAATATCGGGTGTTTCTCTGTCTGTGCTCTTTCCTCTCACTACTTTTAGACTAAGTGCTACACATGAACTTATAAATTGCATATTTTAAGTGACTATAAGCTTGTTCTATTGTCTGTTAACACTTTCTATATACGTAACACGCCCAGTATATCAAGATAATTAGAAAATGGAATTTATCCAACACAATATATTTGTTCCTAAAATTATCACAGAACAAACGAGCAAGTACAAATATTTTAAATACAATAATAATTACTATAAAGCATTGTAACAAAATTTATTCAAGAACAAATTAAATGAACAGACCTGTTTGTCAGTCTCGTAACTCATGATGGCATCAGAGCGTTTAGAAACTGGCGGCTTCCTGAGCCCTTCATCCAGAATGGGACTGCTCTGCAAACAGTACCGGTGTGAAAACAGTGATAGCATTGTCCATGGCCACAGACATAAACAAGATATGAAGATAAATGTACAACATTTCCTGAACTGTACAGAAATGTTTTTTTAAACTGAGTAGCTGGATATCTACGTTCACAATAGATATAAATTTATGAACTCCATATGCAGCTGCAGATGAGTCAATTTGACTATCAGCGTATAGTACTTCCTATGATATTCATATTATTCTCTACTATCTTTCCCACTAAAGATGTCTGTCACATGATCTTAGGTAGAATTAATTTTTGGCTTAATGGGAGCTTGTCAGCGGGAAGAATTGATGAAAATTCAAACAAGTCACATTGAAGACCTCAACACTGCCCTTTTATTTCACATTCCCGATACGAAAACAAAAACGGAACGTCAGTTTGTTATTGGAGGTAATTTCTACTATACCTGCAAGAAATACATAGAACTTCGACCTCCAAACCTGACAAATAATACCCGATTTTTCTTAAACTACCATCGAGGAAAATGTACAAAGCAGCCCATTGGAATTAATAAATTTGGCAGCCTCTCTAGCATAGTAGCAAAATTTTTAAAATTGCCTGACCCTGCTGCTTACACTGGCCATTGCCTAAGAAGGTCCTCAGCCACGATTTCGGTGGACTCAGGTGCGGACATCACAGCTTTAAAGCATCATGGAGGATGGCGATTAACAGCTGTTACAAAATAAAATCGAGACGGCTACTAAAATCATGAATACTGTTCAAAATAATGCTATGCAAAAGAATTCTGAGAATATTGATATTGCAATTGCTCAAAGTTCAAACTTTGATGAAAATGAAAGTGGATCGAGGATTAGCCTCAATTCAAATCCAGTAAGAAGCAAATACAATACAGTTACTGTGATGGGCATCTCTTGTGGGAAAGATTAATATACATACATTTTTGACTACAAAAAAGATCATTGGAAAATTGGGATAATGGGAGTTGTTGAACTTACCAAATAATGAACGCTATTCCTGATATTCTTCCCATTCTTCACGCCATCCTCTTTAGCATCTTCTTGAAACTGGTACGGTTCCGCATATACCGGTTCTTCGTGTTTGCAATCCACAAAAAAAGAAGATTTCGGTATATCAACTTGATCGTAAATGGGTGCGTTGCAACCAAACGAATTCAAGCACTTCAAATTAAAGCAGGGAGAAAAGTTGGCAGAAGAATAGTTACTCGGAAGAGTCTGCGTGTTTTTAATCAACGGCTTTGAGTTAGATCTTGATTTGATTACTATATTATCATCGCTGTCTTCGCCGGAAGTTCCCGCATCAAATCGCGCTTGTTTCCGCAGTCTAATTTTATTATTTTTGAGCGCGTTTTCTAATTTATCTAACATGTGCTTCGGGTCGCTTTTGGTTTTAGTTTTCCCGGTATTAAGATCAGAATTATTGAGCAACGTTTTGTTTAAAAGGTCCGTGAATTGTTTCTTGACGTGCAAGTCAATCTCCGAACATTTTTTTACGCATGGCAACTTATTTAATTGGTCAGGAGATTCAACAAAAGTTCGAGGAGGTTTTTTAGGCGGCGGACCTGTCGGTAAAGGTTTTTTTAAGGCATTGCGTAAAGTGTCGGTTAGAAAATCGTCGCTTGCTTCTTCGAATTTATTTTTAGCTTCTAATGTACACTTATTGCTAAGTTCTTCTTCATCACTATCGAAAGAACTGCACTCTTGCTGTATACAAGGTGCAGGATTACGGCTATCACATGGTTTAACCCTTAACGCTTTTGGAATGGGTTTAGAGTATAAAAATGACAAATTCTGTTTGTCGTCTACATTTGTACTATCTTTACTACTTTGGTTGGTTTTATCGCTAATGTTTTCAGTCTCTTTTGATTGCTTGTCGCAAACATCCTCGCGTCTATTAAATTTACTAACTATATCTGCAAATTTTATGTTTGATTCGTCTACAGGAGGCGAATTTTCACTCTTACTCCTCCAACTATGTCTAGTCTCGTCTTTGGAAAATGTTCTTTCCGGTAGTCTAAATGCGGGAGTACGCTTAATATTCCTCTTCGACGGGTCGCTCAGTTGTCTATTTAAACTATTATGTTGCAGTTTACCGTGAATAATATGCAAATCGGTCTTGCTCTTATTCAATTTTAAACCCTTCACTTCCTTATTTTGCGCGTTCACGTCATTATTTTCGAAAATACTCTTCATGGATTTGACGCGGTTCGAATTTTCGGGCGGTTTATACATTTTACGTCACATTTTATTTGGTTTCGTTACAAAATGTCAAATTAGACAGGAAATGAGCAATTTAAGAAACAAGCGCAACAGGTCAGAAGGCAAGGCAGGTGTTATTCTTATTTTTCTGCAAAAGAAAAACAAACAAATTAGGTACTTACTTTCGTTTCCAAACACTCACTGAATTAAAATCAACTTACTGTTAAATTCTTGGTAATTGTATTCGTTAATTAAAAATTAACTGCTCTTGAATTAATTCTTCCTATGTAGTTCTTGAATGTTTATCTATTTATTACATACGATCATACGAAAATTAGAGCAACAAAAATTTTACCGTTCTGACGTTTGCGTTCGACGAAGACAAAACACGAGACGTTCAGCCTGCGCCTGTCGTTGATAATTCTGTTAAATCCCTAGATTTATATAAGTATCATGAAACAGAAAATGTGGCATGTTGCCTCTGGAGTTACCATAGAGTAGATACCCGTAGAACAACTTTCTTCGAGATTTAAAAACAAGAAGACGCAACTTCTACTGTGTACTAACCGTGATTTCAGATATTTTGTATACAGGGAGTTTTTGATCTTCAGTCGATGTGATCAACTGATTGAACCACCAATCAACAATTAGTTTACTATTCCAAACCATCACAAATTATTCTAATACGTTCGATTGTTTTGTCTTTCATCAAATTTATCTATTAATGAATCACTTGTAATGTTTAATTTTATATTATTTAATAAACAGTTTTGACAAGCCTGGTTAAATCAACGCAAACATATCAATCAATGATATCAACATAATAAATCTGTAAGCGTTATTTAGTCACCAATTCGTGGTACATACAGTTAAATGATGAGGAAAAAGAAAATTTAGAAAAACGAGAACGACGGAATTTCTATGCTTTCCTGTGGGTCCTGTATAAATAAATATAATTATTTGGCTTGTAGACGTTTCGCAACGCAAAGTACATGCTGGGTTTGCTTGGTACGCACCTTATTTCACTACACTATGATTTAAATTTAAATTCTTTTGGTATAAATTCCAGGAAATAATTTTACTATTATAAAAAGACTTATAATATTAGCCTTCTTAGGTTAAGATATAATAATTATTATGATGGCTTTTGAAATAATAATTATTATAGCACTTTCACAAGACAGGATAATATTGTTTCAATCCGTAGTTGTCTGTAGCTGTCGGCTTGCGAAGTGGGAACTACGAAATAATAAAGATAAGATAATCATAACTGGAATTCTTTCTTAATTTCCTAAAACAACATTATTTTTATCCATCTTTTTCTATTATTTATTATTGACATTTCTCATTCCATTTCTTATTTGTTTTGTGGTTTGTTTTGGATAGGTTTTTGAGTTTTGACATTTGCGGGCGACTCAAGTGGTTGACGGTTGACGCATAACCAAACACGAAAATACGAGTAAAATAAGTAGTGATTGCTCTGTATTGTCGTAAATGTAAACTTATCAAAATGATAATGAGAGATAAGACTTATCTCTGTATATGTATTTTAATAATATTTAGTTTTTTCGTCATTAGTAAAGGTAAGCAATTGTTTACGAAAATGTTTGCAAATAGAAGGCGTGGCATATTATGAATAATCTCTGTATAGGAATTTTATAAATGAAAAAATATTTATTTCATTTAAGCACAAAATTTCTTTAATATACACTCGCCAGTTGAAGAAGAGGTAGTCGATAATAGAACAAAAATAATTTGGTGCACCGTAAACAGGGCAGAACAGCGGAAATGTGAAAATTTCGCTTTTGCCAATGAAAGGGACAGAATCAGAGTGGGCTATCACTTTTTTAAAGTCAGCTGCAAACAGGTTAAGAAAAATTAAACTCCCGTCTCGATTTCCGAGTTTACTTTTCTTATTTTTGAAATAGGCCTTTAACAAAGATGAATGTATGAATTTACTGGATCAGGAACAAGTTACTTTAACATCTTTAGATGCTGGGGAAGTATTTGTCGGTGGTAGATATCACAGTTTGGTACCAATAGCGCAAGAAGTATCTGAGGGATTCTCTAAACAATATTATTCAGTCGCTGTCGTTAAAAAGAATGGTTTAACCGGTGTTAGCAGCTTAAGAGATTTACGGGGAAGGAAAGCGTGTTTTGCCGGTGTTGGTACCATGGCGGGCTGGATAGTCCCAGTTTATACAGTGAGTAAAACATATCGTAAAGTTTTCAGTCCGATCTAACCTACACATTTCTCTAAAAGTAGAACATCCTACATCCCCAACTATTTGAGAGCAGTAGTTTAATCTCAGCCTACCCCTACCTCTTTTTTGAATTTTTTAGCTCATGAAACAAGGGGGCTTAGAAATCGTAGACTGCAACAATCACGTTAAGTCAGCAACCAATTTCTTTGGCCCATCTTGCGCTGTAAACGCACTTTCTGATAAATACAATCCGATCGGGGACAACTCTAACAAACTGTGCACGTTGTGTATCGGGAAAATACCCGGTGGGAGATGCACAGATGCCGATCCTTACGCTGGATACGAAGGAGCCTTCCGATGTCTTTTAGAGTCCGGAGAGATAGCTTTCCTCAAACATTCCACCGTATTGGAGCTCACCGCCGGAGATGAATTTGGTTAGTCACCACATAACTAATTAGTTTAGCTCAATAATCCCCAAGACATTTCTGAACTACTACTTCGTTCATATGGCCTACTTCACACATCCCACTTGAACTTCTTGGTACATTTGAACTATTACACACATTGCTTGGTACTGTCCAGGACAGCAAAGAAAAGCGAGTGGTGCTGCTGACACGCCCGCTTTTCTTTCGTGCCCCAAACAATACATTTGAAGTTTATAAAAATATTTGTAGTTTTATGCATATCGTGTGATATTTTAGCTGGCATAACGAAAGCTAATTTCGAGTTGCTCTGCCTAGACGGCAGTAGGCGTCCTGTAGACGATTATCGTGTTTGTAATTGGGGAGCTGTGCCGTCGGATGCTGTAGTAACTTCGTCAGCATCTACGTTCGAAGATAGACATAAGTATCAGAAGTTTTTGGAAATAGCGGCTGATATCTATGGCAACAAGAATTTCCAAAGGAACGCGAGTTTCTCTGGGGACGTTAATTATAGTGAAAGACCGATTGAGTATGATCAGTTTGGGAATAGAATTGGGAGTAGCAGGTTTAGAAGGCAGAGTTTTGGTGGATCAGATAATAATGAACCGTATGGCAGAAATGATCCGTATGATCAAGGGCGAAATGATCCATATAAACACAACGATAATTTGAATCCGGGACAGAGAGATGGCCAAACTTTCGGACAAGACGATAGATTTAACCAAAATGATCCGTCGAGACCGAATGATAATTTCAATCAGGGACAAAGAGATGGTCAAAATTTCGGACAAAATGACAGATTTAATCAGAATGATTTTGACAGAAATCGAGATCCGAATAGGGATCATAGCCCTTACGATCCGTTTAGTAAAGACCCGTCCAAATTGAACAAAGATTTTGGCGTTAACATAGATCCGTACGGTTCGAATGATAATTACAATAAAAATTTTGATCAGAATTTTGGAACTTCGTTGGGCAGTGCGTACGGACCAAATTATCCACATGGCGGTGATGACAGAAGATACGAGGTTTTTAATTTATTTGAGTCATCACCTCGGTACGGTTTGAGGACGAATTTGTTGTTCCAGGTGTGTATGGAAATTCTGGGAAAGGTGGTATTAATATCTTCTTAATTAGATATTAATATCCCCGCATATATTTGAACACAATTAAAATTTGCACTTTACAGGATTCTTCTGTGAATTTTACGAGTTTGCCGGAAAATTTGCAGACGTTCTCAGGTTATTTAGGACCGGCAGTAGATGTGATAATGGGCGTTCGTGAATGTCCTGTTGGCTCTATGACGCTTTGCGTCACATCAGAAGCGGAAAATGAAAAATGTGTTAAAATGAGGGTAAGCAGAAATAGCTCCAAATAAGTCTTCTCCTTATCTTATCCTTATGCCCTGGAGTCGTCGAACTTTTATTCTCTTCACTTTGTGGCCCACTCCCTTCGTGGCTTCTGGTCCTGGGCTAGAACTTTCCTCTTCTCTTTCCCAGGTCTTTAATTACCTCATTTTCTTGGCCGTCCAACTCTTCTTGTTACTTTCCCTGTCTCTACTATTGTTTCAATCTATTTATTTGTCCGTACCATCTCAACTGATTAGATTATATTTGTTGTTGTATCTTGATTGTCTTATTTTCTCATCTTTATCCTGCACTGGTATTTGCCTGTCTCTCTCCTCTACCTCTCTCACCATGTTCCATCCTGCTGTTCTCAAGTTCTCCACTTCTTCAGCTGCATAGCCTCGCTCCTGATAAAATTTCTCTCGACTCTCCTCCTATTTCGATTTTTCTCTTCCTCCCTTCCGTACCTCTTCCCAACACTGCCTGGCTAACTCGTTCCCACCCCCACCTCTTAACTTTTCCCCATATTTCATGACTCTCCTTCCTGCCCTGGTTCTTAGTTTCGCTGTTTGTTTCGTCTCTTACCATGTACCCTGGCGTTATCCAATCTAAGCCCAGTGTCCATCTTATGTACTTTTCCTGGATCCCCTCTATCTTCTTTCTCTCTTCCCACCCCCAAATTTCTGCTCCATACATGGCTACGCTGCTCACTAATGCTTCAAATAACTTTACTCTTCTTTTCCAGTCGCCCCAAAAATTCCTCTTTCCTATTCCCCATACCTGCTTCATTGCTATTGTTGCCTTTCTTACTACCTCTCTTACATGCTTCTCTTTGTCCAGTAATTATTGGATTTATTTCAGACGGCTTTGAAGGCCCAATTGCTCAAACCCGAAATGGAGTGTTACAAGGCCCATTCGCAGATTAATTGCATGCAGGCTATACGAGCAGGGACGGCAGACGTTGCCGTTTTCGACGCCAGTGACGTTTACACGGCTGGATTAAATTTTGACTTGGTACCTTTCATTAGTGAAGTTTATAACTTGGGAGGACCTGCGTATTACGCTGTTGCAGTGGCGAAAGAGGCTGATAACAGTACCGAACTTACTTATTTAAGAGGTAGGTGAAGATTGGGCTTTAAAAGAATATTTTGACGATGTATTCTGTACAGGTAAATACACTTGTCACGGGGGTATAAGTACGGCAGCGGGTTGGGTGTATCCTTTAGCGTTTCTCATCAGCAACGGGTGGATACGACCGTTCGGTTGTAATGCTATACGAGCCGCCGCTGAATACTTTACCAAAAGTTGCGTTCCTGGCGCTCTAAGTTCGGAGTACAATACGGGCGTTCCTTACGATAATATGTGCGATCTATGTCACGGAGCTAGTTATAGGTACTGTATATTGAAAGAAAATCTGTATTTCGATGGTTATTTGTATGTGGTTTGAGTAGGTACTGCAGGAGAGACCATTCCGAAGATTATTATGGCCATACAGGAGCTTTGAGATGTTTAGTTGAAGGAGGGGGTCAGGTTGCTTTCGTCAAACATACGACTGTTACGGAAAATACCGGAGGGTTGCGTAAGGAGTGGTGGGCCAGAGATGCGCATACTCAAGATTTTGAGTTGCTCTGCCCAGATGGTAAGTTATTTTTCACCTACGGTCTCGCTTGAGAATTTTCCCATCTTGCATTGTAATAGGACTTCCCTTGTATTGCGAGTAACTATTATTTTAATCCTAGGCACGAGAGCAAGAGTAAAAGAATACGAAAAATGCAACCTAGGTAAAGTAAAAGCGAACGCAATCGTTGCGAGAGGTGGATATGGCTATAACGAAACGCAGATCAATGCGTACATTAATTTGTTCATGTATTCGCAAACGTTTTACGGCCGTAGAACGTCTGACGAGTTCAGGTATAAACCATACTCGATTCTTCAACACCAGTGGCTTAAATTTCTCTTACAGTTTCAGTATGTATTTCTCTAAAGCTCCGTACGCAGACTTGATATTCCAAGACGCCACTCAGCAGCTGAAAGTTATAGAACCAAGTAAACGGTACTATTCCGCTTATTTAGGCAGTGATTTCATGAGGGCTAGACGCATTGTCGACTGTCACGCGGGGTCCAACAAATTTTCCTCGCCCGTTGTGCTTTTGTTGTCGTTGTTTAGTCTCGTCTTGTTTTGTATTTGAATGCAGTTTTTTGTGCGAATTTTGAGTTACAACATTCCGTTTATTTGTTCAAAACGTTAAGTTTTTTTGAACGAATGAAACGCATTTATTACGTACAAATTAATATAATTTTGCACAAACATATCGTGTCTCGAAATTTTTAGAAAGTGCCTATTTTGCTTCAACGCAAATTTATAAGCCAGTCTTTTACATATTTTATTTGAAGATTTTTTTTATATATTATAAGACCGTCCATGAAATATTTATACTCATTTTATGTCGTACCAATTGTAGATATTTCGTTAATGTAATTTAAGTCCGTCCATTTTTTAACTATTTGTATAAATTTTTATTAAATAAAAAAAATTACAAACCGTTCCGTTTTATTTCTTTTTAGTGTCGCACACTCCCAAATAAAAGTTTTGCATTGCAGACAAAACTTAAACTTTATTCTAATTTTGAACGTATGTACAATATTTACAACTTAAAAACTGAATTATGACCACTACTAGGCACGCAGTCTCACGCACTGTACTCTGAAGATTAAAAGACTTGGAAATAGTGGCCAAATTCCGACTCAATTACCACTACCGGGTATGCAGTCTCACATCTCGTTCCCTGAAGAAAAAGGCTTGTTATCAGCGCTTCAATTTGATGTTTATTACTTTACTGAGGAGTATAAATCTTTTATTAATGCACAGTTAAACACTAGAAATAAGTTAAGAAGTTAGTACATTTTAATTTTTCACCATGGCTGCCCTGAGCCCTGTCACACAGTGACAGTTATAGGTTAGGCAGGCACAGAATTTTCGTACTCATTTGTGTCCACGTTGTTGTTATTTCACAACTAGTACGAATCACAAATCCATCTGTAAAATGCCCGCAGAAAGTTCTTGCAAGCAGAATCCTATAATCAACCTAAAATAGCCGCGTTCATGATAGTAGAGTTTAGAGGTGTTTTTGTTCTACTTATTTACAGTTGCGAACTATAAAGTATAATGGGTTTTTAACAACAAATTGCTACTGAGCTCCACCATAGTCTCATTTTCCCAGCAAACACCATGAACGTACACACGAAAAAAATTTCATGACTTAAAAGACATCTGTCAACTGAACCGGAAGCGGCCATTTCGACTTAGGAATTCACAGGCTGCGTCATATTGACGTCACCGCATAGTTTCAATAATTCACACATGGCGCCTTAAGCATATTTAGCGGGATTTTTTTCCCCCAATAATTTAAATTTTACAGGGCTCAGAGAAAAATTACTTTATGTACCATCATCAACCATCATCAATTTGATATTTCAAGTACTCACCTGGAACATGTGCACTCAGCAGATAATCGAAATGGTTCACTTCCACATCGTAGTTACTGATCTGTGATCGTAGATCAAATATCTTGTTTATTGTCTGGCACATTTTGCTTCAATAGCTTTAAGAATTTATTATATTTCTGCACTACTACGCGAACTTGAAAATGGTACACTGTTTAAATGTAAACAATAAGAAGGAATGGAAAATGGAGACTAATCACTAATTTGGTTTCCATGAACTGTATCCACAATCATCCTAAACGTCAAATTGGAAGTGGCTACAGTACAGCCGGCCACACCGCTGAAAAATGGCAGATGTGGAGGTATTAAAAAATAAAAACCGATATTAAAAATTGAATAAAATTACAACTATATTTACAATTTTTATGGTTTTTCAGGTTGCTAGTGCTTTAAAGGATTTGCCGGTGAGAATCCAGACTGCCAGTATAAAAGAGCGTAAAGAGGTTATAGAAAATGTAATACATGTTCTTAAAAACTCGCGTAAGATATTTTTGATATAATTACAAGAAGCAAATGAATAGTTTTTGTTTATTCGTAGAAGTGAATGATGCTATTGTTAAAGGGATATGTAAAGTTATTCCTTTGACTTTATTAAGGTACCACGACGGAGCTTCGAAGTTACTCGTACAAAATTTGATTACAACTTTAATAGAAAAGTACCCAGAATGTGCATTGAAACAATTGCTCGTAGTTTTGTCAGATGTTGCTTCGATATTCAAGAATTTAGTACCCACGTAAGTTCGTTTGTTTTAAACATGTTAAATTTTGTGATTTTATACATGTTTATTTTTGTATTATACGTTGTTCTTTGGTGTTTGATCTATTTTATAATGCACCCGAATTTTTAGCATAAACACTTCGCAGTCCGCGTTGACTGGTTTAAATTGGAGTTGCTCGGTTTTTTTAAATGGTTTTAAATATGGTAAAGATGTGGTAACTGGGGATATGTCAAAGTTAGTCGGGATACAGGCGATATTTTTAACAGCGATAGTCGCTGCTGGTAAAGGGAAACATATAGAGAAAGCGAACAAAATGGTAAATGTGAAAATAATTATACTAATGTTTGAAAGGATTTCCCCACCCTATTAGTCAATTATTTTATTGTTAAAATCATATTCGCACGCTGAATTTTTAGTATTGCTTTATTCGTTGACTGAACCGTTTGTGCTATGAAGAATCTTTTGAACAAAATTGTTAAAAATCTATCAGTCTAACTCTCCTATCTTTCCTACAGTCCTGTTACCTAAAGCAAAGGGACAGATTATTCCCCCTTCTGGAAAAGATATCGCAGCCCAATTTGGAATTCCGCCAAACACATTATCCACAATTTACAAGAATCGCGATGAAATTCTTGAAAAAAATTCAGACAGGGTCAACAATGCTCGAAAACGGTTTAAGTTGTGTGTGTATGAAGATATCGATGAAGCAATGTTGAAGTGAGTTAAGGTTTGCCATGACAAGAAACTGCCGATATCGGGAACAATAATTCAGGAGAAAGCACAGGAATTCGCGAAAACATTGGAACATTTGGATTTTGCTGCGAGCTCGGGATGGCTGCACAAATTTAAAGTTCATCACACAATTGTGCAAAAAGTGGTTTGCGGTGAAAGTGCAGACGTAAATGAAAAAGAGCGTGAAAATTGGAAAGAAAATGTGCTCCCTGGATTACTCTCCCAATATGAATCTAAGGACATTTTCAACGTCGATGAAACGGGTCTGTTCTTTAAATGTTTACTGGACAAAACCTTGGCTTTTAAAAATGAGAAGACTTATGGGGGAAAGCAAAGCAAAGAACGAATTACTGTTATGGTTGGTGCAAATATGGACGGGACGCAAAAACTGCAACTTTTGGTGATTGGGAAATCAAAGAACCCTACATGTTTTAAGGGCATCAAGTCTTTGCCGGTCACTTATCAGAATAACAAGAAGGCGTGGTTGACCAGTAACCTGTACGAGAAATGGTTATTGTCTCTTGACAGAAAGTTCTTGGCCCAAAAGAGAAAAATTTTACTTTTCGTAGACAACTGCCCGGCTCATCCTACAATTGACGAAAAGTTGAAGTCCATCCACGACGTATTTCTGCCACCTAATAAAACGTCTAAGTTATAACGAATGGATCAGGGTATAATTAAGAACCCGAAGATGAATTACCGGAAACGGATTCTAAAAGAAACTATCGCTGCCATGGAGAATCGTAGAACATTAGCGGTAACTTTATTAGATGCTATTAGAGTAATACCAAGAACAGCAGGAATGTCTACAGAAACTGCTCTACATCACCTTACATGGAGAGTGGAGAAAGTGCTGGAGAACAAAGAAATCCTCCTAGCCGCCTTTCTGGCCATAGAAGGAGCATTTGATAATACATCATTCAATAGTATCTCCAAAGTCGTAGGCCAAACAGGACTAGAGGCTTTGTGCTGCAGGTGGATAGACTGCATACTGAGGGATAGAGTGTGTTTACTACACTGCTTGATGAGACCTTGGCAGTCAGGGTGGCAGGTGGTTGTCCGCAGGGTGGATTCTATCTCCTCTTGTGTGGAACCTAGTTATGGACGGACTGCTTAGGAAACTCAGCGATGAAGGATATTCTCCCCTCTAGGATATGCAGATGATTTAGTCATCACGGTCGAGGGAAGATTTAGCAGTACGATTAGGGAACGTATGCAAATGGCCCTGAGTATTGTAGCAGCTTGGACTGAAAAGGAAGGCTTGACCATTAGTCCAGAAAAAACAATAGTTCCATTTACGCGAAAGAGAAACATAGAGGCTCTTGGACCTCTATATCTCCGTGGTAGAAAGATCTCATTGTCAAGGGAGGTCAACTATCTGGGGGTTATACTGGACTCAACACTTACCTAGAACCAACAAATCGATAGAATAGTTAGAAAGTCGGAAACTACTCTTGCAGTAGTTAGGTGAACATATAACAAAAAATGGGGTCTAAGGCCAGGAATGGTGTACTGGCTGTACACCAGAGTGGTCAGACCAGGAATAATGTATGCAGCTTTAGCATGGTGGCCCAAAGTCAAACAGGTAACTACTAGGCTAAGGCTAAGCAAAATTCAGAGGCTTGCCTGCCTAGGGATAACAGGGGCGATGCGGACTTCGCCAACTGCAGCCATAGAGACTCTTCTGGACCTTCCCCCTCTCCACTTCGTGATACAGGGGGAGGCGAGACTGGCACTATACAGACTGCAAAACTCTTTTTACCGTGTACAGTGTACTCTGGGTACAGAGTATACTAGCATTATTGAGGACATAAAGGATCCCATGCTTGACATGAAGACGGATTACATGGTCCCCAAGAACACCGCACAACCACTCTTTCAGGTCACAATTGATGACCCTAGAGTGGAGAACCAAACTCTGAACAGCATACCTTCCGGCAGTCTGATCTGGTACACCGACGGTTCTAAGACCGACACAGGTGCTGGGTCAGGACTTTTTGGTGATAAACCAAGAGTGAAACTCAGTTCCTCTCTGGGCAAATATGCCTCTGTCTTTCAAGCAGAGGTCTACACGCGATACTACAATGTGCGCGGGAAAACACTAAGAGGGGCTACAAAAATCAGTGGATCTTTATCTTATCAGACAGCCAGGCAGCTTTGAAGGCTCTTATGAGCCCAAAGATGTCTTCCAGACTGTTGTGGGAATGCTTCGAGCAACTTAATATCCTAGCCATGCGGAACGCAGTGAGACTGCTTTGGATTCGAGGTCACTGTGGGCTGATAGGGAACGAGGAAGCCGATAAACTAGCAAAGCGGGGCTCCAACGATCCTTTCATTGGACCGAAACCTGCCCTAGGCATAACTAAGAGTGCAGTCAGACACCAAGTAAACGGATGGATTCGCGCTCAACATCACAATTACTGGCACGTGATTCCAGGACACAGGCACAGCAAGTCTTATATAAAGGGACCTTGCAGGAAAAGATGCTCAGAACTACTTTGCCTTAGTAGGATGCAAATTAGAATCGTAACAGGCTTCCTAACGGGACACACGACCGTTAAAGAACACCTGTGGAAGATTGGCAAATATTACGGAGACCTTAACTGCCGCTTGTGTAATAAGGAACGGGAGACAGCTATGCACATCCTGTGCAGATGTGATGCTCTAGACCAGAAGAGGCAGCGAATTTTCGGGCGATGTCTGATGGAACCGGAAGAATTTTCCACGCAATCAATGTTTGACTTGTACCGTTTGGTCCAAGGCACCAAGATCATGGAATGGGTGTGACTTAGAATTTAGGGTGAGCACAATAAGCCCATTTTGTGGCTGCAGTGCATCTGAGCCTTCGGGCAGGCAGGCCCTAAGCGGAACATGGGATACAGATGTCTCAGCAACAACAATTCAGAATTGTTTTAAGAAAACCGGATTCTCCCGTGATATTCGACTTATGGGAGTTCCACTGTATTAAATTTTAAATCGAACGTCCGACATTTTTTTGAACTGAGATGTCGTATTATTTTATTTTGTTGTTTACCATTTATTGCTGATCCCAGATACATATTTGTATTTTTCTGCTTGTACAAGAAAAATGTTGGTGGGTAAATACTTTCGAACACAAGAAACAATTTTGTATAAAAAACACTGTATTTTAGCTGCATAACATTTGGAAAACAACCGGTACCGAAGAGCAGTTTCTCGACACTTTAAAATTTTTGGAACAGACCCATTTTGTGGTCATATTTAGCGCCGCTTTGTGCAGATGGTTGTTATCGACAGACAATATAATTTTATTAGATTCACACATGGTAGGAATCTAAGTTTTTGTGAAATATAAATGTTTCTAATAACCCTTTTTAATAGGCCAGTCTTACAGACGTGTTAATCAAGTCTCTGGTCAGTTGCAAGAACAAGCCATCACCGTATGTAATCAGAGGTTGCTATCCGCTATTAAAAAGGCTTAATCACGATCAATTTAGAACCGTATTACTACCAGCACTGCAGAAAGCGATGCTGAGAAACCCGGAAATAATTTTGGAATGTGTTGGTCTAATTGTTTCCGGTTTGAGCCTGGATTTGAGTCAGTATGCCTTGGATTTGGGCAATAGCTTAATAGGTTGTTGTGTTTACCTTAAAAGAGATACAGATCCTAATCCTCAATGTGTTTCTTTAGCTAATTTGCACTCGAAAGAAGATTTAGCTCGAGAAGAAGCCGCCGATGCATGCAAGCGCTTGGCGCAGCAAATAAGCGATTCCGGAGCTATAGAGAGTCTCCTCAAAAAGACTTTTGATGTTTTCCACGGGTCCGACGGAAAACTAACTGTTGTCAATCAAAAAATGGGTGTTCTCCAGGTAATTTTTCAAATATTGATGCATCATTGGTATTTTTCTGTTTCTATTTAGGGTGCAGGCAATTTTAGTTACAATAGCGTTATGGGTAGCGGTTCGCAACAGCTGGCGACGATCGCCGTGGATCACTTTTTGAAGGTTTTAGAGATTGAAGTGCACGATAAAACTCTGTGTCATACTTTGGATATGTTGTCTCTGTGGGGAACGAAATTTTCAAATGATATACCCAAAAAACTTGTAGACGGTTTTAAGGTATTTGATACGCAACAAAAATTGATCATTTTAAAATTATTGATGCTTTTAGAAAGGAATGGAGCTAAAGTCATCAACAGCTTTAGTTCGTTTTTCGTATATTCAGTGTATGTTGATCTGTTTCAATCAAAATACTATGAATTCCGCGACTGTTTTGGTTCCTCTGTTGTTGAAATCCGTCGAGAGGGCAATAACGCAGCCTACGCAAATTCCTGTTGTTACCGAAGGCTTGTGCGCAGCTTGCATGCTTTTAAAGATAACTTCAACTGGTGGAGACAAAAGCGGGAACTTACAAAGCTTTTGGAACGTTATATTCGATATGGACAAGCAGCTGTTTGTGTCCGAAAAGTTTTTGTCGTCAGCCAGCGATGATGGTGAGTTTTACTTGTTTCCTGTAAGTAGTTGTTTAATTTTTTAATGTCCTTTGAGGCTTAATACACGTAATGAAGCTTTGCGAAAGCTTGTTAATGGAATACATAGATAAATTGAATGGGAACGCTGCGCCGATCCACCGAGCTGTTTTGCAATGCATGATCATCAGTTCTGTGAATGTCAGGAGAAAGTGCTTTCCTGTTTTAAAGAAAATTGTGGGCAGTCTTACTGGTACGACGATCGCTAGATCACTATTTCGGGAGCTGTATAAATATTTGGAAACGCTTCAAAACAAAACGGATAAGGTATCGAAAGATCCGGATAGCGGGGGCGGCGGGGAAATATCCTCGCAAACTTTGATCGAATGCATGACCACTTTGTGTTCTGCGAAAGGTCTTACGCAAGAAGATGCACAACTTTTGTGTTTGGACGCTCTCCTTCCTACGCACTACCAGGCAGTTGCGGTAAAAGCACCGTTTTTGTGGATTAAGATTGTCAGGCACTTGGGCTTGAAACCGAAAGATCTAGTGGTCCAGCAAAGAGATTTTTTCTTAAAAACTCTCGTAGAAGACTACAGAGATTCTCCAGTAATATGAACCTTAATTTTTTTTCTTCGTTCTTCGTTCTTTTGTTTTAAATTTTAGGTCTACAAAAACGCTTTAGCGACGGTGGTTTCTCTGGATTCTGATGTCGTTTCTGCGGTTGTAAAATACATTAAAAATCACCTGAGCGATTTTCGAATAAGAGAAATTACGAAAGACGATTATTTCACTTTTTTAACACCGCCCGGCGAATTATACAATAAAAGTGTCGTACCGGGGTAAGATCCGTCATATTAACATAAATACTTCTTGTCTATACATTTCTAGTACATACTTTGCTAATTCTGATCTTTTAAAGAACGTATTAACTTGTCTATGTTCTTGCGCAAATTCTATAAAGGGTCCCGAGTCCCAACTTGTGCAGAACGGTAAACCGTTTGTGCTCATCATCATCATAAAGTTTTCAGTCCGAAGACTGGTTGGATGCGTACCTCCATCCTTTCCTATTGGCCCAGTAACAAAATTGCGGAAAAATTTTTCTCAGCGGTTCTATATGTCTTTTGGGGTGCTGAATCCGAATTTCAAGTTTGCTGCCATGTAGGAGACTATGCATTTTACGAAGATGACCACTCTATACATTTTTGAACATTTCGAACTTCTTCCATTTTAAATTGTCCAAAGCTTTTCCAAATCTACCAATCCTATATAGGTGCTCTTTCCCTTTTCTATTGGTTTTTTATATAATTACTCGTAAAGCTAGAATGGCCTCGCGCGTTCTCCTATTTCTTCTGTTTTTGGGGAGCAAACGGTTTAGCTAATGCCCAAGTTTATAAATCGGGAAGTTACGAAGAACTCATACGTTTCATAACAAACCGATTTGCCATATTTTAGTGATGAAACAAACGCCGCTACCAATTTCAAGCGAGAAAGTAAAGCGTACAGTTTTAAAGAGCAATTGGAAGAACAGCAATTGAGGAGAGAATTGGAAGAGAAGAAGCGCAGAGACGGAAAAGCGAAAGAGCCGCAATACACACCGAAGCAATTAGAGGCGATTAAGAACCAGAAAATTAAAGAACAAGCGATTCGTGATAGATTAACAGAGGTTTAAACAGAAACTGCTTTATTCCGTACAGCCTGTATACTAATATTTCCCTTTTAGTTGGATATTATCTTGAATAAATGTGCATCGATGATCCAAGCAGGAGCAACTGGAAACCCAATGCAGATATCGTTCAATTTCAAAATACTTCTTCCTGTTTTACTTCAGAATTTGCAGTCACCATTAGCTGCTCCGTATTTAACCAAACTATTCGTTGATTTACGAAAAACCGTCTTCGCAAAAGACTTGAACACTTTGGGGGAATTATTAGCAAACGTTACCTTACGGCTGTTGAAACCCCAGTGTGATTTAGACGCAAACTGGGAGAAAGAAGACCTAACGAAAGCCATGGTCCGTACTATGGGTTTGATCCACGAAAAAACCGTCCTGAGAAAAGATACAGACGATAAAATTAGTTTTACAGCCCCCGCGTTTTGTTTCAGTTTCGTTTTTCTCCAAACCAGTTTGTTGTCTTCGTATGCCAAGCAAAAAGAGAATTTCGTTCATGACGGTTTGCAAATCATTTCTATACATTCGTTGATGCGGGGAGAAAGTCCAGAGGAAGTTTTTCATCCACGATTATTACCCACGAAGCAGATGTTCGAACTGCTCGTTGAATTAATAAGTAAGTCCCAAGGTACATTTAATTTCAATAGAATATTGTTTTTTCTGTCTTAGCAAACACTTCCGGGAGAATTCAGTCGCAAGCTGTAGCGTGTTTATTGGACGTAGCCGCTTGCATAAGCGGAAATTCGAATTGCGGCCAAGCGTCGATGGATGAAATTAACGTTTTAATTGGTGCTTTGTTGAGTACTTCTAATGTTGTTAGAGATGCGGCGCTGAGGGCTTTAACGGTGTTAGTTCCGTGCTATCCTACTTACGAAAAAGAATACGAGAATGCTCTGAAACTTAACAAGTATTTGTGGATTTCGAGGTTTGACGTTAGTGACGAGAACAGGTAAAGTTTTACGCTGCCATGTATAGTTTAATTCTCTCTTTGTAACTTCAAACATACCTGACAACTTTACGAATTAAAATATTTATTTGTTTAGGAAATAAAATGTTGAGAAACATTTTAATTCAACATACAGTGGAACTCCCATGAGTTGAACTCCAGACAGTAAATTTCCATATCTCGAAGTATATTCAACAGTAATTCTACGAATTTTATCCCTTTTATTCAATTTTAGCCGACAAAACCTTTTCTGCCTAAAACTATGTAACGGGTTTGTTCACATCTTTTATGACCCTTTCTTTGAAATCGGTAATCGGTATTTGTTAGAAATAGGGGTAATAAACAAATGGCTGGAAAACCCAGTTGAGATTCTAAAATTATTGCTTCGCTGGTCAGTTTAGTTTTGTTGCTGATTGCCTTCAGAGCTGTTGCTAAAACTGTCGAGTGCGAAGAGGAAATTAAAAATTGTGTCGGTAGCCGACAAAATAATTCGGGAGAAAGCACAGGAATTCGCGAAAACTTTGGGACATTTGGATTTAAGTGCGAGCTCGGGATGGCTGCACAAATTTAAAGTTTGTCACACAATTGTGCAAAAAATAGTTTGCGGTGAAAGTGCAGACATTGCAACGAACTTTCCCTCGTGCGTCCTGGGACACACTGTATACTAGATTATTTCGGGTCGTTCGCTTATGAACGATCAAATTGTTGCATCTCGGTCGGTCGGTTGGAAAACTTATTCGTCGAAAGATATATACCCTTCGCTTCAGTCGAAGAAGGGCTGGGTTCTCTATTGCTATACGGAGATAATAATACACACGGTAAACAAATAAATATGATTCTATTATAGTTAGCTATGTACATTAAAACTAGTCAAACAGTATTATATAAAATATTTACATGAAATTAAATATGATCCATACGGTAAAATCTAAACGGTAATGATATACATGAGGGAATAACAAACGGTACTGGGTTTTGATAGCCAGGTATCGTAAGCGATTCTCTCCTGGACGGTTTTCTGGTAACTGACTGTCGTCCCGTGGGATGACTTATACTGTGTACTCGGTATCTGGTTAACGTTGCCGCACAGGTGTGCAACCAGGTGATGTGTAAATCGGGGATATACGTAACAGCCACTCTCGGCGATCCCTTAATCGGATGGCCATTAATTGTTGTGTAAGTAGGTGTATAATTGCTCCGAAACTCAACCGGACGGGATGTTCAATCGTTCACTGCATAGACGTGCTATTCTCACAGCATATGCTATTTGCACTGCATGTTTCAATCTGCTTTCGGCTTGTGCGAGTTTATGGTTTGAACATCCACGGCTACCCGTAGAATTTAAGAACTAGCCTTCATCAGCCTATTATACTTCTACACCGGACCAATTAACGTACCCTCTCTTTCAACTATCTTCGGTTCATTGACGTCGTGACGTCTTCTCTCATCTGTGCACTTTTTCTGGTGCGCGATGTTTCTCGAACAAAATAGATAACGCCTAATCTAAGTTTGTTAGATCTACAGGCGGTTAATTATGCTTTGTTACAACGTAAATGAAAAAGAGTGTGAAAATCGGAAAGAAAATGTGCTCTCTGGATTACTCTCCCAATATGAATCTAAGGACATTTTCAACGCCGACGAAACGGGTCTGTTCTTTAAATGTTTGCCGGACAAAACCTTGGCTTTTAAAAATGAGAAGTGTTATGGTGTTTGGTGATTGGGAAATCAAAGAACCCTAGATGTTTTAAGGGCATCAAGTCTTTGGCAGTCACTTATCAGAATAACCAGAAGGCATGGATGACCAATGACCTGTACTAGAAATGGTTATTGTCTCTTGACAGAAAGTTTTCGGCCCAAAAGAGAAAAATTTTACTTTTTGTAGACAACTGCCCGGCTCATCCTACAATTGACGAAAATTTGAAGACCATCCGCGTCGTATTTCTGCCACCTAATAAGACATCTAAGTTACAACCAATGGATCAGGGTACAATTAAGAACCTGAAGATGAATTACCGGAAACGGATTCTGAAACAAACTATCGCTGCCATGGAGGATCGTAGAACATTAGCGGTAACTTTATTAGATGCTATTAGAGAAATAGCAAGAGCATGGGATACAGATGTCTCAGCAACAACAATTCAGAATTGTTTTAAGAAAGCTGGATTCTCCTGTGACATTCGTGAAAATGAAGATCATTGGTTGGATGAAGATTATTTTAGTCTTGCAGAATTAAAGGCAACGCTTGCGAAATACAGGGAATCGGTACAAATGGAAGATATTGACGCAAAAGCATACATTGCCATCGACGACGACATCCAAATTGCAGAATTTCCGACTGATGACGACATTTTGTCTATACTTGGGCTGCCGAACAGACGGAGTGATCACCCTGCAAGCATGAGCTCTAGACGGGACCACTATCAATTTAGATCGGCAGAACCGCAGTGATGCGCTTTCTTTAGACCCAACGAAGTCGCATCACTCCAATTCGGTCGTCATAAATTAATATTGGCCCCGCTAGAGCACGTTCTTGCAGGGTGATCACTCCGTCTGTTGGGCAGCCCAAGTCTAGTTTAAAATGTCGGTCGTCTAATTGCGAAATGTCCGACAGCGAAGGCGACGAAGAAAACAAAAGTGAAGGCGCCGAGACCTTGATAACAATACCGACAATTAAGCAGTTAGGTGACAGTTTTAAAAACATTTTTAATTTTTTGTGTGCAAGTGAAAATGTTCAGGAGAGTATGTATGCGTCATTAAGGTCTGTACAGCAATTTTGTGAAAATGAACAAGTTATGTCATCAAAAACAGTGCAAAGTTACCTACTTTTTTTTGAACAGTGATTTGATTGGTTACAGAATTGTAACAACCTGCATTTTGTATGGGTACATTGTGTATAGTTACGTTATACGTTATGGGTTATGAGTTATTATGTGAATAATGCAAGGTATGGAAATTTTAATAAAATGTTCTTAAACTCGAATTTTTTTTGTGTCCCTTGAAATTCGGCTTACGGGAGTTCCACTATATTACGTCTCAATCACTAGTGTTTGGGGCCCTCAAACAAGAGCTTTTCATCTTCAGCATGTTCAAGTTTTGCGTGAATTAAAATGTTTCTTCGAATGACAAATAGATAGATAGCAGACATTTAAATAAATCGATAGTCAATTGAGATGCAATGAGGTAGATAAAATCATTTATTATTTCTAGGGAGCTCGCAGTTAAGTTGTGGAAGAGCGCTAAGTTAGATTTTTCTCCGAGCTTATGTGACGAACTTTTAACCGACGTCAAACATCCGAACCATTGCGTACAGGTGGCAGTGTCGCAAGCTCTTGCGGCGCTCTTCGAAGACAATAACCAAGACAGAGTAGAGCCGATTTTAAAAAAATTGTTGAAGTTATACACGGATAGACTAGCCGTAAGTTGCTGAATGATTTTTTGTCGTGATCATCATCGTTGTTTTCGTAGATGATTCCGGCAAAATTGGACGAGTTTGGAAGGGAAATAGAGAAGCCGATAGACACTTGGCATCCGCGCAGGGGAGTCGCTTTGGCCTTGGGCCAACTTGCTCCCCTGATCACGTCGGATATGATTGGAGATCTCGTCCAGTTTTTCGTATCCAATTCTTTGGGCGACAGAAGCGAGCAAGTGCGTAAAGAAATGTTAAACGCCGCTCTGAAAGTAGTGGATTTGCACGGGAAAGGAACCGTGTCCACTTTATTGCCTGTTTTCGAGAATTTCCTGGATAAAAGCTCAAAATCTGCGCACTTTGACGCCGTTAAACAGGCCGTCGTTATTCTAATGGGTTCTTTAGCCAGGCATCTGGATAAGGACGATCCTAGGATTAAACCGATCGTGATGAGATTGATTTCGGCATTGTCTACGCCGTCTCAAACGGTACAAGAAGCAGTGGCAAATTGCTTGCCTCCGCTGATTCCTTCGGTGAAAGAAGAAGCTCCCGGTTTGGTAAACAAATTGTTACATCAGCTGCTTAAGAGCGATAAGTATGGCGATCGGAAAGGTGCAGCGTACGGTTTAGCTGGTCTAGTAAAAGGAATGGGTATTTTAGCTCTGAAACAGCACGATATAATGACGAAATTGACAAACGCCATTCAGGATAAGAAGAATTACAAACATCGCGAAGGTAATGTTATCGAAAACCGAATTAATCGTTTGGTGTTCTGAAAGATTGCTTTTAGGTGCGTTATTTGCATTTGAAATGCTTTTCCAAATGTTGGGTAAGCTCTTTGAGCCTTACATCGTCTTCGTTTTGCCGCATTTGCTCTTGTGTTTCGGTGACACTAGTCAGTATGTAAGAGCAGCTGCTGACGATACAGCTAAAGTCGTCATGAGCCGTTTATCAGGACACGGAGTTAAGTTGGTACTTCCGAGTCTTTTAGATGCGCTTGAAGAGGATTCGTGGAGAACAAAAACTGGTAATTTTGATAAAAATGAAAGGCTTGCTTATAGTTTCTATTGGGCGTGTTTCTTTTGCTAGGTTCCGTGGAACTGTTAGGAGCAATGGCGTATTGTGCGCCTAAACAGCTCTCCTCGTGTCTCCCGAGTATTGTACCTAAACTCATAGAGGTTTTGAGTGATTCTCACTTGAAAGTCCAAGAGGCAGGGGCTGAGGCGCTCAGAGTTATCGGGTCTGTTATAAGAAATCCGGAAATTCAAGGTTAGTGGCGCAAGAACTGCAACGTCAGTTTAAACATACAATTGACAGATATTAAGGTCGTTTATATGTATATATTATATTCATGATAAGAATGAAATGATCATCGTGGAGAGTACTTAAACAAGTTGTCAAATAAAAGACGTGAAAAGTGGATAAAAGTCTTAAAAGGGCAGTTTTGAGTAAAAACCAATCAAAAAATTGGTGAGTATGTGTTAGACATTTTATTTCTGGTAATAAAAAGAGTAGGAGAGATAGGATGGTAGGACACCTTCTAAGACACGAAGGAATAGTTCGTGACATACTAGAGTCAGAGATAGGAAAAAAAGAGGTAGGGGTAGGCCTAGATTAGACTACTGCTCTCAAATAGTTAGGGATGTAGGATGTTCTACTTTTAGGGAAATGCGTAGGTTAGCTCAGGATAGAAAAGAATGGAGGTACGCGTCCAACCAGTCTTCGGACTGAGAACCTTATGATGATGATGATGAATAAAAACTTAATTTTAACTTCCCAAACAAAATATGAGTAAATGTGTGCCCTCCAACAACAAATGGCGGCCTGTCAAAATCATTCAGTCTAAAACAGTCTATTGTTTACCAAAAGTAAAACTACAGAACTACAGCTAGCGTAGATTCCTCATCAATTGCTTAGGTAATTGACTTTTTAGATTTGGCAGAATTTTGTCACTATGATGTCATCTCATTCTCATCGTGAATATAGAATACCCTCTATTTAATGATGTGTACAAGCCTTTAATCAACTACTTTATGTATATGTTTATGTGAGTGTCACGAATTAGAAGAATCTTCTTAAATCTTCAGCGATTGTGCCTGTTCTTCTGCAAGCCCTGCAGGATCCTTCGAACAAAACCTCGGCTTGCCTCCAAACCTTATTGGACACCCAGTTCGTCCATTTCATCGACGCTCCTTCGCTTGCTCTTATAATGCCCGTAGTGCAAAGGGCGTTCATGGATCGCTCTACTGAAACGCGCAAAATGGCCGCCCAAATTATCGGGAATATGTATTCGTTGACTGACCAGAAGGATTTGACACCGTACTTACCCACAATCATACCTGGGCTGACTACTTCGCTGCTTGATCCAGTGCCCGAGGTGAGTGCAGTTGTTGGACAGATTTTGTCAAAGACGTTCGATATTAATATGTTAAATTAGGTGAGGAGTGTGAGTGCCCGAGCTTTGGGAGCGATGGTGCGCGGCATGGGCGAGTCGAGCTTTGAAGATTTGCTCCCCTGGTTAATGCAAACTTTAACATCAGAAACGAGCTCTGTGGATCGTTCTGGGGCTGCACAAGGTCTCTCGGAAGTCGTCGGGGGTCTGGGAGTAGAGAAACTACACATGCTAATGCCAGAAATCATAGCGACGGCTGAAAGAACTGATATCGCTCCACACGTTAAAGACGGTTACATCATGATGTTTATTTATATGCCCGTCGTGTTTACCAACGAATTTACACCGTATATTGGACAAATTATCAACCCGATTCTTAAAGCTTTAGCAGATGAGAACGAGTATGTTAGAGACACAGCTCTGAAAGCTGGTCAAAGAATTGTCACTTTGTATGCGGACTCGGCAATTTTGTTGCTGTTGCCGGAACTGGAAAAGGGATTGTTCGACGATAACTGGCGCATCAGATACAGCTCTGTCCAGTTATTAGGAGATCTCCTCTATCGTATTTCGGGCGTGACAGGTAAAATGAGTACGGAAACAGCTAGCGAAGATGACAACTTCGGTACTGAACAATCGCACATGGCTATAATCAACGCGTTAGGCGCGGAACGAAGGAACCGGGTCTTAGCCGGTCTTTACATGGGTCGTTCAGACGTAGCTCTCATGGTTCGCCAGGCTGCGTTACACGTTTGGAAAGTCGTAGTCACAAATACACCGAGAACGCTAAGGGAGATCTTGCCAACTTTATTCAGTCTTCTGCTGGGTTGTTTAGCTAGCGAAAGCTACGACAAACGCCAAGTAGCTGCGAGAACAATGGGCGATCTCGTCAGAAAACTGGGCGAGAGAGTTTTACCAGAGATAATCCCGATTTTGGAGAGAGGGCTGCAGTCGGATCGTGCGGATCAGCGCCAAGGTGTTTGCATCGGATTATCCGAAATTATGGCGTCGACCTCGAAAGATATGGTCTTAACTTTCGTCAACTCTTTAGTGCCGACTGTGAGGAAGGCACTCTGCGATCCGTTGCCTGAAGTTAGACAAGCAGCTGCAAGGACTTTCGATAGTTTACATTCTACAGTAGGTGCCAGAGCTTTGGATGATATTTTACCCACTCTTTTGAATCAGTTGGTAAGTTTTCGGATCATATCTCTTCGGATCACGATCTATTCCTCATTTTAGAATGATGAAAACCCAGACGTTGTAGAGTGGACTTTAGATGGCCTTCGACAAGTGATGGCCATAAAATCCCGTGTTGTCCTCCCTTATTTAGTCCCGCAATTAACAGCTTCCCCTCCCAATACCAAAGCCTTATCGATCCTAGCCTCTGTTGCGGGTGAAGCCCTGAATAAATATCTCCCCAGAATACTCCCTGCCTTACAAACAGCGCTGGCTTCATCCAGGGGAAGCCCAGATGAACCTCAGCAATTAGAGTACTGTCAAGCGGTAGTTTTATCGGTAACAGACGAGGTTGGAGTGAGGACGGTCGTGGATACATTGTTGGAGAGTACGAGGAATGAGAACGCGGACCAAAGGCGAGCTGCAGTCACACTGTTATGTGCTTTTTGTGCAAACACGAAAGCGCAGTACAGTATGCATGTGTCGCAGTTGCTTCGGGGGCTCATTCACCTTTGTACTGATAGTGACAGGGATGTTCTGCATATGTCGTGGGAGGCGCTGAATGCAGTTACAAAGGTACGTACTACAACCTCATAATCCGAACTAATAGACTGAATAGCATTGTTCGAATTCTTGTCCGTTTGGCTTCAGATTAGTTGAAATTATCAATTTTGAATCGTCGTTCAGTACTTTTCGGATTACCTCAGAACATTTTCGGATCATTGCTGTTCGGATTATGATGTTAAATTTAGTCTTCGGCATTTGAATTACTTTGCAAAAATTTCGGATCACATAGTTCGGATTAGTATATTTTTGGATTACAACCATTCAAACTACCAACGTATTTCGGATTACAGCAGTTTGAAAATTGTTTCTGTTTAAAGCTTTTGGTGTTACCGGCACTTTCTTTCAGACTTTAGATTCCAAGCAGCAGGCAGCGTACGTCTCAGATTTGCGGCAAGCTGTGCGTTTCGCGGTCTCGGACATGAAAGGTTCAGTAAATTTGCTGCCGGGATTCTGTTTGCCGAAAGGTATTGCGCCTATCTTGCCGATCTTCAGAGAAGCCATATTAAATGGAGACGGTGACGAAAAAGAGGCGGCCGCCCAAGGTTTGGGCGAGGTCATCAAACTTACCAGCGCCCAAGCTTTACAACCGAGTGTTGTGCATATTACTGGACCTTTAATTCGGATCTTGGGGGATAGATTTAGTCCGAATGTGAAGACTTCTGTTTTGGAAACGCTGGCTATTTTGTTGGGGAAAGTTGGAATTATGTTGAAACAATTCTTGCCCCAATTGCAAACGACTTTTGTGAAGGCTTTGAATGATCCGAACCGCACTGTCCGATTGAAGTCAGCAAACGCGCTGAGCTATTTGATTATGATCCACCAAAGAGCCGATCCTCTGTTCTCAGAGATGCACAACACGATAAAAAATACGGATGATTCCTCGATTAGGGAGACGACTTTGCACGCACTGAGAGGAATAATCAGCCCCGCGGGGGATAAAATAACGGAGCCTGTGAGGAAGCAGATTCATGCGACTTTGGTGAATTTATTGTCGCACCCGGAGGATGTCACGAGGAGTGCTGGGGCTGGTTGCTTAGGGGCGCTCTGCAAGTGGTTGCCGCCTGAGCAGTTGGATGCTACATTGATAGAGCATGTTCTCAGTAAGTTTTTTTTATGTTGCCCATTAGTGGAACAAATGTCTTCCTCTTTCAGACGATGATCCACAAACAGACTGGATGTTACGCCAAGGCCGCGGGGCTGCTCTTTCCGTAATATTAAAAGAGTCGCCCCTTCTTGTGTGGGACGAACAATACCGAATTCGTACGGTCAAGACTTTACTGAGTCTTCTCTCTGCCGATCGTGTTTCCATTACCCAAACTGCTGTCCGATCTTGCGGTTATCTCCTCCAGTATCTGATGAATAACGAAGAGTCTGTTCCGACGAATTTGTTGACACCTTTCGTGAGGACGATGAACAACAGCAGTAACGACGTCAAGCAGTTGCTAGCAAGGGTTTGCTTGCATTTGGCGAAAACGGTGCCTCCGGAAAAGATGACTAGTGACTTACTAAAGTTATTGTTGCCGATGTTGGTGAATGGAACGAAGGAGAAGAACAGTTACGTGAAGGCTAATTCGGAGATTGCGTTGATTGCCGTTTTGAGGTTGAAAGATGGGGACGAAATGCATCAGGTTAGTGTTTCTATGCATCTCTTCTAATGATAGATAATTTATTGATCACATTTTTATGGAAGCGCTATGGTGTCGCGTATTATTTATTTTCATATTCCGTTATAACGGACTTTTTCTTGTTATTACGAATTTTTTTCTATTATAACGGATCTCTTTTTCCGTTATAACGGATCTCTTTTCCATTATAGCGGATCTCTTTTCCCTTATACATAAAGGATCTCTTTTTCCGTTATAATGGATCTCTTTTCCGTTATAATGGATCTATTATTTCCGATATAACGGATCTTTTTTTCTGTTATAACCAGACCGCTTCCTTATCTAACACCCTCGTCCACAAAACATGTAACTTTGTAACAGCTATACTTAACCTAAGTGTAATAGGTGGCTGTTTGTTCGGGGGTTTTACTTTTTAGGTTAGTGTCTTCATTTAAATCAGTGCAACAGTTGGTAGTCGGTACTTATTTGTTAGTTATGACCGCTGTCCGCTACCAACATGAACGATAAGTGGATATCGATATCGTATCGTAAGTCACTTGGCGAGTAACACCACACGGCACACCAGTTATGTAAAATGACTCCCATTAATACTTCATACTACAGTTTTTGGAAAGTCTGTTATAACAGAATAAAAGATGCGTTATATCAGAAAAAGAGATCCGTTATAACGGAAAAAGAGATCCGTTATAACGTAAAAGAGATCTGTTCTACTATCTGGTCTACTTTTGAGAAAATTTTCCATAGTAAGCCTTAAATTTCGAGTTACTCTCTTTTTTTCAGAGATGCTTGAACATATTAGATGTAGGGGCCAGAGAGTCTCTCTCGGACGTCGTGAGCAAAGTTCTAAGGAAGATCATGTCCCAGCCCGAGGGAAAAGAAGAGGAGTTGGACGACACCTTACTAATTTGATCATCCGAACATGTAATTGTATTATTTTCTTTTATAAACATATGTAACGTTCAATTTTATCGTTTGGTTCAGTTGTTCAATAAAAAACTGTTTTATTTTCAACGAATTTTAATTTTCGGTTACAAATTACAAACTAAAAAAAGGCACGTCAAACACCAAGTCTTAACTTAAAAATTGTTATTTATGGTAATCTTTTTCTCGTCACTTTCCGACGAAGAGGAAGACGATGACGAAGAATCCTTCTGATTCTTCCCGTTTCTCTTGTGATCGTCGTCGTCGTGTTTATTTAAGCGATTCTCTTTGTCGTTTTTCTTATCTTTATCGTCGTCGCAATCGCTAGAAGAGGACGACGAGGAGGATCTCTTTCGCAAACGGTGACTATACAAAGTTTCTTCTAAGTCTCTTATCGCTAGTTTTTTGTGAAGAGTGCCTAAATTTGTTTATTAGCTTAACGAATCTTTTCTAATTATCAAAACGGAAGAGCTTACTTCTCTTGGAACGGCCCTTGCAAGTGTTGCGATAAATGAACTTGAACAGGGCTTCGATTATATTCGCAGGAGTGCTATCGCTGCATTTCTCTAACTCTTCGACCACGCAGTCCCTGAGCTTGCCAAAATCACTGAAACAACAGATCGACACATACATAGGGACTGTTTGAAAAGAATTTCCGAGATGCGTCAACAATCTCAGAGATTGCATTTCGGAACTAACCAAAGTATGGATGAATGACATGAACGAGTGCACTTTTGTATGCTGGGTACTCGATTTTTAACTGTGACCTATGTATAATAGGGCTGTGCGAAATGATCGATTAATCGAAATATAATCGATTATTTGATTATAGATTTTACAATAATTGATTAATCAAATAATCGATTACTCAAAAAACCGATTAAGCGATTATCTGATTAATCGGCTGATCGATTGTTCGATTATTTGATTAACCAATTATTTGATTAATCATTTATTTGATCATTTGGTCACTTGATTAATCTATTTAATTAAGCGATTAATATTGAATAGTTTGTTCCATGGATTAATTAAATGAGTACTTTCTTATGGTAAGCTATTCTAGAGGCATTATTTTTATTACTGATATATTGTGTATTATAATTAGTAGAAAGCATAGTAATTGTGAAAACTCAATAGTAATAAATTGTGTAAACTCAATATGTCCGACCGACTAGGTATTTGATTAATCGATTAACCAAATAATCGCTTAGTGATTAATCAAACACTTAATCGATTAATTAAACAATCAGTGAGCTGATAGATCAAATGATCGATTAATTGACAATTGGCAAACTGACAATCAAATAATTGATCAAGTAATCATGTAATCGAAGAATCGATCAGTCGATTATCGGATAATCAAATAATCCATTAATCAAGTAATCGATTATAATTAAATAATCGAAAAATCTATCAGCCGATTAAACGATTTATCAAATGATCTATTAATCAAATTTATCGATTACTTTACAACAATCGATAATCGATTATGAAATGTAATAATTGCACAGGCGTAACGTATAATACAGGATGTCACAACTTATACAGAACAGCTGATATTGGCTAAAACCATTGATTGATTCCCTCAATCAACGGCTAAACTGTTTGCACTACCAAAAATACTTTCTAACAAGACTTTTGGTGTTTCATGGAAGCTACATCCTAAAGTTACTTTCAAGTATACAGTTTGTCTCGTGTAAACGTAGCAGGCCAATGTAATAGACCAGGAGCCCATAGACCAAAAATTGTGCATAATAGGTTTACTCCAAAAATGCCTGAGATGTTATGATTTTTGGGTCGTGGAGCACAGAAATGCCCATGCCAGTTTTTGTTTTTGGTACAGTGATGTGTGGCAGACCTGTAAATGTGTAAGAAAATTGCTTAAAAAAGTATTATAGGTTTAGGACTGGGGTTTGTGGAAAGCGCTAAATAATGAAAAGTAATCCACCGGACGCGGTTCGCTTGTTGTGAATTCTGGGACACTGACCCGCTACAGGGGTCAAATTGTGTAAATAAAACACCCAAAAAAAAAAATTATAGGTTTACGCATGGGGATTGGAGGGATCTCCTAATTTACCCCCAAACATCATGAATCTCAACTCCCATTCATTTTCTTTGGTACAAAGAGGCGCCACTCTCGCGACATTTTGTAAATTCACTCAGGTAAAAAAAATCATAAGTTTACTCTTCAAAACTTGGAGACAAGTTATTTCAATCACAAAAGTCGAGTATTCACCGTTGCCGATAAAAAAAATTGGTACAGGGGGACGCTAGAGACGCAACATTTTGTAAAAAAAAACTTACGTAAAAAAATCATAAGTTTATGAATGGCATTCAAGAATTTGATTATGATGAACCTGCTGAGTACAAAAATACATTCCTTATCATTGAACGGTGGTACAAGGGCCCGCTAGAAATCTTGAAAGAAAGCAATTATAAATTTTCACCCTTCATCATAAAGGTTTCAGTCCGAAGACTGGTTGGACGCGTACCTCCATCTTTCCTAACCTGAGCTAACCTACGCTTTTCCCTAAAAGTTGAACATCCTATATCCCTAACTACTTGAGAGCAGTAGTCCAATCTCGGCCTACCCTTACCACTTTTTATTCCTATCTCTGACTCTAGTATGTTGCGAACTAAGCCTTCGTGCCTCAGAAGGTGTCCTACTATCCTATCTCTCCTATTCCTTACTGTCTTCCATAAATTTCGCTTTTCTCCAACTTTTTCTAATACCTCTCTGTTGCTAACCTTATCTACCCACAGTATCTTCGTCATGCGTCTATAGCGCCACATTCCAAATGCTTCTAATTTTTTCCTATCCGCTTCTCCTATCGTCCAAGTTTCGCACCCGGACACTGCTGTACTCCATACATACGTTTTTAAGAGCCTCTTCCGAGTTTCTACATTTATCATTTCCTAGCATAATAGTTGTTTCTTTTTTTTTAAATGCAACTCGGCCCTGCGCTATTCTTTGTCTTAAATCTAGAGTTATTTGACTTCCTAAATAGCAGAAATCTGAGACTTCCTCTATCTTCTCGTTTCCTATTTGTAGTTTAGTTTTAGCCCTATCTTCATGCCCCCTACACAACAAAATTTAGGTTTTCTTTTTATTGATCTTCATACCATAGCCCTCCGTCAAAACCGCTTCCATTTCGTTCAGAGTCCTTCCTAATTCTTCTTTGCTGGATCGCTGGATGCTAATACTGCTATATCATTCGCAAATCTGAGCATATTAATAGTTTGACCCTGTATATTAATTCCAGCAGCTATTCTGATGTTTTTAACAATATTCATAGCATCTTCGATATATAAATTGAGAACTAGAGGCGATAACGCACGTCCCCGCCTCACTCCCTTTCGAATATTTACTTCTCTATGTTCCTGCTCAAATTCTGTAACTGCCATTTGCTCTTTGTGTAGATTATGAATAAATTATTCTTCTATCCCTATACATATACTTAATCCCTACCGTTTTGAGCACTTCGAAAATCGTCCTCCATTTCACATTGTCGAAGGCTTATTCTACAGGGTGGCCCGAAATTAGCGTGCAATATTTTACCAGCGTGTTCTGCAGTCAAAAATAAGACAAAAAGCTCCTATAAGCGTACACCGAAATATGCTTCGCAAAGGAGCTAGAGCTTTTTAAAAGAGAAGGCCTGAAGACGTTTCCTTCTAAATATCTCCGAAACAAGTCCAGTTAAAATTATGAAATTTTATGGAATGTGTAAGTACCAAATTCTAAATCTTTTGCTGTAAACATAATTTTTAAAATTTAACAGGGGCGTCTCAAATCTGGGGGTGGTGGAGGTAAGATTTACCCCAACTTTTTTTACAACATGTCGTTTTCAATTTTTCCATAAAAATTTGAAACTTCAGAGTTTTTTGCAAAAAAAATGTGCTCTTGTCTCGTTTTGATAGGAGGCACCGTTATCGAGCACAATCGGTTTCAAAATTTCGCTGCATGCCCAAAAAATTCCTACAGGAAGCGGAAAACTTCATTTGTATACTTAAACGAGATAGAAACACATTTTTTTTGCAAAAAAACTCTGAAGTTGCAAATTTTTATGGAAAAACTTCCGGAAAAATTGAAAACAACATGTTCTGAAAAAGTTGGGCTAAATCTTACCTCCACCGCCCCAAGATTTGAGACATTTGAGGCATGCAGCGAAATTTTTAAATCGATTGTGCTCGATAACGGTGCCTCCTACCAAAACGAGACAAGAGCACATTTTTTTTGCAAAAAAACTCTGAAGTTTCAAATTTTTATGGAAAAATTGAAAACGGCATGTTGTAAAAAAAGTTGGGGTAAATCTTACCTCCACCACCCCCAGATTTGAGACGCCCCTGTTAAATTTTAAAAATTATGTTTACAGCAAAAGATTCAGCATTTGGTACTTACACATTCCATAAAATTTCATAATTTTACCTGGACTTGTTTCGGAGATATTTAGAAGGAAACGTCTTCAGGTCTTCTCTTTTAAAAAGCTATAGCTCCTTTGCGAAGCATATTTCGGTGTACGCTTATAGGAGCTTTTTGTCTTATTTTTGGCCACAGAACACGCTGGTAAAATATTGCACGCTAATTTCGGGCCACCCTGTATATCTGCAAATCCTTTATAGGGTCTCTTTCCCTTTTCTATTGCTTTTTCTATTAGTAGTCGTAAAACTAGAATGGTCTCGCGCGTTCCCCTATTTCTTCTAAATCCGAACTGATCTTCTCCTAATATTTCTTCCGCCCTTTTCTCCATCCCCCTTTGCACAATTCTAGTTAAAATTTTTGACACATGGGAAGTCAAACTGATCATTCTAAAATTTCCACACGTATCCGCGCCTTTCCTTTTTGGCAAAGCTACTATGCTGTTCCGTTTGTATTCTTCTGGAATATCGCCTGTCTGGTATGTGCAGCTAAACGTTTCATAGAACCATTTTAATTTTTTTTTAATTTCTTGCATTTCCTATTTACTGCAGTAATCTACACGCAGTAGGAACGAAGCTTCAGTGCACAATCAATTATCGTGAATGGCAAGACTTTTGTATCACTTTTCAACGATGGCGAATGTATTTTCGCACTCAGTATGTTTATATTAAACAAGTTACTGAACGCCATTCATAAACTTATGATTTTTTTTACCTGAGTGAATTTACAAAATGTCGCGAGAGTGGCGCCTCTTTGTACCAACCAAAATAAATGGGAGTCGACATTCATGATGTTTGGGGGTAAATTAGGAGATCCCTCCAATCCCCATGCGTAAACCTACGATTTTTTTGGGGGTGATTTATTTACACAGTTTGACACCTGCAGCGGGTCAGTGTCCCAGAATTCACAACAAGCGAACCGCGTCCCCTGGATTACTTTTTATTATTTAGCGCTTCCCGCAAACCCCAGTCCTAAACCTATAATACTTTTTTAAGCAATTTTTTTACACATTTACGGGTCTGCCACACATCACTGTACCAAAAACAAAAACTGGCATGGGCATTTCTGTGCTCCACGACCCAAAAATCACAACATCTCCGGCATTTTTGGAGTAAACCTATTATGCACAATTTTTGGTCTATGGGCTCTTGGTCTATAATGATTGATCAAAGTTACAAATTCTGTGGGTGATTCTAGGTACATTTTTATAGAATCACCACACACCTAAACCCAAAGAGTCTTGAGATATTTAAGATTTTCTGAATAATTTGACACCCACTACAAATATGTCAAGTTATTCAGAAAATCGCAAATATCTCAGAAATCTTTGAGTTTAGGCGTATGATGATCTTATAATAATGTGTCCAGAATTATTCAGAAATTTCAAAATTTCGATCATGTACAGGCAGTTCCACAAGAAAACACATGTGTACATGGGACAAGCAGTATACCTGAAAATAATTTTAGGGCTAGTTTTGGATATAGTCTTGTTAGAAAGTTATTTGATAGCACAAACGGTTTAGCCATACTGCACAAGTTGGGACAGACTGTATGTTATTGTAAAAGTGTGCTTTTGAAGAGAGTGGGCCTATACATACCTGCATTTTTCTGTGTCGATCAAGAAACTAGTCAAACTGTTGGAAGATACTTGAGCGGAGACTTTTTCAAAATACGTTGCATTCACACAATTCTTTATCTCTTCTTTTTTCGAATTTAAACATTCTACTCCTCCTTCTGCTATAAACACTGTAAAAAAGAATATAACTTGTGATAACCCTGCTATCTGTTATCAAAATAACAAACTTAAGCATAAATTGGAAACCTTCAAACGGAAAGTACATTAACGTGATTTTAATTTTTCTCAGAAAATTGCGATGCAAACAAAATAAATCTTTAATAATCAACTTCAAAACAAAAGTTTCTTGCTTAGTTAACGTTTTAAGTAGCAACTGGCCTCATCGTCATTACATAAACAACATTGTCCCAAGGTTTCTGCAGAAATTGTGTATAGCAATTTGACATATGAAACATTTGCTGGACATTTGACACATTTGTAGGTCATTTGCCAGACATTTGACGGACATTTGAAACATTTGACGGAAATTTGACACATTTGCCGGACATTTGAAACATTTGACGGACATTTGACGCATTTGAAACATTTGCCAGACATTTAACAAATTTGCCGGACATTTGAAACATTCGACGGAAATTTGACACATTTGTAAGACATTTGACAGGTTGCCACCTTTAATTAAAGCAAAAAGCACCATGCTTTATATATATATATACGTTTTTAAATAGATAGAAGTCAAATAAAACCGTGCACTTCACCAACAAATATAACCGTACTTACTTGCCAGCCTGTCGCCATCTTTATAACAAAGAAATTCGCCCAATCGTTTGACAATTTCCAAGGTGGCGTTCAAAGCGTTTTTCTCGGTATCATCCATGCACGCTTCTAGATGAACCCTAAAATTCTTGATACATTCTTTTACTTGCGGCGTTTTGGCGCAATATTTCCCGAAAACTTCGTCCATGGAACCCGTTTTTTTCGCTTCTTCCAGCTCATCTTGGAAAACCGTCACATTTCCCAAGCCTTGAATACAATCTTTCAAAGTCACACCTGCGTCCTGCAAAAAAAATTATCATTCCAAATCTATTTGCCCTCGTAACTATTTTACAAACCTTAAGATCATTGAAAGCGTTAGGTCCTCCTTTTTGTTCACATTTTGTGCGTATAACCTTCTCTATGTCATCTTTCGAAACGATCCCTTCCGGTAATTGCGGTAATTCAGGTAACTCGGCCGCGTAAACCAACCCTAAATCACAGTTTTTAACATAAAAATGGAATAAAATGTGTCAAAAGTTACCTAGCAGAAAAACGACACAAATGATTGCTCTCTCCATTGCAACTCTTTTCTTCTCAAGCCGTCTTTGATTATAAAACGGATTCACAAATGTAGAACAAACAAATTTAAACTTTGCCTTTTGCGTTATCTAAGGTCAAAGGCAATTATAGATAATTTTGTTCCATTATTTTTTTTTTACAATTAAGGAAGAAGAATGTCACTTATTTTTAAAACCATTTGAACGAGTTTCGTCGTTACAGAACAGCATCACCACATCCTACCTAATTGTTTTCAATTAATTCGTAAAAAAGCTTAACCATTTTAAATTGAAATTGACCGCCCTCGTGCCATCTATCGGAATTCTACTTCAGGCGCGCTAAAGTAGAGTTCTATAAAATGTAAAATTGAAATATTTATGGTAAATTTTGGAAATGGACAATTCCACGAACGTGTACCTAAAATGGACTATCAATTGCTAAGTCACCTCCTTATGCTATGCTCACACGTTAAATAACTAATTCGGGAGATAAGTGGCGCGTCACAAACGTCAGATTTTCATTCCAAACAAAACAAAGCCACGTGCTTTCTGACGTTTTAACCTAACCTCTGAAATATAATTATAATTACATATAGTTGTTTTCAAGTTTTTACGCGTAAGTCCAACACACAAATTGAAAATAAACTGTTTTCACTGCAAAACGTCTATAATTATATTGCAAAAACTAGTTTAAGACGTTGTAAATAATATCGATAAACGTCAAATGGCACGTGCTTTTGTTTTGTTTGGAATGAAAATCTGACGTATGACGGATGCACTTAGGTCCCGAATTAAGGGAAACAGTGAAAACAAAGATGTAATAGCTTAAAAGGTTTTGACCTTTTAAATAGTTTTGACTATTTTCATTTAGTTTTATTTAGTCCCTTACGCCTTTGATGAGTTAATTTTCGAACGCTGACGGCGATCAATTTTAGGTTAGGCGTTCGTGAGCAAGAGCAACCAAAAATTTGGATAAATTAAATTTCATCACAAGTGGGGACTGCGGATAGGTGACATTGACAGTTGAAAGTTCAAAAAGTTCTCGTGCAATTTGGAATTACATGCTTTGGAGGCTTCTGTAATCTACAATACCTAAAGTAATTAAAATTATAAAAACTACCTAGGAACAAGTTTTTGTCTAATCTATTGGGTTTCCACACGATTAATGAATTAAGGAAACAAGATAATTTTTTAAAGATGTACAGGCGTTCACGTGAATCAGTATTTTGTGAGCCAAATAAAAAATAGGTACACGTAGTTTCATTTTATTAAATACATAAATTTAGCGTTTTAAAAATGGAGTTGTGGAATTTGTTAGTAATTACTTTATTAACAGGTACGTAATTAAATATTTTATTACAGTTCCCAGAACAACTTTAATACTTTGCACGTGATTTTAAAGTTAAATTGCAAAAGTTTTGCCCAGTCAAGGTTAAATAAAAACTTATGCTTTTATTTCTAGGTAGTGTTTTAAGCGAAATTAGTAACGATTTAGATGTAGACGAAATAAAAAAGTCTGTACAAGATATACCAGGGTTAGAAAATAGTACGCTTCCGTCCGTAGAAGATGTGGAAAAAGTCGTTAGGGATAAATGTGATAAAAATGGAGGAGCAGAAGCATTCAACAAACTTGAGGTACCTATTTAGGGAGGTGACCTTTGATCAATAGTTCAAAGCCTAGTTAATACACGGGCTTGACTTTGTTCCTGGGTCAGTTATGAAACAACCAATCAGAAAATTAATCCAGGGTTAAAGTTAATCATAGGCTACAACCAATCAGAAGGCTGCTGTCATAGCAACTAAACTAAACATGGTGTTGACACAAAATTTTGACAGAAGTATGCACCCTTGTGTTAATTATTCAAATTTTTAACAGGCACAAAAAGATGCTCTGCAAGAGTGCATCCAGAACAACATAAATGTGACAGTAATACAAGACGAGGTTGAAGAAGCCAAGAAAACTGGATCCATGGACGAGGTTTTCGCAAGGTATTGTAAAAAGATACCAGATATAATGCTTTGCGTCAAACGCGTTACAGACGCTGCAGAAGAATGCCTCGAAGGCAAAGAAAGAGATAATTTGGTCATCGTGTTAAATGTAACTGAGAGTCTGCTTGATTTTATTTGTTTCAAAGACGGGGATCGAATAGCCAGTACGTTTGTCATAATGCTCTTTTTATTTTGTATTATTCGATTTTTTTTTGCAGTGTTTGTTGCCGAAGGTGGCGTCGAATGTTTAGATGAACGCAAAGATGCTTTACAAAGTTGTTTCAATGAAACAATCTCCGGGCACGTTCCCATCGATTTAAAAGTGGACTCGTTACCACTTTTGTTGTTCGAGACGCAAGAATGCCAGTAAGTATTTTTTTGTTGTCCTAGTTTGCGTAACGAGGCTTTTGTTGTTTCGTTAAATACTCCAGTGGCGACTCTCTCATGTAATATAGGCAAAAAATGCAATATTTTATGCCCCATTTTTTTTTTTAAAGAACCATGAATGAACTTCAAGAGTGCGCAGTGGGTGAATTAGAAAAATGTCGAGAACACACTCCGGCGAATGTTATAGATGCTCTGTTCAACTTTGCAAGGCGTGTTACGCCCTGCGGAAAAGAGCAAAAAAAAGAGAGGGCGTTAGGTGTCAGTGCCGAAAGTGGTTCCTTGGCAAATTGGGTTTCCTATGGCGTCTTGGTGATTTCAATAGTCGTTCCATTTCTGTGATAGTTTTCGTTTTATTAATGGTGTCGGCTTGATTGGGTATTATTTTTTTATTGTATACATTTCTTTAATTTCAGACGTGATATATTGTATTTTTATAGTTTTTTTACAGGAATAAATTATTTTTTAAATACATATTGTTATAATTTTTAATAAATTAGTAATAGTAAACCTGTCACACTACACAGGATTGCACCCTTGGTGATCGGACGTGTATCAGGTTTGGACCTCGACTGAATTGCACTACTGTGCTACGTCGGAAAATTCAGTATTCCAAAACAGTCTAAATCATACGACGAGACTACTGATATCCAAGTAGTATCTGATCCTGAGAGAATACCCACGAGCCGGGCATTTATTCAGGAAACCCGAAACTATTCCAACATTATATTGAATTTTGCCACAAAAATTACGTATGCACGGTGATTCTTTCTACTTATGCTAGAGCTATGAAACTTGGAACCTAGCCATAATCGACGATTCCGAGACGAAATTAAATATTTACAGGATGACGTCACTTAAATTGTCACTACTTATGTGTCATACTTTTTGACATATGCCACATTTTCTCTTCAAATTTGCAGATGCAAGGGTTCATTAAAAAATTGATATCTCTTGAACCGCTGAAGATAAGTCGATGATTTTTTTTTACTTCGATTTTCTAAGCTCCAAGGAATGTTTTGATTGATAACCGAAGTCATAACGAGTTTGCCAGTGGTTGCTACAATTTTTTGAATACGGGTATCGCAAAATGTCAAAAACTCAAGTTTTTCAAACAGCACGTGTCAAATTTTATGTCACCGTTGGATGTAAAATATAATTATACCTAACTCCAATCGTTTTGGAGCTATTTGCAGTTTTTGAGTAAGTTGGTGTCAAAAAGTATGACAGATAAGTAGTGACAATTTGGTTAGTTGTACTCGGAATTAAATGCAGAAATCAAAATGGCCGATTGTCATTTAAAAAACAAAGATGGCGTCTACTTCCGCCATTTTTAAGAGTGACGTCATCCTGTAAATATTTAATTTCGTCTCGGAATCGTCGATTATGGCTAGGTTCCAAGTTTCATAGCTCTAGCATAAGTAGAAGTCGAAAATTTTCTAATGTGCGCTTTAAAAGAATCACCCTGTATATTATTGTAAATATCATTTTAATCTCCGTAGAGTACATACTTAAAGTAATAGAATCCATTTAATTTGTTTCCGTTATCATTCTCACCGTTTAGAAATAAAGAACCCTCCCTTCTTCAACTTTGAGCAAGGGTATTATTGGCGAACCTGTCTACCTCCTGATCGATCCAGATGCAACAAAATACATCGTTAATAAGACAACGATCCGATAAGCATAAACAGATTGTCTCACAACGAGGCCTTGAAAGAGAGATAGTTCTTTGCAACCTGGAACGGAAACAACAATGTGAAAATCCAAATATAGGACCCCGACTGAATTGCACTACTGTGCTACGACTAAATTTTTCAACCGTCAAGTTATACATAAAAAAGGCAACGAATAAATGAACAATATTGTGGAGTGACAGCGGAAGTGACTACCTTACGGTAGCCATGTTGTGATGTCACAACCTAAGCTCCGCCTACAAATATAGCACTGGTGAATGTTACTAGAAACTAGAAAGGAAGCGAGAACAGAACAAACCAGTAATTTTGTTGTTAAACAATTTATTTAACAGAAAAATACAAGTCAAGATTATTGTAGGTAGGTATAAAAATCGGTTATTCACAGAATACAAAAATCTAGTCGAGACAATACAAAATGTGAAAGTATTCACTAACAGTTTCGAGGTTAGAAAACATAGGAGCGACAGTTTCGGACAAAATTGGTCTTCATAACCCTGTACGTGACAAACCTTCAATCGTAAGAGAAGCTATTTACAGTTCTTTTTAATATTACCGTTTAAATACTTTTATTTTATTTTTTAACAATATATTATAGGTTATTAGAATGCTGGGCTGCTTTTTGAAATTTTTCCCGCGGCATTCGTTTTAATCCAGGTGGTGATATAACAGACACAGAACATATCTAAAAAGTAGCAAAGGAATGAACCACTGAATTTAAAAAAGTTTGCTGCAAAACTAGCAAGAATTTAAATTTAATACGATATACCTCCCTTAATTTTCTAGTTTATCGTCTACCATTCTAAAATTCAGTCCAAAATTGAGGTATATCGTAATTCAATTTTTCGCATACATAGCCCCACTCAGAACTTACAACAGTTCTAATTTTTGATAACACAACATTTATGTTATTTTTAGAACGCAAAAGCTCTAAAAAACATTATAAATATACAGGGTGCCTCTGAAAGGTCTGTACGAAATGATGCTACATTGCTCTGACTTCTAATTTGGCAAAGATAGTAGAGAGATGCCTTCAGTCTAGAATCAAGAACTATGTGAACAAATTTCACATTCTTAACGACACCCAGTATGGCTTTAGATAGGGAAGATCAACGCAAGATGCAATTGCAAATCTATCTCAAATAGTGTACGGAGCCATAGACAACGGCAAGCCTGCTGTTGCAGTATTTGTTGACCTAGCGAAAGCTTTTGACACCTTAGATCACGGTATCCTTCTGGAAAAATTGGAGTACCTTGGCTTTAGAGGAAAGATACACGACACGATAAGAAGTTATCTGTCAGAGAGAACGCAGACCGTGGAAGTTGGTGGAAACAGAAGTGAAAAAATGACAATCGAATGTGGGGTTCCCCAAGGAACGATATTGGGACCAATTTTCTTTATTCTTTATATAAATGACCTTGGAGAAGAATTGCGAGGTGCGACCGTAATCTCGTATGCTGATGACACGGTGGTCATTTTTGAGGGAGGTGGCTGGGAGGATCTGTATCGCAGAGTTGGTGTGGGCATGAACATTGTTTTTGAGTGGCTCGAACAAAATAAGCTGACATTAAATGTTACTAAGACGCGTTACATAGCTTTCGGAAACTATTGTGACAGTGTACCTGAGATGACTGAAATTAGTGTTCACAGGAGGAATTGTTTGGGTGCTTCGTCATGTGACTGCCGTGCCATAGGTGCTACTGAGACACAGAACTATTCTAATGCAATAAAGCCATTGGAAGTTCTACACAAACGTATACTTAAAGTCATCTTGAGAAGGCACAGAGGATATTCAACAACTCTTCTATACAACGAGGCCAAAGTTTTTAGTGTCAGGCAATTGTTTTGTTATGTATGTATTATGCATGTGTTGCAACATAATGTAGGGTTGCTGTATGGACGGGCAACAACTATAGTAACAAGAAATGTTATGAGAAATACTTTAAGAACTCCTCGAAGGAAAACCAGAAAAGGCCAACACTGGTTTGATTATATTGGCCTAAAAACATATAATTTGCTACCAGATGAACTAAGAAACAATTTCAGAAGTACAAAAAAGAAAATAGCAAATTTTCTTCTGCAGAGAAGAAGTGTGTTGGAGGGTTTTTTTCAGATAGGTTTTCAATTGGAACCTGACTCATTTGTGAAATTTATGCATGCTTCTAAGTTTACAGTGCACCATGGTTTTTGTTAAATTTAAAATTATTTTAGTTTAGTTTTAGTTTAGATTTTTTAAATCAGTATTTATTTATTTTGGTTTGTTTATGGATTCTAAGAGAATGTCCACTCTCAAGTACCGTTATGTGGACAAATCACCAATTTATTGTATTGTTGATCATTTCCACATTTGTAATATTGTGAAAGAAATATATTCTATTCTATTCTATTCCTGTGACCAAAAAAAAGACAAGAAAGACAAGAAAGAGACGAGAAATATTTGAAGTAAGAGTGTCTGTTTGTAGAACAAGTTTTAAAGGTATTAACCGAAACACTTTTGGTTAAATTGCTCTTTTTCGGTCTCAGGAATTTGTGGCATCGTTTTGTACAGACCTTTGAGAGACACCCTGTATTGTAATAAATAGTATGTATTAAAGCAAACGCTGGTTGTAATAAAGCTCAAAGCAACAACTAATGGGAGAGCCTCATCAAACATTAATAAAACAAGCAACGTAGAACATCAAAATTAAACAGAGAAATAACCAAACAACATTAAAAAATAAGAGCGGTACGTAAAACTTCAACAGTATTTATATAATTACCTTTTTTCCCTGAAGAAATAGATTCTTGTACGTAGCGTATGACTTCCGTACGATTATCGTAATAATAATGAACAAACGAAACGGGATAAAATACGTTTTAAAAGTACTGTACAAATTTGTTCATCGAGGTACATTTACACCGTCTTACTTATCCAGAGAAATAAAAAAAGGAAAGTGAGCAGTCCTGTCAAGTTATAAACCGTGCCTGCGTAAGTGTAAATGATCCTCCGAACGTAACAATTCCATATTATCTTCTTGCGGAAGAACTACGATTATTCCCGTACAATATATCTCGTAAAATAATTTATTCTCTATAATATTATTTTCTCGTATAAATCTCTCTAAAGAACAATAAAATGTTGATTGAAATTCAAGTCTCATCATTCTCTGCGATTAATAATAAAACTTCTACGATGTACAGCGCAAGAACTAGATCATTAAGTCGACCGCTAACAAGCTACGTTACTCCAATTTTTTTAAATTACTATAAACGTATTTGAAAACTAGTCTCCGTGCTGTACACCAGACACTTTCGTTAGAAGCCCACGTGCTCTATAACCAACGGCCACAAGAACGCCGACAGCACCCCCACGAATATCCCCGTTATCAGCGCAGCCGAGCTGTACATTCCCGCTATCGCCGAGTACTGAGGTTCAACAGTCCTAAGAAAATGCATACATAATTAGACATCGGGCACATTAGAATATTACACACAGGTTTGACAGGTTACTCACTAAATTTAAGAAGTTGTGTGTAATACCACAGACGAATTTAACTACCAGACAGCTCATCTATAATCATTGCGCGATACTGGAAACGAAGCATCTGCAGAGCTGTCAGTTTTACTAATTATTTGTAGTGCAACTTTTAATTAATTACTTTATATTCATCACTGCAGTCGATTTAAAATTGAAATGATTCCGGCATAAAATCATCTTAATTGTATTGCAGTTGGACTTGTTAATATTTCCTTGTTTGAAAAGTTGTGAACTGCGAGGTTGTTACGAAAGAACCTTAAAAAATAGTTTATGACAAACCCCTCTTATTTTAAAGAATTCTATCTCCAAAGCGTGTCGATTAAAAACTGGACCACTCTGTCATCATCATCATAAGGTTCTCAGTCCGAAGACTGGTTGGACGCGTACCTCCATTCTTTTCTATCCTGAGCTAACCTACGCATTTCCCTAAAAGTAGAACATCCTACATCCCTAACTATTTGAGAGCAGTAGTCTAATCTAGGCCTACCCCTACCTCTTTTTATTCCTATCTCTGACTCTACTATGTCGCGAACTATTCCTTCGTGTCTTAGAAGGTGTCCTACCATCCTATCTCTCCTACTCTTTATTGTTTTCCATACCATTCGCCTTTCCCCAACTCTTTCTAATACTTCCCTATTGCTAACCTTATCTATCCACGGTATCTTCATCATGCGTCTGTAACACCACAGTTCAAACGCTTCTACTCTTTTTCTATCCGCTTCTCCTATTGTCCAAGTTTCGCACCCGTATAATGCCGTACTCCATACATACGACTTTAAGAGTCTCTTCCTAGTCTCTATATTAACCGTTCTCGAACATAACAGTTGTTTCTTTTTGTTAAACGCAACTCGTCCCTGCGCCATTCTTTGTTTTATATCTTTAGTGCTCCTACCGTCTTGGGTTATTTTACTTCCTAAGTAGCAGAAATCCGCGACCTCCTCTATCTTCTCATTTCCTATTCGTATTTCAATTTTAGTTCTATTTTCACTCCATCTACATACCAAAATTTTAGTTTTCTTTTTATTGATTTTCATGCCGTAGCCCTGTGTCAAAACTGCTTCCATTTCATTCAGAGCCGCTCCTAATTCTTCTTTGCTAGATGCTAACACTGCTATATCATCCGCAAATCTGAGCATGTTAATAGTTTGGCCCTGTACATTGATCCCTGAGGCTGTTCTTTCCTTAACAATATTAATCGCATCTTCGATATATAAGTTGAAAACTAGAGGTGACAATGCACATCCCTGTCTCACTCCCTTCCGGATATCTACTTCCCTTTGTTCCTGCTCACATTCTATAACTGCCTTTTGCTCTTTGTAGAGATTATGTATTATTCTTCTGTCCCTGTATTTCATCCCTACCTTTCTCAGCACTTCGAACATCTTCCCCCATTTTACGTTGTCGAAGGCTTTTTCTAAATCTACAAATCCTATATAGACGCTCTTTCTCTTTTCTATCGTTTTTTCTATAATTACTCGTAAAGCTAGAATGGCCTCGCGCGTTCCTCTATTTCGTCTAAATCCGAACTGATCTTCTCCTAATATTTCTTCCGCCTTTTTCTCCATCCTTCTTTGCACAATTCTAGTTAAAATTTTTGACGCATGGGAAGTTAAACTGATAGTTCTAAAATTTTCGCATCTATCCGCGCCTTTTCTTTTTGGCAAAGCTACTATGATGTTCCGTTTGTAATCTTCTGGAATCTCGCCTGTCAGGTATATGCGACTAACTAGTTTAAATAAACGATCTATTACCTCTTGACCTGCGCACTTTAAGATTTCTGCCTGCAAGCCATCTATACCTGGTGCTTTATTATTCCTTAAACTTTTTAGTGCTATCTCAAACTCTTCTCTCATTATAGGACTCCCTAGGTTATCCCCCTCTACACTGCTTTCGCTTTCTAATATATCTTGCACTTCCTGTCCCGCATATAAGTTTCCTAAATATTCTTTCCACCTATCTGCCTTCTCCCCACTTCCGATTAGGATATCTCCTGCCTCATTTCTAATGTTTTTGGTACTAGATCCAATTTCTCTAAAATTTCTCCTAATTATTTTATATGCTTCATCAGTCTTTCCTACTTCGAATTTATCTTCCACTTCTTTGCATTTATTATCGATCCATTGCTCTTTCGCTTTCCTACATTCCCGAATAATTTCCCACTTGATCGCCTTATATCTTTGTTTCCCTGTTTCATCTAACCTATTTTTATATTTTCGCCTTTCCTCTATTAGACTCACAATATGTTTTGTTATCCAGGGTTTCCTACTTTCATTCTGTTTATGACCCAAAATATCCCTAGCTAAGGAAACTAAACTATTTTTAATGCAATTCCATTCTGCCTCTATGTCCCTAACAATATTTCCACCCGTGCCCTTTAGTGCTTCGTTTGTCTTTTTCTCGAACTTATTGCGCATATCACCATCTTTTAGTTTCTCTGGGTCAAGATACCTTCTTCCGCTTCTTTTTTTCAAAATCTTAAATTTAAGATTGGCTTTCATAACCGCTATGTTGTGATCACTATCTATATCTGCTCCTGGATAACTTCTACAATCCCTAACTTGATTTCTAAATCTTTGCCTAACGAGAATGTAATCTATTTGATATCTCCCTAAGTCTCCTGGCATCTTCCACGTATAGCATCTCCTAACATGATGGTGAAATAGAGTGTTCGCGACCGTTAAGTTATGTTTATCGCAGAACTCTATCAGTCTAACTCCCCTATCGTTCCTATTGCCTAATCCAAAGGGGCCAACCTTTTTGTGCTTTTATTAATTTTTTAACCTTGGAAACTTCAAGAAGCAATTTCTCGGTAACAAATTGATCGAATTGAATAAAACAAATACGGTTGTGTAAGTAATGAAAAACGCTTCCAAAGTAGGGATCATTTGACCCCCCCGTCCCATTTAAAAATTTGGGGGGTCGCTAGCCCCCCGCACAGGGCTCGAGTTGCAAGAATGATTATTGCATAAAAATTGGTCCCATTTGATATAAAAATCGACGTGTTTCTGAATTTTTGCCAAAACATTTTTTTTGTCCAGTTTTACGGGAGAACAAGTTTTCGTTGGGACACCATGTATAAATTTCTGTGTACTGCTATTTCAAATCATTATTCTACGTAATGATTATTCGTAACCCTCCAGCTGTCTGGTAGTCAAATTCGTCTGCTGTATTACACACGGTCTCCCTAGGGGTCCATACTGGGGAAACCACATGCGCTATCATCACACACCTAAACTCTAAGGTTTTGAAGCACCTCAATTTTGTGTGCGAACCAGACATGGTAAAAGACGAACTACTTGATCTCATCAAACGGGTGCTGTTGATCCAAAATTTATCATTGATGAGACAGCAAAAGGTCAAAATTGAACTGTCTTACCATTGCTGCCATGCCGTTACAAAAAATAAAAGGTGAAGTTATGAGGAACAATAAAACATTCGAAACGAGCTTAAATCTCAGAATGTTTTAGAAAGTTTTGATAGCCCAAATGATTTATCCACCATCAATCGGTTCTGCATGAGTTGGGACACAGGAAAAATTTCCCAGAAACAGGTGCTTATGTTTTTCTTCGAAATAATACAAAAAGTAACTTACTTTGGTGCGTACATCATCCCCAAGGAACTAAAATAACCACTAGTCAGTCCCATAGTCATGGCAGTGATCCAGTAGGTCCAGTCATTCGTGACATAGACTGGTAAGGCCCTTTGTACATTTTTTACTTGGTAATTACACAACAAATAAAACGGTATATATAGCACGCGCAAACTCACTGGAATCCACAGGTACTTCGGCCCAGGCTGGAAGGTAAAAGACAAAACAAAAATAAGCATGCAGCTATCGCTTCCTCTCAAATATTTATAATTTCTTTGCCAAAATAACGGAACATTCTGGACAATAGGAACTTACCCAAGTGAAGAATCCAGCGAAAGTGCTTCCGAGCATAGCAAACAAGTTAAACGTCAAATAACACGTTATACTAACGAAGTATTTCGATGTAGTAGGCTCGTCGAACATGAAACTGCTATCATTTGGCTGGATTACTGCAAAGTGAAGCCATGAATTCAAGAAATACTTCTTGATATTGACTTACATGCGTGCATGGCCGGAAAGATCGACAAAGTCACAAAAAAAAGAAAGAAAATATTGTAAAGCTGCGGCAAAGATTGCTTGAAGATCTTCAAATAGGGCACTCTTTCCTTGCGGCCCTGGTTACCCTCTATCCGCTTACTAGTAATTTTTTTCTCCTTCAACTCGTGGTGCCTGTAAAATTTCTACGAGAAAAATTCCACTAAAATTTTCTCTTTTTCTATGTAACTTACGTTCAGAGGTAAAGCGAAATACGTATCGAAACAAACCAAAAGCACAAACAGGGCTGTTATGAAGTAATATATGGCGGACATCCGTACATTTGACGTGAAAGTATCGGATAAAATCAAGACGATCGAAACGAAAGTACCGCTTATGTTTGAGCCTAAAATTACAGCCCCCGTATATTTGATCGGTAATTTCCCGGCCATACCAAACACGGTGTTTTGGTATATTCCATTTGCCACTGCGAAAAAATTATTTCAGTAACTTTCAAGGCGAACTGATTACTGAACACTTACTGTTGATTACAACAACCGTCATCATGGTTATCATAAAAAATGGCAGAGGCCAGGTACTCGTATCCGTCATAGCCAACACGATAGTCAGAATAAATAGCATTACTTCGATTGAGATGCTCCAAACGATACGAGTAGTCAAATTGCCTCTAAAATTAATACAAAACTCGCACACAATTTCTAACGAAGTTTTTAGTTTTATTTACCCAATTTTAATAAAAATATTGACGTAATTAAATAAAACCCCGGGGACTTGAGCAGCAAACCCCAAAATAGCCAAAAAATTACCGGCGTAATCCAGTTTTTGGCCAGTGTACTTCTCACTCAGTTTGTAATCGGTAAAGTACTAAAAGATAATATTTCGTATTTCATATTCATAGTAAGGTGTTTATTTTTCCTTACTTGATTAGCGCTGATGAACATATTCCAAGGTAACAATATGCCGATGCCGTGTAGCAAAAACGTTAAATAAACCAGGTTGTACTTATCCGGGGGTGTATGGAGCTGCAGACTGGCATCTTCCATCGTCAAATTTCTAAAATTCAGTTCGTCTTCTGGCAAATTATTCTCTTCCCAGGAAGGCTGCAAACGCACTGGCTCCTGCAGCCTGATCTTCTCCGGATCCTCGACTGCCGAGAAAAAACACTCTATCACATTCAATCAACTTAACTACAGAACAAGACTGGGAAAACACCTTTCAGACTTTGAATAGAGAAAAATAGTTAGTATACATACATTATGTATTTTAATTGAGTAATAAAATTAAGTACTATGCAATAAAAATAATAGTTAATGACTTACTGGTTAAGTAATTTTTATGCTTTGCCATTTCGGTTAACTTGATGATTAGAAAACGAACAATGAACAAAAGTAGGTACACTCATTTAAGTACATACTTGAAAATATTAATACATTTATAAATCAGAAGAGAGTATCCATCACCTCCCATTCTACATACAAAAATTTCCTTTGACAAATAAATAGCGATAATTTAAAAACTACATTTACATCCAAGCGCATGTTATGAATACCAATAACATAATAACAGTAAACACAAACTTATTAAGTTTGTTTATTGTTTATAGTTTTATTAGCCTACAAGATATGAATGCAAATGTTTATTAAGCAAATTCTAATAAACAGAAGGAAAAAATTAAAAAAAAATTCTACACTAATCAAAACGAAAAAAGAGCCACTTTTAAAAATGTTAATATTTTTTCACTGGAATGACGTATTGTTGCAATTCTTTTTTATTTAAATATATACAGGACTGGTGTTGAATTGTACTTAATAGCCCAAAAATAACAGATCATTTGGTAATATTGGTGGAGGTAGCGAAGCTGGAGCCAGTAGAAAAGCGGAAACTTTGTAGAAATCTAAAAAGATTTGATGAAATTATTTGAGGAGAATTGGGGGACAAAGGAGGCAAATGTTAATGTCACTTCTAAATTACTTATCGATAATATTCTGAAGGTGCTTAATGAGGTGGCTCCGGAAAGAGAAATCAAGATGCCTGCGAAGTGGTCTGACAATGGATGGTGGAATGTAGAATTGGAGAATGAGAGTAAAATGAGGGATGATGCATTTGTGAGAGCAAGATGGACAAATGACCCAGAGCACTGGAATAGTTACAGGCAACATAGAAAGAAGATCGTCAATATGATAAGGAAAGCTAAAAGACAATATTATGAGACAAAAATTAATAAGTCACTTGATTCAAGAGGGCACGAAAATTTAATAATTACAGGAGATTTCAATGCAGTCGTAGGCACAGGGCGAGAGGGCGGAATAGTTGGCCCCTTTGGATTAGGCAATAGGAACGATAGGGGAGTTAGACTGATAGAGTTCTGCGATAAACATAACTTAACGGTCGCGAACACTCTATTTCACCATCATGTTAGGAGATGCTATACGTGGAAGATGCCAGGAGACTTAGGGAGATATCAAATAGATTACATTCTCGTTAGGCAAAGATTTAGAAATCAAGTTAGGGATTGTAGAAGGTATCCAGGAGCAGATATAGATAGTGATCACAACATAGTCGTTATGAAAGCCAATCTTAAATTTAAGATTTTGAAAAAAAGAAGCGGAAGAAGGTATCTTGACCCAGAGAAACTAAAAGATGATGATATGCGCAATAAGTTCGAGAAAAAGACAAACGAAGCACTAAAGGGCACGGGTGGAAATATTGTTAGGGACATAGAGGCAGAATGGAATTGCATTAAAAATAGTTTAGTTTCCTCAGCTAGGGATATTTTGGGTCATAAACAGAATGAAAGTAGGAAACCCTGGATAACAAAAAAATATTGTGAGTCTAATAGAGGAAAGGCGAAAATATAAAAATAGGTTAGATGAAACAGGGAAACAAAGATATAAGGCGATCAAGTGGGAAATTATTCGGGAATGTAGGAAAGTGAAAGAGCAATGGATTGATAATAAATGCAAAGAAGTGGAAGATAAATTCGAAGTAGGAAAGACTGATGAAGCATATAAAATAATTAGGAGAAATTTTAGAGAAATTGGATCTAGTACCAAAAACATTAGAAATGAGGCAGGAGATATCCTAATCGGAAGTGGGGAGAAGGCAGATAGGTGGAAAGAATATTTAGGAAACTTATATGCGAGGCAGGAAGTGCAAGATATATTAGAAAGCGAAAGCAGTGTAGAGGGGGATAACCTAGGGAGTCCTATAATGAGAGAAGAGTTTGAGATAGCACTAAAAAGTTTAAGGAATAATAAAGCACCAGGTATAGATGGCTTGCAGGCAGAAATCTTAAAGTGCGCAGGTCAAGAGGTAATAGATCGTTTATTTAAACTAGTTAGTCACATATACCTGACAGGCGAGATTCCAGAAGATTACAAACGGAACATCATAGTAGCTTTGCCAAAAAGAAAAGGCGCGGATAGATGCGAAAATTTTAGAACTATCAGTTTAACTTCCCATGCGTCAAAAATTTTAACTAGAATTGTGCAAAGAAGGATGGAGAAAAAGGCGGAAGAAATATTAGGAGAAGATCAGTTCGGATTTAGACGAAATAGAGGAACGCGCGAGGCCATTCTAGCTTTACGAGTAATTATAGAAAAAACGATAGAAAAGAGAAAGAGCGTCTATATAGGATTTGTAGATTTAGAAAAAGCCTTCGACAACGTAAAATGGGGGAAGATGTTCGAAGTGCTGAGAAAGGTAGGGATGAAATACAGGGACAGAAGAATAATACATAATCTCTACAAAGAGCAAAAGGCAGTTATAGAATGTGAGCAGGAACAAAGGGAAGTAGATATCCGGAAGGGAGTGAGACAGGGATGTGCATTGTCACCTCTAGTTTCAACTTATATATCGAAGATGCGATTAATATTGTTAAGGAAAGAACAGCCTCAGGGATCAATGTACAGGGCCAAACTATTAACATGCTCAGATTTGCGGATGATATAGCAGTGTTAGCATCTAGCAAAGAAGAATTAGGAGCGGCTTTGAATAAAATGGAAGCAGTTTTGACACAGGGCTTCGGCATGAAAATCAATAAAAAGAAAACTAAAATTTTGGTATGTAGGGGATGTGAAAATAGAACTAAAATGGAAATACAAATTGGAAATGAGAAGATAGAGGAGGTCGCGGATTTCTGCTACTTAGGAAGTAAAATAACTCAAGACGGTAGGAGCACTAAAGATATAAAACAAAGAATGGCGCAGGGCCGAGTTGCGTTTAACAAAAAGAAACAACTGTTATGCTCGAGAACGGTTAATATAGAGACTAGGAAGAGACTCTTAACGTCGTATGTATGGAGTACGGCATTATACGGGTGCGAAACTTGGACAATAGGAGAAGCGGATAGAAAAAGAGTAGAAGCGTTTGAAATGTGGTGCTACAGACGCATGATGAAGATACCGTGGATAGATAAGGTTAGCAATAGGGAAGTATTAGAAAGAGTTGGGGAAAAGCGAAAGGTATGGAAAACAATAAAGAGTAGGAGAGATAGGATGGTAGGACACCTTCTAAGACACGAAGGAATAGTTCGTGACATACTAGAGTCAGAGATAGGAATAAAAAGAGGTAGGGGTAGGCCTAGATTAGACTACTGCTCTCAAATAGTTAGGGATGTAGGATGTTCTACTTTTAGGGAAATGCGTAGGTTAGCTCAGGATAGAAAAGAATGGAGGTACGCGTCCAACCAGTCTTCGGACTGAGAACCTTATGATGATGATGATGATTGATTCAAAAACTATGTGGAAGAACTTAAAGAAATTGATGAGTGGACAGGAGCAAAGCAGCCAAAGCAATGTATAATATTTAATAATGACAAAATTTTCAACGAGTTAGAAATAGCCAATAGATTTAATGTCTATTTCCTGGAGAGCATAGATAGATTACTTGCAGATATTAGCGACACAATTAATTTGGAGGAAATAGAGGATGGTTTATTACTCACAAACTTTGAGGAGGTAAAGACGATGGACTTAAGGAGAGTGGTTAAAAGTTTATCAAATAAAGAGAGTAGCACAAATGGAATTAACTCTAGATTGTTGAAATGTGTGTTTGAGGTGTTCGGGCATAGACTCCTAGAAATAATCAACTCTTCGTGGGATATAGGAATATTCCCGGTAACATGGAAGTTATCGACAGTGGTACCAGTGGAAAAAGTAAGAAATACAGTACAGTGTGAGGAATTTTGGACCCATAAATATGCTACCTCCATATGAAAAGGTGTTGGAGACCATAGTAAAGGACCTGCTCACAAAATTTATGGAAGACCACAATATCCTAACACCACATCAAGCAGGATTCAGAAAAGGATGCTCCTGAGGAACAGCAGTACAAACAGTTATTGGCAGATAGAAGGATGCTTTATACAGAAAAAAATGTGTTGGGGCGGTATGACATTGTTGATACGTTGGATAAGTGTTGTATACAAATGTTTGCAGATGATACTAATAAGACTGAAGTGATGTATTTGGGGGGCAAGAGTGTAGCAAATCAATTGTGTCCCATATGGTTGAATGAAATCGAGTTAAGGCGTGTTTGCAAAATTAAGTACTTAGGGGTTATTATAGACAATCAGTTGAATTTTAGAGAGCATGCTAGTTATGTTTTGAAGAAAGTATCTCAAAGAGTGGGCCTTCTGTCTAGAATAAGTGGCAAACTTAGCTGTTGGTCACGGCTGCTTGTATATAAAACTATGGTTGCCCCGTATTTTGAATACATTGTACAACGGTTCTATATATGGTGACGGATTTTTTTGTTCAGGAGTTTCAGAAAAGACAAAATAAAGCAATGCGAGCTATATTGAACTGCAGCAGGTATACTAGTATTTCGTTTATGTTGGAGACGCTTCAGTTTATGAGTGTTGCGCAGAGAATTAAGTATAAGACATTGATTTTTGTATATAAAGTAAAACATAATATGCTTCATATGGATGATCCAGTCAAACTACGAACGGATGTGCATGATTACTACACAAGAAGAAGGGAAGACATTTTCGTACCTGATGCAACTACTGCATTTGCTCGAAATCAAGTGTTTATTAAGGGATATTCTTATTTTAATAATTTGCCTACTTGAAAGTTGAAAGTAGTTTTAGGATTTTTAAAAAGAAAAGTGCAATTTATGTTAAAAATAGTTAGATAGTGGTTGCATCACCTACTTACTATTACTAGTGAGGATTTATTTATTTTGAATTATATTTTTGGTGTGTAGCTTTAAGCCGGCTACTCACTACGCGGTACTTGGCGAGTACTTTCACTTGTTGAAGTACTTGTACTTGGCGAATAGTATGTGTGTATACCATACACACTACGCGGAAAAACGGTGAATGCTCATCTTTTGCGGGAAGTGCAAGTACTTAATTAGTGATACTGGACCGTTCGAACAACTACTCCTCGGGCAAATACACCGCCAGGCGTTGAATTATAGAACTAAATCCAGATTTTTTGTACTACGAGACGTTTCAGACTGCTACCCCATCTAAGATGGCTTTGAAACAATCCTAATTTGTCTCCATGTACGTACGTGCTTTTAAGCAGGTCTTTGTTCAAATATTGCATGTTTTGAATGTGTATGGAAAACCGCAGACCAACTGGTTTCGTCCTTCTGGGACTCATCAGTACGGTGCTTTCCCCTACACACTCAAACCATGCAGTTTAATCTTGCTATATATACTGCCGCGCTCTGGACAGATATCAGCAAGTGACAACTACTTTGAGTAATTATCTAGTATTAATGAGTGTGTAGGGGAGAGCACCGTACTGATGAGTCCCAGAAGGACGAAACCAGTTGGTCTGCAGTTTTCCATACACATTCAAAACATGCAATATTTGAACAAAGACCTGCTTAAAAGCACGTACGTACATGGAGACAAATTAGGATTGTTTCAAAGCCATCTTAGATGGGGTAGCAGTCTGAAACGTCTCGTAGTACAAAAAATCTGGATTTAGTTCTATAATTCAACGCCTGGCGGGATATTTGCCCGAGGAGTAGTTGTTCGAACGGTCCAGTATCACTAATTAATACTAGATAATTACTCAAAGTAGTTGTCACTTGCTGATATCTGTCCAGAGCGCGGCAGTATATATAGCAAGATTAAATTGCATGGTTTGAGTGTGTAGGGGAAAGCACGGTACTGATGAGTCCCAGAAGGACGAAACCAGTTGGTCTGCAAGTACTTGTCAAAAAAATTCTCATCATGGAGGACGATACTGAAACGGAAACTGCAATTTCAATAGTTGTAAAATTCAAACAGTTCCTAAATATGTTGCTATTAAGGACTCTTTATTCTTTTCTAATTCGGGAATGGAAACTTCCATTTCCTCCACCATTTTTTATTGAATGCGTTTCCACGCATCATAAACCTCGTTCCTATTTTTATGCAATTTGTGCGAGGGGTTCCAGATAATCGCCCCCCCCCCCCCTGATAAGTATCTGAAAATAAAAGTGTCGTTCTATTCGACCAGTCCATTTCAACTAAATTTCTCAGCCCGAATCGTAAGTAAGTAACGGCGTAGTGTGTATCTGCCGCCAAGTACTTGCTGAGTACAATACTCAGGCACTTTGACTTTGGACAGTTTTCCGACTTCAATTGGGAAGTACAAGTAGCATGCCGAGTCTAGCCGAGTCTTACTCGCATATCGTACACACTACTTGCTAATTCCCAAGTACTTGCCAAGTACTTGCAAAGTAACGCGTAGTGAGTAGCCGGCTTTAAGCTAAGAATAAAGTTCATTCATTCATCATGATTTTGTAAAATTTATTACCAGGTCATATTAGAGATTGTAATAGCATGTTAACATTTAGGAGGGAGGTTGTCCAATATGTTATAGAAAATTATTAGTGCAGTTTTATTTGTTTATTATCATTATTATTGTTGTTGTTGCAGAACCTGATGTTTTGTTTTTTATATAGCACATTTGCTAATAAAAGGCTATTATTATAAGTTGCTCAGGATGATTTCTGTCTGAATTGCATACTTTTTGAATTACCAGTATTCTTTTGAAGATTTTGACAGATGGCTTGAAAATTAAATAACTTGAGATTGAGCCAAGATATACCAATGATATTTTCGTGAGATGAAAACAACATCAAGCGGAAAGTGTAACTTCATTGAGAATGATTTTAAATCATTCAAAACAAAAAAATAAATTACGATTTCAACTCTTACCTGGTTGGATTGATTTGCAAACAACTCCATTCTTGTCCCTGAAGAGGTAATCTGCTTTAGCTCCATAACTCATAGTTCTTTATGTTTTTTTAACGTAACATTAAACCAACCAGTTCACTCTGAAAATTTAAAAAATAACTAAAAGTAAATCCTATAACGACTTAAATGATTTCTAATCGCGCACTATAAAACATATTTCATTACCAATTAGGTACATCATAATATAAAAAACGCAATTCAACTTATTTATCAGAAAAAAAGAGTAGGCTGCCAGGATAAAAATAAAAGATAACAAACATAAACAAACGATTGATAATTTTCCTCTGAATTTGAATCAATGTTAAAAACCAAAACCCATATTAAAACTTTATAAACTTCCTCTACTTTCATTAAAATAACATGTATGTTTTGTAGTTGACCTACTAACCTTAGAAGTAAAAGAATCAACAAAAATTAAATTTGTTTACTCAGCCCATAAAGTGGCCTATGCAACTCAAATTGTCAAAAGCCAAGGAGCATTAATAATTTAAACTCAAATAATTGAATAATAGTTCTAATTTTAAGGTAACTCGATCAAAACTATCACTGCGAATTTGAATTCGTAATTAATAGAAATTAAATTGTCCGTTGCAATATAGGTTAATGAACACGAAAAATTAAAATAAATGCATTTACGTAATGAACCACATTTCACCGCACACTTACCTGCAAGAAATTAACATAAAACGAACAACACGACTGCACTTTTTGGAAAATAAAGAAGAAACTAAAAATAACAGAACAATAAAAAAGGGTTGAACCAAAGCCTACTAATTTCTAATTTTATATACGTTTACTAGTGCAAATTCTTGTTTTGTACTTACCTAAACGGATTCAAAAGAATAAAATGATTTACATTGGCTACAATAATGATTTATATTACTTACCACGTGCTTGTATACTCGACGAAAATACTCCTACGCTCCTCCAGACCGCGTCAGTAACCATACTCCATTTTGAAATGATTTCATTTTCCTTTCCACTTGAATTTTCAAGTTTTGATTGGATTGGAACCCTTCGTACAGATCAGTCCCATCTAATAATAAATTGCTTGTAGGAGAATATCATGCCTATAATATTTATTTTTATCCTAATGATTTTACTCAAAATTTTGTTTATCAAGTATCAACTGCAAATATTTGAACCTATTTAGTCATATACATAACATACCTATACATCTTGAAATTTATAAATTCTCGGAAAAATTATCTTTAATATTTCTTTTTGTATCTACACAATTTTATCAATTTTTCGTAATTTGTAATGAAGTAAACAATTGACCATTATTTGAATTTTCCATCTCCAACAATCAACAAATTAAAATTAATCTTATCGATAGGGATTAGTAAACTTAAACCGACGAGGCAATTTTTAGATCAAAACCGCAAAACTTGACGCGCAGAAACAGCTTGGAATTTACTCTATTTGAGGTATTGAATTTTTTAATGTGATTTGGTATACATCATTGGTTGCAGCCACATATTTAAAGATAGTATCTAAGTATGTGGTTGCAGCACATCTGATTAGTTTAAACAACGTTTCACGTGCTCTTGGTGTCTGACAGAGCACAGAGGTATAGAACTCTTAATCATAACGCTTGCAATACAATTATATCCGTTTTTAAGTTTTTACACGCAAGCACAGCTCACAAATTGAGTATAAATTGTTTTCGTTGCAAAACTGCTATAATTATATCCCAAAAGTCAGGCTGTGTTTTGTAAATAATACTGACAGATGTAGAAAGAACTTTAAATGAAAAGTTGATCAACAGTAGAATTTGACGTCACACTTGTAGCGTCAATTTTGTAGTCAGGAGAGTGGCAAAACTATGCAGCAACTTTGAGCCACATATGCTTTAAGCAGGTTGATGCCATTGATGCCTTCCTCAATGGTTGATGCACGCATGCGACGTGTGCATTTTTCTTCTTTGACCCGTCCACATAAAATCTGTACGTACCAACGCGGTATTATGTAGCAAACTTCGTTTGGAAATTGAGAGGTTACCGGTTTGGCGTCTGTGTTTTTCGAGCGATGGCGCTATCGTAGGCAATGGTGGTATAACCTAAATTTTTGTTAAAGTTTTGGCATTTCCGCAAAAAATAAGAAAATTCTTAGTTATGGGTTTTTTTAGTTAGTAGATGTATAAATAAATGTTAATGATTATTCGATAAAGAACATAATTAAGCTGTAATTAAAGTAAGAACAATGGCCGTAGCGAGTTGGATGTTGAGAAATCGGAACAGATCTCTCAGATTTAGCCGTAAATAATGTGTTGTTTTTAGATGCTTTGAGTATTTTTAAAAGTTTGTTTTTCAGGTAAAACGGAAAGTGACGAACACATCGTCAAATTGGACTTGACTAAAGGTATTATAAAAATCTAGGGTGGCTTGAAACTTGTCAACTTTTCGTTTGCTTTTTTAGACCCCTGTCAAAGCATACACGAAATTTTGACGAATATTTGTCAAGAAACGGGTCTAGCAGACCCTAAACGGTTGAATTATTTAAACGCATTCGTTAAATTAACGTTACATATTAATGGAAATTTCTCGGATTATGGATATTCCCCAGAAGAAATACTTTGCTGGTAAGTCGAAAGATGCGTTGACTTTTCTAGTTGTAATTACGTTATTTGTAGTTTGCGAGTATCCTTGGTGCATGAATCAACTCAAATTAGGTCAGGAGGCTTCAGGGCGATAAGGCACATGTTAAAATGCGAAGATGATATTGTGCATTTCAATAATCTGCTGATACCATTTTTAATAGCGAGGTATGTACTTTGTGTGCTCAACCATGAACAGAACCTTACGTAAGCATAACAAATTAAACAACAATATAGCATTTCTTAAAATCGTTCATTTTGGATTGTGCTTTTTTGTAGATCTTTAGATTTGGCTCTAAAGAATGACGCGGAACGAATAGAGGCTTTAAAATTAGTCAGGAAAGTGTTAATGTTGTCACCATCAAGTTTTCATATTGCCGTATCACGTAGCTTAGTTTCTTTAGCAAATGGAGGCATTGAAGAGAAAGATCGTATGTTGCGTGCCTGTTTGGCTACTCTTTCTGAATTAGGTTTGTCGGTTAAATAAATTTTAGTGTTTATTTGATCGAGTTTGCTTTTAGGAACTTTAAATCCAGATTTGTTCATTCAAACTGGAGGGGTGGCATCATTAATGAGGAATCTAATGGAATGTCAGACGCCGAAAATTGCGGAAGCACTGTGCGGGGTTTTGTTGCTTCTACTGGATAGACCAGACACGAGAGAAAGGGCAGGTGTCGATCTTCACTGTGTAGCAGCTCCGTACTGTGATTTTCATTACAGACATGGGTGGATGGATAAGAATAGGTAAAATAACTAATTATGTGCACGTGACTGTTCAAAAACTGTCTTTGCCACATACATACTGTTGTCCTTTTCATACTTGAAATCAAGGACTGGTAACACACGTTGCAATGATGACGTACTGATAAAGTTCACTTGGTTGACTTCGGCTTCAGCTTTCAGTGTCTTCAAAATAAAAATATGAGCTACCTATAACTTTGCGCAATGAAAAAGACAACAATATTTACTTTCTTTGTCATCATCATAGAGTTTTCAGTCTGAAGACTGTACATCTAACGTCAAATCAGCTCCAAAATCTGAAAGACCAACCTTTTTTAGATAATAAATGTATTCTTGTCTCATTTTGATATTCCAGACCATTTTCAAGAAAAAACGACAATACAGATAGTGTTTAAATTCTAACCTTGTTCTAATAGGCTGTTCCGCATTAAACAAAATATTATCTAGATAGCTACGTTTTACAAACAGACAGTCGATAGTAATATGACATTAGTTTTAAAGTGTTCAGTGTTAACCCAATAGCTTTTTCATTAACTTTCTCCATAAATTTATCAAAAGTAGTAAAAAATGCCGCTTCATAATGACTTTTCGAATAGTGATATGAGAGATATGATTTGTGTTTTTGTTCAAACCAATTTTAATGGGTTCGCTGCAGCCCAAAGGTATTCAGAGTTATACCCCCACCGAAGGCAACCAAATCATAAATTATTTAGAAATCTGTACAATCGCTTAGGCGAAAGAGGATCTTTCCGTCCAAAAGGTGAAAATAGCGCTCTGAAGATTATTTCGGCTGAGCAGGAAGATGAGGTTTTGTTTAGATTGCACGAAAATCCAGGCGTAAGCACCCGTCGTTTAAGTGCGGCAACAGGCGTAAGTAGCTCTTCGATTTGGAGAATTTTGCACGAAGAGAAGCTTCACCCATACCACATTACTCCAGTACAAAATTCGTTACCGGGAGATCCTCCTGCTCATCTACGTTTCGCTAATTTCTTACAAGAGCAGCAAGGCGCGGATCCTAATTTTTTGAACAAAATCCTCTTCACGGATGAGCAACGTTTACTCGACATGGAGTTTTCAACTGGCGAAACAATCATTTGTGGGATTCTGAAAACCCCCATGCCGTTAGAGAAAGACACTTCCAACATGAATTTAAGATCAATGTTTGGTGCGGTATAATTTCAAATTTGTTTATTGGGCCTTTTCAACTTTCACCCAATCTGAACGGTCCACTTTATTCAAATTTTCTTCAGCAAAATTTGTACGAACTGCTTGAAGAAGTACCACTTAATTTAAGGAAAAATATGTGGTTCAAGCAGTACGGGGTGTTCGCACATTTTTCTCGGCCGGTGCGGGAATACTTAGACAACGTCTTTCCACATCGGTGCATTGGCAGTGGAAGTGAATTTGCTTGGCCGTCTAGAAGCCCCGACTTAAATCCTCTGGATTTTTCGATGTGATCTAGAATGAAAGATATGGTTTATAAAGAAGCTGTTGATTCACCCGATGAGCTGTGGTGAAGAATACAAGCGGCTGCCAATGAAATCAAAGGCAATCCAGGGGCATTGTTTAGGAACTCGGGGGTCTCTCAGGAAACGCATTGAAAAATGTATGCAAGTGAATGGTGGACACTTCAAACAACTACTTTAAAATTTAATGTTTCCTAATTTTATTTTTCTTGTACCTAAGCGTTTGTAGTGAATTAAAATTTATTTTGTTAGCAGTACTTAATAAGTGTTTCATTTCTAAGATTTAAACACTATCTGCATTAAGTCATTTTTTCTTGAAAATGGGTGAGACAAGAATACATTTATTATTTAAAAAAGGTTGGTCTTTCAGATTTTGGAGCCGATTTGACGTTAGATGTACATGGTAAAAAGTTATAGATCAATTTATAAAAGCAATAGGCTATAAGTAGCGCCCCCTATGGGCAACATCAAAAATGTTATTGGAATCTTTTTTTCCGTAAGAAAAACCATAGGATTGCAAATTTTCAAGTCGACAACCTAAGAAATTTCGTGGTTATGGCAAAAAAATAAAATTGTAACTTTCAACACCCTGTATTTCCTAAACCATCAACATTTGGATAAGCCATGTTCGGGTCAATGGTCATTGTTATTGTTTCTTAAACTTTTTAGTGCTAGCTCAAACTCTTCTCTCATTATAGGGCAGCCTACGTGGTCCCCCTCTATACTGTTTTCCCCCTCGGTTTTCCCTTTCTAATGTTGATTAAGAACGCAAAATGCGAAAACTTGAGCTTGGTTCTTTCGTGAATCCTACTATTTGATTTCTTCCAGAGATGAGCGTGAATTGAGGTTCAACTGCAGCAGAGTTGCACTATTGTCGATCTTACGCAGTTGGCCTGGAATTTTACACTTTTGTAGTCCGACGGACACATCTGGACTAAAAGCTATCGTGGATATTTTGTATTTAAATCAACTCGAAGTCAGAGTGAGTGCCACTCATTTTTGGCCTTTTATTTTGCCTTTTAACCGATGCGTTTTATAGAAAGCAGTGTTGGATTTGCTGTATGAATTACTGGGGCTGCCGCAGCCGGAATGGACGGATGAATTATCGGTCGCGTTGAGTGCTGTCGATCCTGCGGAGCCCCAGTCTTCTTGGAGGTTGAACGAAGGGTTTGTAGCTGCGGAGGGTCGATCAGTTCTGCCGCATCTAGCAAAAACTTTGCCCAGTATTAGCGACATGCACCTGTCGTTGTTGCTGTATTGTTTCTTGGAGAATGGGTTGTTGGGGGCTCTTTCGGAAGTAATTGCGACGAGTGATACGTTTATCAGCGTGAGAGCTATGGTTCTTTTAGGTAAGGAAGTAGACCATATATGACTAGATTATGTGACGATTTTATGTGTTTCTAGGGGAGTTGTTGAGACTGATTCAGGTTTTGTTGCCCCCGGAATGTTGTAACGTAACACCGGCGTTACCGAATTTGCTGAAATACGCCACCACCAACAGCCCGCAGGCTTTGAGGGCCGTGACTGCTCTACAACAACTGCACAAGTGAGTGTTTGCTTTTCGAGCCAAACTGGGGAATTTGTGATCTTGGTTTTCCGCAGGTTATTGAAGCGAAGGCCAGCTTCAAGCAGTTTGTACATGGATTTCATTTTGCAATGCGGCCACTTTATGAAATCGTGCAGTAAAGTGGAGAAAGTGAAGAAGACGAGACTCAGCAGCGCCAAATCGAAACTTAATCAGTTTGTGGGAAAAGACGAAGATTTGATTAAAGACACTGGGGTTTTGTTGAACAAGGATGCGTTTTCTTGGAACTGGTCCTTGATCAGACTCATATTAAGGGTAAATTCATTGTGTTTTATGTTGGTTACCTGTGTACACTTGGGCTGTGCAAAATAATCGCTTAATCAAAATTTAATCGATTATTTTATTATATACTCGTATTTTACAATAATCGATTAATCGATTAGTCGATTATTGATTAATCGATTATTTTATTAAAGATAGACTTTATATTGTGTATTATAATAATTAGTAGAAAACACAATAACTCAATATGTCCAACCGACATATTTGATTATTCGATTAACCAAATAGTCGCTAAGTCGATTAATCAATCACTTAATCGATTAATTAAACAATCGATAAGCCGATAGATCAAACAATCGATTAATTGATAATCGACTAACTGATTAATCAAATAATTGATTAATCACGTAATCGATTAATTGAAAAATCGATCAGTCGATTAATCAAGTTATCGGATAACCAAATAATCGAAAAATAGATCATCCGATTAATCGATTTATAAAATAATCGATTAATCAAATTTATCGATAATGATAATCGATTACGAAATGTAATAAACATTGATTTGGTTCTATCAGGGCGAGAGCGAACTCAATTTAGACCCAAACGAATCGTCGCACCGTTCTTTCCTCAAGAGGCTGGTAGATTTCTACCTGCCTTCTAAAAATCGTTATTCACACATGGATCTATCGTCTCCAAAAGTCGCACAGGGCTACACGTCTGTCGGGGTGGATTTAATCAGGTGTTTGACCGAGCTGGGCGATCCGGAAGCGACCAAGTTGCTCCTGAATCTTTTCGTGGACATCTCCAATAATATTGCGGCGATTACGACGGGCAAGAGTGCGCACGATTGCTTGTTCAGCCCGCAACATATGGTTACCACGCAGTGCCAGAGTTACTTCATGTTTATTGGGAGACTGGGGAGTACGAGAGAAGGCGTCATTGTTCTGAAAGATCTCAAGATTTTCAATCAGTAAGTCGTGTGGTTTTGATCGAATGATTATTTTTGACGGATTATTTTGACAGACTGCAGCAGCTGGCTTCTACCACGAACCACGATTGCTACGTCAAACTGATAATATCTTCGTTGGATTACCGAGAACCGGGTCCGGCACGAGAGCTTCTCGCTGCCGTTTTAACCTGCCCGTTGGAGAATTCTCGACTGTATGCCACTCAGTTTATTTTGGTGTTACTACGGGCCGGTCTTCCGCAGTTTTCCGGCTGGGGAGTCAAGTTATTGGCGAATCAACTCAAGGATAAATCGAGAGCCGTATATTTGTCTGCATTGTGTACGTTGCAGGAAGCGTGCGAAGTGCCCTCGTGTTTAGAACAGCTGATCAAGTTGAATCCGGACCTCGCAGATCTGGGGGAAAAAGGAATGCTGTTGCTTATGCGGTTCCTGTCGGTGGAATCGGGATTCAATCTGTTGAATAAGAATAGTTTTATCGTGAACGAGATCAAGAGATGGGACGATTTTTTCAACTACAGGTGAGTGTTTTTCTGTGTGGTCTGCATTACGTTCTTAAAATGACTGAACAATTGAGACAGCTGCATGCAAAGTCACTAGTAGAAGATTTTACTTCTGCCTCTCTTTCTTTCAGTCAGTTCTTTTGTGTGTATACAATGACTGCCAAATAGTTGGCATTAAATGGGAAAAAATTCAATTTTGTATAATTTTTTTGGAAATTTGACCCATGGCGATTAAGCTCTTTATTGTTTTAATGAGAAGTACGCAAAATTTCAAAATCAATAACGTGTTTGACCTCCTCTAACTCGTAAAACTTCAGCGCAACGACGGGGCATACTTTCAACTAAATTTCGAATAACTTGAGGAGGCAGCTGTTCCCATTCTTCCAGGAGGATTTCTTCAACGTGCTGAAGGTTCCGGGTTGGCTGACGTTCCTTCAATTGTTGCCCAAGTGTGTCCCAGATGTGCTCGATTAGATTGAAGTCTGGACTGCGGGCGGGCCAATCCATAACCTCAATATTGTGGGCATTGAAAAAATTCTGCACTATTCTGGTGATGTGTGGGCGGGCATTATCTTGCTGCAGAATGAATACTGGACCCATATTCTTGGCAAATGGTACAACATGTGGTTCTAGAACTTCGTCTATATACCTACGTGCAGTCATAGACCCCTCACGAATTACCGCCAGCTCCGTGCGCCCATTCAAATTTATCCCACCCAAAACCATGATGGACCCTCCTCCAAATGGAACCCTTTCTTCCACAGTGCAGTCTAAAAAACGTTCACCTGGGCGTCTCCAGACTTGATCTCGTTCATCAATGTGATTTAAACAGAACCTGAATTCGTCAGTGAGCAGCACGTTGCTTCACTGCCCCAAGTTCCAATTAACATGTTCTTCAGCAAAGAACCTTCTTGCTCTGCGATGATCACAGCTTAAAGGAGGTACCTTAGCTGGTCTTGCATGAAACTGACGTTCCTGAAGCCTGTTACGTATCGTTTGAGTAAGTACTTATTCTGATTCCCGTGGCCTCTACGAGCTGATTTTGGATTCACAATAAAATTTTATGAAAGTTAATATACTAGTGGAGTGCTGGCGCGTCCGAAATGTGCTTAAAAATGAAGTTATTGGGCATTTCGAGGTTAAAATGTTTGACCTATCCGGTATTACAGCTTAGGTCCTATGGAACTAAGATTCGAAAGTCGTCAAAAAATTGTCCTGTGCAAAAGGGCGCAATTTAAAATTTTCAAGTTATGTATACGAGCCGAAAGGTGAAATCATATTCTAAAAGCAAAAAAAAAAATTGAAGAGATTTCTGTAGAATTTATATGTTTTATAAATTATACAAGTTTTTGAATTACGTAGCCTCTTACGGAACTCGAAGACGTAAACAGGCGTTTTTCTCCGTTCAAAGTGAACAAAAATCTAATTATTTTATGCTTTCTTTATTTTGAAACTCTATTATCTCTTACGCCGTTGCATTTAGCGAAATTATCCTCTATTGATAAATTATTGCCCAAATCTTGTAGAATATGATGGTTTTTGATTTATAATTTTTGAATGAATATTAAGAAAGTTAGGCCATTAAATATAACATGGTGCATAATCTAGAGGCTCGCCACCGCTGCGTGAATCACTGGATACATCGCATTGCACCGCACCCCGCAGTCCACACGCGCGACATTCTTCTCTTTACTTGTCTCACTCCCTCCTTATAAACCTATGCTATTTAGCTTCTGGCATACCTACACTGTTCCTTATTTCTGGCTTATAGGGATTAATTTATTAATCATTATTGCAGGACCTTTTTAATACAGTACCTAGTAGAAGTACATACCATAAGAAAGGGACAATTTATTAACAACATAAAATTTAACTTGAATCTCTATTTCCTATTTGACACTGCGGTTTTACACGACTTTTGGTCCATGCAAAAACATGAACCAATGCAGGATATTCCATTTTTTCTGCAGCTGCATCTTTTTGTCGTACAATCTATTAGGAATTACCCCTATTTAGAACAACATCTATGGCACTAACATCACTAACATCAAATGGAATGTTAGCAACACCATCGAATAAAAGTGCACTAGGTAACGTAATAGAAACCTACAAAAGTTCCATTAAAGTCTTGCCATCAATTAACTCCGGTGAAACATGTTATATTTTTGACGGAATGTCTGTGGTTCAAGTTCTTGGAAAACCGACCAAAGCAAAAACTTTCGGAGACTACCTACGCGAAAATATTCCAATCTATTATTTTTTAAAACCAATACGACGCTAAAATGATCGACCTAGTTTTTGATTATTATTATGAAAATTCAATTAAGGATTCAACTCGTTTAAAGAGAAGTAAGGAAACGCCAACAAGCAAATTAATAGATAGCATAGATACACCACTACCTCAACAATGGCACCTGTTTATCCACTCATCTTTCAATAAAAGTCAATTAATGGTACTGGACCGTTCGAACAACTACTCCTCGGGCAAATACCCTGCCAGGCATTGAATTATAGAACTAAATCCAGATTTTTTTGTACTACGAGACGTTTCAGACTGCTACCCCACCTAAGGTGGCTTTGAAACAATCCTAATGTGTCTCCATGTACGTACGTGCTTTTAAGACGACCTTTGTTCAAATATTGCATGTTTTGAATGTGTATGGAAAACCGCAGACCAACTGGTTTCGTCCTTCTGGGACTCATCAGTACGATGCTTTCCCCTACACACTCAAACCATGCAATTTAATCTTGCTATATATGCTGCCGCGCTCTGGACAGATATCAGCAAGTGACAACTACCTTAGGTGGGGTAGCAGTTTGAAACGTCTCGTAGTTGCCCGAGGAGTAGTTGTTCGAACGGTCCAGTACTATTAATTAATACCAGATAATTACTCAAAGTAGTTGTCACTTGCTGATATCTGTCCAGAGCGCGGCAGCATAATTATATAGCAAGTTAAATTGCATGGTTTGAGTGTGTAGGGGAAAGCATCGTACTGATGAGTCCCAAAAGGACGAAACCAGTTGATCTGCGGTTTTCCATACACATTCAAAACATGCAATATTTGAACAAAGGTCAATTGACAAATTTTTTGTCTCAGCAACTGGTACTTGCTTCAAAGAACTACCCTATTCAGTTTGCGACCAGCGGGGAATTTAGTAATGTCTTGGATTATAAGTAAATCTAATTTTGAACTTGCTGATAATATCTTAGAATCTAGACACGAGGAAGCTGACACAAGAATCCTCTTACATATTTTATCTGCAAAGAGCTCCGGATATACTAGATGCATAGTAGACTGCAAAGACACAGATGTCCTAGTCCTTCTTGCCCATTTCAAGGAATTGTTAAGACAGGAAGTTTGGATGAAAGTGGGAAATCAAAGTTCACACAGATTTATTGCAATACATGAAATAAATATGGAACCCATTGTATTTTATTGAAAAATTTACTGGCATTTCATGCGTTAACAGTGTCAAAGGAAATAGAGATTCAAGTTAAATTTTACGTTGTTAATAAATTGTCCCTTTCTTATGGTATGTACTTCCTCTAGGTACTGTATTAAAAAGGTCCTGCAATAATGATTAATAAATTCATCCCTATAAGCCAGAAATAAGTAATAGTGTAGGTATGCAAGAAGCTAAATAGCATAGGTTTATAAGGAGGGAGTGAGACAAGTAAAGAGAAGAAGGTCGCGCGTGTGGGCTGCGGGGTGCGGTGCAATGCGATGTATCCAGTGATTCATGCAGCGGTGGCGAGCCTCTAGATTATGCACCATGTTATATTTAATGGCCTAACTTTCTTAATATTCATTCAAAAATTATAAATCAAAAACCATCATATTCTACAAGATTTGGGCAATAATTTATCAATAGAGGATAATTTCGCTAAATGCAACGGCGTAAGAGATAATAGAGTTTCAAAATAAAGAAAGCATAAAATAATTAGATTTTTGTTCACTTCGAACGGAGAAAAACGCCTGTTTACGTCTTCGAGTTCCGTAAGAGGCTACGTAATTCAAAAACTTGTATAATTTATAAAACATATAAATTCTACAGAAATCTCTTCAATTTTTTTTTTGCTTTTAGAATATGATTTCACCTTTCGGCTCGTATACATAACTCGAAAATTTTAAATTGCGCCCTTTTGCACAGGACAATTTTTTGATGACTTTCAGATTTTAGTTCCATAGGGCCTAAGCTACAATACTGGGCAAGTCATATATTTTAACCTCAAAATGCCCAATGATGTCAAAATAAAATTTGCTTGGCACTCTACTATACTACACGATGGGGTTTAGAGTGAGGGACTTCTGTAAAAACAAAGTGTAAGCATTTTTCCGAGTTTTAGGTGGCAAAATAGGGGATATTCCCCAAAAATGGTAGAAAATTACAGCAAAAATCTCAACTTTTAAGGTCAATCTTTACCACTGTTTAAATTATCACTCGTAGACCTGCCAATATTCACATCAAACCTTAAACTATCTTAAAAACTACCAAGCATCCTCCCTTTTCCGAACATACCACCAATCACCTCTAAACATCTCATTATCACGCATACACAATTATCCAATCAGATCCATTCATTTATCTGCAAACACTCTTACTCATCTTGCAATTCTGTCATCTGTTACCCAAGCTTATCGCCTAATAATTCTTGCATCCACTCTGAGACAGTGAGAACTGTCAGTTTTGCTTAAATTTACAGTATGAACTGGTAATTCCATAAAATTTACAGTTTGAACAGAGAATCCCATAAAATTTACAGTTTGAACTGGGAATTTTGTTAAATTGACAGTTACTACTGTCAATTTTGGCAGTTACAATTGTCAATTTTGCTTAAATTTACATTTTGAACTGGGAATTTTATAAAATTTACAGTTTGAACTGGAAATTTCGTTGAATTGACAGATTGAACTGGTAATTTTGTTAAACTGACAGTGAGAACTGTCAATTTTGCTTAAATTTACAGTCTGAACTGGGAATTCCATAAAATTAAAGTTTGAACTGGGAATTTTGTTGAAATGGCAGATTGAACTGGGAATTTTGTTAAGTTGACAGTTAGCAAAATTGACAGTTCTGTCAATTTAACAAAATTCCCAGTTCAAACTGCAAATTTTATAAAATTCCCAGTTCAAAATGTATATTTAAGCAATTTAACAAAATTCCCAGTTCATTCTGCCAATTTAACACAATTCCTAGCTCAAACTGTAAATTTTATAAAATTCCCAGTTCAAAGTATAAATTTAAGCCAATTTACAGTTTAATCTGGGAAGAGTAATTTTTTTCTCACTGTGGCCGCTCTACTCTTTCGTACTATCCTTCGTTTTTCGATAAGGAAAATAATTTATTCCTGAAATGTGTAGAAATTTCCATGCCAGCTGCGGCGGCAAAACATGCCTTTGTGGCTTTGAGGAAAAATGCCGAGCCGACAAAAGTACCGACAACAGCTGCAACGTCTATTGTATTTTTACCACGACGATTATATCATTTTATAACTCGTCCAAAATACTTGAGCGCCCCCAAACAGGTAATAGTTTAGCTTAAAATCAACCACCACTTACCAACTGCAGAATCCAAGAAATATTACACACGTTTCTTTTAAAGAGCGCCACCTAACCTCTGCTTCACAAAGTAGAAATTTCTGCCTCCCTATTTGTGTTTCCGAATGTAATCTCCCTAGTGCTTGAATTATAGCCGAAAATTTTTTCTAGGTCTCGAATGTTATGAAAATTATCCCGAGTCGAAGACGAGGGATAATTTTCTAAGAACGTTCGAGACCGAGAAAAAATTTTCGGATATTAATTCAAGCACGTGGGGGATTCAGTAAGGAAATTTCACACCTAAATAAAATAAAAAACTAATGGAATTAGTCTGACATTTTTGTCATCGAAAACACAATCTGGAACTAAAATTGTAAAGAAACCTGCGTATGTCAATGAAAAGTGCTATTAGTTGACATGCAATCGTCTATTATAGAGCATTTTTAGCAGTAAAGAATACCCTAAATAATTTAGGGGTTAGTTTGTCGTTTTTACCATGTCTCGTATTGGAAAAGATAACCAAGAAAGTATCAGAGAAGAAGTTCAGCATTAAAAATGAAACTTCAGTTTTTGAATCCCGCGTCATTATTTGACAGAAAAATTTCCGCTTATTAATTTCGCTCAGGGCACCGTGGAGGATGAAAATTTCCGGAAATTTTTTGCATCGCCGTGGTAACGAAACCAAAAACAAACTTCTGATTGGCTAAAAAAGCGAGGTGTGAAATTTCCGAAATAATACACGGTATTATCTAACTATAACATCTTTAAACAATGCTTTACTTACAATATTACAACAATTTGAAAATATAGCCTAATTTTGGAATAATTGCACTTTTTGTATGTTAACAATTCCAAAAAATGTCGTTGTCTAACTGAGCAAAAATCACTCGGTACATATCATGAAGGGTAAATAGGTTTTCAGACAAGCACGTTGCAAAAAAAGTTTTTTGAAAAATCCGAATTGAAAATGTTTCTCATTTGATGCCGACTTTTTGCCGGTTATTCGTATAAATGTTTGAGAGTTTTTCTCAATTCGTGATAGGTATGTGAGAATCGTGGAAGGTGACACTGCAGACGTGCTAACTTTACACCAAAGAGGTGAGGACGGAAGGTACGACAAACGAACCAGTTCCGTACGCGCTTCGAGCCGAAAAGACCTGTTCTTGCCTCCTCACATTTATGGACAACTAGCCAGACACTCACTCGGTTTTCAGATGTTACTGGAACACGGTTCCGTCGATTCCTTCATTTATGTAAGTCGATAACCTTTTGGTTGTATTCGTTATTAATTTTTTCTTAGTGTGTTGAAAGTGGCATCTGCACGTCGGATCAAGAAATCCTCAAGTTAAAAGCGTCTTTATGGGCGCTGGGTCAGTTGGGAAGTTCGGAAAAAGGCGTGGAGCTCATTCACGGTCGTGGAATTCTAGCTTCAATCGTAAATCTCGCTCAGAAATGCTCCGTTTTATCTATAAGAGCCACGGCATATTATTCTCTGGGGCTTGTGGCTACTACGAGACCGGGAGCCGACTGTTTATTTCGCTTGGGTTGGGTCTGTACGAGGCATAATAGGCACGAGCAATGGCCAATCATAGAAGACGAGAATTGGGAACAAGAAAAGATCGATGTGGAAAGCGGACAAGCGAGCAGTGCTCACATGAGTGTCGATTCTGAACAAGCTTCCGGTGACAGAATATACATGTCGGATTTTTTTTATATGCTGGACGACCAAGTGGTCGAGGATGACGATTTTTTGTTCATGGAAAACGTGGTGTGTTCAAGGAGAGGTGTCAATAATAGATCTTCTACTTTGCCAGCCGGGCAGACTCCTTCAACAGCTCAGCACAAAAGGTCTCTTTCTGAATCCAAGACGTTCGAAATGATGAAGTGCCAAGAGCAAAGGGTAGCGGAAAGATTGGATTTGGGCGGGAGTCATCGGCACCGGAACAATTCGACGACAGAGTCTACGACCTCCGGTGTTAGTTCTTGCGAATCGGGAAAAGTCATATTACTAAAGTAATAACTTTGTGTCATTCGCTAGTGATTTGTTTTAAGTTTGTTTTTCTTTTAGCGATAGGGTGCAAACTCTCAGTCCAATTCCTAGCTCATCTAGTGTAAATACTTTTCGGAAGCCTGTGATGAAGCCGAGGCGGCACTCGGAATCGTCGAGAACCTACAACCGTTCCAATTTATCCCCGGCCAGCAGCACCAACAGCAGGCTGAGCTATCAGGATCGCGTGGGCTACGAGACTCTTCGAATACTCCGAAGGCAGTATCCAGCAGAAGAACTAACAGATCTTTTACACATAGGTCACACGTCTAAATCGTATATGGTCTACATGAAAGCGAGGCAGCTATTGTAAGCAACACGTAAACCTAACGAACTGCGACGAATAATTTTCGCAACTTTTGCAGCTCAAATAATTTAGACAACGATAGCAGCTTGACGAGCGGTCAGAGTCTCTCCTCTCTCTCGAGCGTTCAGAAGTTCACCGTTAAAGACACCGACAAACAAAAAGGGTCTTGTTACATGGGCATTTGCTTGCCCCAGAAGCTCACAGTACTTTTCACAGACAGCACTTTGCCCCGTGCAAGAAGAAGATACAGAAGCGAAGGTGAATTTTTGGTTGGTTTAGTTCTTTTTATTCTACTGTTGGTTTCTAGCGTCAAATGTAGTACTAGAATCGAGCAGGGAGTCCAGTTTTACCAGTTTTGATGTTCCTCCGGAGACCGGTAGGTGGCTGAGGCATGATACGTCGACGTGCTTGAAGTGCAGGAGGTTGCAACAGAAAATATCAAAGTGCTCGGAGGAGGAAAAAGTGGACAAAGGTATGTTAGTATTTTAAATTTAGTGGTGAAGTCGATGGCACTCTCATAAGTCGCTACTAGGGCTGTGCAAAATAATGAACGAATGAACTTTATTCTTAGCTTAAAGCTACACGCCAAAAATATAATTCAAAATAAATAAATGCTCACTAGTAGGTAATGCAACCACTAGCTAACTATTTTTAACATAAATTGCACTTTTCTTTTTTAAAATCCTAAAACTACTTTCAACTTTCAAGTAAGTAGGCAAATTATTAAAATAAGAATATCCCTTATTAACAAACACTTGATTTTGAGCAAATGCAGTAGTTGCATCAGGTACAAAAATGTCTTCCCTTCTTCTTGTGTAGTAAACATGCACATCCGTTCGTAGTTTGACTGGATCATCCATATGAAGCATATTATGTTTTACTTTATATACAAAAATCAATGTCTTATACCTAATTCTCTGCGCAACATTCATAAACTGAAGCGTCTCCAACATAAACGAAATACTAATATACCTGCTGCAGTTCAATATAGCTTGCATTGCTATATTTTGTCTTTTCTGAAACTCCTGAACAAAAAAATCCGTCACCATACATATATAGAACCGTTGTACAATGTATTCAAAATACGGGGCAACCATAGTTTTATATATGTACAAGCAGCCGTGACCAACAGCTAAGTTTGCCACTTATTCTAGACAGAATTCCCACTCTTTGAGATACTTTCTTCAAAACACAACTAGCATGCTCTTTAAAATTCAACTTATGACCTATAATAACCCCTAAGTACTTAATTTTGTAAACATGCTTTAACTCGATTTCATTCAACCATATGGGACACGATTGATTTACTACACTCTTGCCCCCCAAATACATCGCTTCAGTCTTATTACTATTTATAATAACCACCATATTGTTCTTCAACCACCTACAAATTGCCTTCAGTTCACTATTGATAACTTCTGCTACCTCAGCCTTACTCTCCCCAATGTAATAAATAAGAGTATCATCTGCAAACATTTGTATACAACACTTATCCAACGTATCAACAATGTCATCTATGTATAATGTAAACAGTACCGGCCCCAACACTGAACCCTGCAGCACACCATGTGTTTGAACCTTCCCTGAAATTGAATTATTGTACTTCACCACTTGGAATCTGTCGCTCAAATAACTTCCAAACTACTTCAGTGCACTGCCCCCCACTCCCATTTTCTTTAATTTGCGCATCATCAAGTCACGATTCACCGTCTCAAAAGCCCTTCTGTAATCCAAGAATACTGCCCCAACACATTTTTTTCTGTATAAAGCATTCTTCCATCTGCCAATAACTGTTTGTGCTGCTGTTTCACAGGAGCATCCTTTTCTGAATTCTGCTTGATGTGGTGTTAGGATATTGTGGTCATCCATAAATTTTGTGAGCTGGTCCTTTACTATGGTCTCCAACACCTTTTCATATGGAGGTAGCATAATTATGGGTCGAAATTCCTCACACTGTACTGTATTTCTTACTTTTTCCACTGGTACCACTGTTGATAACTTCCATGTTTCCGGAAATATTCCTGTATCTAACGAAGAGTTGACTATTTCAAGGAATCTATGCTCCAACACTTCAAACACACATTTCAACAATTTGGAGTTAATTCCATTTGTGCTAGTCTCTTTAGTTGATAAATTTTTAACCACTCTCCTTAAGTCCATCATCTTTACCTCCTCAAATTTTGTGTGTAATAAACCATCCTCTATTTCCTCCAAATTAATTGTTGTTTCGCTAATAATATCTGCAAGTAATCTATCTATGGTCTCCAAGAAATAGACGTTAAATCTGTTTGCTATTTCTAACTCGTTGAAAATTTTGTCATTATTAAATATTATACTGCTATGACTGCTTTTCTCCTGTCCACTCATCAATTTCTTTAAGTTCTTCCACATAGTTTTTGAATCAAGTGACTTATTAATTTTTGTCTCATAATATTGTCTTTTAGCTTTCCTTGTCATATTGACGATCTTGTTTCTATGTTGCCTGTAACTATTCCAGTGCTCTGGGTCTCCTTTGTCCATCTTGCTCTCACAAATGCATCATCCCTCATTTTACTCTCATTCTCCAATTCTACATTCCACCATCCATTGTCAGACCACTTTGCAGGCATCTTGATTTCTCTTTCCGGAGCCACCTCATTAAGCGCCTTCAGAATATTATCAACAAGTAATTTAGAAGTGACATTAACATTCCCCTCCTCTGTCTCCCAATTCTCCTCAAATATTTCATTTGAAATGATAATTCATCAAATCTTCTTAGATTTCTACAGAGTTTCCGCTTTTCTACTGGCTCCAGCTTCACTACCTCCACCATCATTACCAAATGATCTGTTATTTTTCTTTCCGGAGCCACCTCATTAAGCGCCTTCAGAATATTATCAACAAGTAATTTAGAAGTGACATTAACATTCCCCTCCTCTGTCTCCCAATTCTCCTCAAATATTTCATTTGAAATGATAATTCATCAAATCTTCTTAGATTTCTACAGAGTTTCCGCTTTTCTACTGGCTCCAGCTTCACTACCTCCACCATCATTACCAAATGATCTGTTATTTTTGGGCTATTAAGTACTTGACAATTCAATTCCTTGACATTGCTTACCAATAGATCAATTATTGTCCGACTGTCCTTGTTGGTAAAGGCCGTGCTGATTAATAATTTGTATCAATTTATATGTGTAATAATACTCCTTATTCCCACTTAATCAAACACTGAATCGATTAATTAAATAATCAATAAGCCAATAGATCAAACAATCGATTAATTGACAATCAACTAACTGATTAATCAAATAATCGATCAATCAAGTAATCGATTAATCACGTAATTAATTAGTCGATTAATCAAGTTATCAGATAATCAAATAATCGATTAATCAAACTTATCGATTACTTTACAACAATTGATTATGAAATGTAATAATCGTACAGGCCTATCTCGTACAGCATAACACATTTAAACTCATACGAACTATTCTGTACAATTGAACTACCCGTTACTCTAGTTTGGTGCATTTGAACTACTCAATACATATGTTTGGTACATATGACCTACCCTAAACAAAGTTTGAACTGATTGAGTTTCTGAGTCCGATTTCCGTCCGAATGCAAATTTCCGATTTCCAGGTGCACTGGTTAATAAGGCAGATGAAGACGAGCTGGCGAAGCAAGATATTCTTCTGCAAATCGAGCGGCTGTCGGTGCCCAGTTTGATAAAATTGGCGCGGCCCAATTTGCTCCATCATAAGCAGCGAAGTCCGCACCTGTTTCAAGATATCTGCGTCTACTCGGACGTGTGTAAGATGGTTTCTGAGAGTACCTACAGGTTAGGGCCCCGACGTGTGCTGCAAGAACTGTTTTTCGATGTTTCCTTTGAAGCGTTGTTTGGGGAAACTAGGGAGATACTGGGGAAAGAGCGGGTGTCGAATAATAAGGGATGCGGTGATTCGAGGGTGACTGAGAAGAAGCCCAGTATGGTGCAGATCTTGAACGAGCAGCGCAAAGGGGAGTTGTCCAGTTTGAGTAGGAATACTCCATACAGGAGTGTCACGAAAGGTTTTAATGTGGATGCACCAGTGGAGAATTCCAGCGATAGGTTTTCGCCTACAAGGTTCGAGCCAAGGAGTCCTCCGTTGAGTAGTGTAAAGGAGGAATTGGCGAGCAATGAGAACCTGTTGCTGGCAGAGACGTCTACACCAGTTGCGCCTCAAGAAGCTATAAATAAAATGGTGATTTCGCCTACGATACGGAGTTTAGACTCTTTGAAGTTGACTTACAAAGAGAATAAGTTTCCTATTAAGCACAGAGACGATTCCAAAACGGCACTGAGTAACTGCTAGGGGGTTGATGCAGGGGTTTTTCTCTTGGTTAATTTTATTTTTATAATGTTCCTAAAAGTGTAAAATGTATTTGATATGAAATAACTCTTTTGAGATTACTTTTTCTTTTTCATGTATACAATCGAAGTAATTTTATTTGTTGTTTTTTTAGTTATTTATTGACAGGTTTTTTTGTATTTATTTATATTTAATAAAGAATTGTACTGTTCTGTAAGCCGTCTTTTATTTTTTAGTAAGAGATAATGAAACAAACTAATTTTTCAAAATCTTTAGAGACCTCGTCTTTTTAGTTTACATATTCGTCAATGGACACAGTCATGATGGGCTTCATAGTTGCGGTGCAACATTCTTGGACTAATTGAACTAAAGAAGCAGTGACAATTTTCGGTTACATCAGTTTTTCATTCCAAATACAACAAAGGTGCCATGTGCTCTTGGCATCTGCCAATGTCAGTTACAAAACATCTTAACCTAACTTATGCAATATAATATGCACAACACACAAATTGAAAACAATCTGTTTTTCACTGCAAAACTGCTATAATTATATTTCAAAACTGAATTACCTTCGGAATTATTATCATTATTAAATACAGTAGTGAATGGCTAGCCTTTATGTTCACACACAGGTGAAGTCGAGTTAACACACATCATTTATATTATAATAGATTAGTGCGGTGTCCTTATTCTGGAGCTCTCTATCCACTTTGCTCTTAAAATTGGTTAATAACTCAAGATGCTCCACCAATGTCTTGGTTTTTAAACGTTAGTTTTTGCAAATTTCTGAAATGTCACTCGCTAGAGTCAAATATGGGCAGTTCTGAATCTTTTGCTACCAAATTGTATCATCTAAAATGCGACCTACAATGGCAAATATGCCAAAGTATTTTTTTAGAATAAGAAATGGCGTAATGTCTTAAGACAACACCAATAAAGAAGTACCGCTAATGTAAACTTAATCTGACGTACAGAGCCACATTCATAGTTGTAATTGCAGTGGTGAAAATGTCTGCTACTGGCAAATTTATGCTGTCATTTTCAACTTCAATAAAAGTAAATATAAAAATCCCAGTTTAAAACTTTTCAATTTCCCATGGAAAGATAAAGGTAGATGGTAAACAATTGGCATTATACAGTGCGTCCCACAAAGTACGTAACAGCCAAATATCATATTAAATCTTATTGCATCAAATTTTCGTTCGGAGAAAAAAAAATCTTTTAAAAAGTTCTCCTTGAAAACCCAGTATAATACATTCTATTTTATACGAGGAGTGTTTAATACGAAAAAAACTTTTTTGGTTAAATGGAAAGCGGTCTTATTCTACATCGAATCGAAGAAATTCATTAAGAAAGTTTGCTCAGAATCCCAAAATAAGGGCTCACGCAAAAAATTGTCACGATATTCAATTGTTTATTTTCCCGAACAAAAATTTTTAATTTTGTGAATTTTCTGACATTAATTTGTTAATAAATAATTGTATATTTGTATAACATTCGACGTTTCACCCCGTTTGGGGGCTTTGTCAAGAATAGTTTATTAAAATGTGTAAAGATATAAAAGGAAAATATTTGACAAAATTTTTTTAAACAGTCAAAACTTATATGGTAACTATGATATAAATATAAAATTTTAGCACTTTTGATTTTAGAAAACATTCGAATTTATGAAAGATAAAAAGGCATTGTATTTAATTTAACAATAATATTGATTAGTTATACAAATATACAATTATTTATTAACAAATTAATGCCAGAAAATTCACAAAATTTAAGTGTAAAAATTTTTGAACTGGCTCAAATCGAAGAATTTCCTGAACAAATTGTCTCAAAAAGTAATAGCCAAATATCTCTTTTATTACTTATCACATCAAATAACTGCGGAAAGTAATAAGAGATATTTGGCTGTTACTTACTTTGTGGGACACACTGTGTATGTATTCAGATAAAATAAATTTTTGAAATATGAAGACTTTTTTTGGAACCCTGAGTAAACGGATTTTTTGCAACAAGGTCATTGATCAATGTGTAACTTCATAAATAAAGTGTGCTACAATTATAACTATACAGGTTGTCCCATAACTCGGGCACCTCCTTGAATGAGGGTATTCTTCATGAAAAACTATAAGTGTATAAAGTGACAATGAAAACGCCCCAGATATTGCACTCTTAATACAGGGAGATTCAGCGGACCCGTCGATAAGAAATTTATGGGTTTATTAGCAATTTTTATCAAAATTTTGGAGGATGTTCTTTTGAACCAAAATAATTTTGACTTTCTGGCATTTCCGGTTATAGAGACTGGAAATGGCTATCATCAACTTTCTTATTTTACATGGAACGACCTCTGTACATGATTAGTTTTGAAATCTACGCTAAATTCTAATAGATAGCTAGATATTTATTTAAGATACGTACCGAGTGTCCAAATAAGAAAGGATGCCGGCCATATCTAAGGAACCATTCATGGTACAACTATGGGAAAGAAAAAATAATAATAAAAGTGGCCAAGAGAAATCGCTGGAAATTATTTTCAAGTTTCTAAGTTTGCTGCTAGAGGGCGTAATAGTCATAGTCGACAAAAGAAACATAGTTTTCTCTAAAATATACCCAGATAAAGTAGATCAAAACTACGAATATTGCAATCTTGAATATATTTTGTATAATTTTGGTTTACCACTTCTTGCTCTAACTCACCAAATAACAGCGGAGGGGGAAGGGGAGCCTCTGGTTTTGGAGATGTTTGTAACTTCGGTTTGATTTAACAGAATTTAGCAAAGTTAGTCTTGTTGAAAAGAGCTATCTTCCTTTAATCAGATACTTTTATAATTTAAGTCATTTTTGTTCTGCAGTGATCGCTAGAGGGCGTTGTTTGAAAGATCAACAAATTTTTCAGATAAATAAATTAATTAAAAAGAAGACAAAATAACGAAAGAAACAGTGAAAACCGCACATTGGTATCTTTTTTCTAACCGGAGGTATGGACAAAAGAGTTTTAGGGGCGGGAGGACGGGTTAATTACTAACCTTTATACATGCCACCAAATATAAAAGGCATTTTGAAAATATCATAATCATTAAAATTATATGTTGCTTCTTCGTGGCCTTTTTAAATGTGGAAACGACCATTTTTTAAAGCAAAAACCGCAAAAACCTATGTTTTAGGTATTAAAACATAATCTTGTAAATTGCAATATTTATTATGAATTCTTAAGAAGATAACCCCACACTTCAAAAGACAGTGACAGTCATTAAACTCGACACATATTTCGCTGACGAAGTCACCATCCTCAGGGGTGTACTGTGTAACTGTCTTTCGGCGTGTGAGGTTAGCTTATTAAGAATTCATAGTGAATTTACGCCAAAGTTACTGATCTAACCACTGTGGGCGCAGTATATTTATAAAACAAGTTTGCGTTGAAACAAAAAGATTTAGCACAATGTCAAGTGTTTGATATCTACAAATATCTTAAATTTTCGGAAGATGGGAGACTTTCTCCAAACTATAGTAAAAGCTGTTTTATCATATTGTATATTGTATTTGGCATCAGAGCAGAGCATACACAAGTTTATCACTACTACATAATAATTGAAAATGTTGAACCGGGTGTTACCAACAATTTTTGCCCCCATCCTCCCAATCCTAACACTAATTTGTTTATATCTCCGGTTAGAAAAAAGATATCAATGCGCGGTTTTCACTATTCCTGTCATCATTCTATCCTCTTTTTAAGTAGGTTAAAATTATTATATCATTCCATTTAAAATTTTCAAGAAATTTTGAAAAGTTTGCTGGTCTTTCAAACAGCGCCCCCTAGCGATCACTACAGAACTAAAAGAAACTTGAAAAAAATTTCCAGCGATTTCTCTTGGCCACTTTTATTATTATTTTTTCTTTCCCATAGCTGTACCATGAACGGTTCCTTAGATATGGCCGGCATCCTTTCTTATTTGGACACCCGGTATATCAGCATCCACAGAACAAAGAAAAGAAAAAACAAGAAAAGTAAATGTGAAAATTTACAATAGTAGATACTATATTACGGTGAGGTTCATGCTCAGGAACTCTTCAAAATGGTATATGGGGTTCTTCTTAAGATATCTTGTAAGGTCCTTTCTCAATAAGTGTAGGGATTTAGATTTCCAAGATAAGGGACAGGTGTTGTATAGTTTGATGGCTGTGCTTCTGGCTTGTGTGGCAGTCAATTTGGGTCTGGGGGGATAAGGAGTTGGGAGTTTCTCGTAAGGTAATTAATAATAATAATAATAATAATATTTATTGCACACATAAAAAAATATGTAAGTCCGAGTGCTTCGGGAGTGCAATAGCTACTTTATGAATTGAAAGAATGGTTTGAAGGACGTAAACAGCTGGGCAGGTAAGTATGCAGTACTTGACGAATAATGGCTTACAAGAAGTTTGGCTGCTAACTCCTTCAAGGTTTCTGATGGCACGTTTTTGCTCAAGAAGAATTTTCGTGACATGGGAAGAATGACCCCAGATTTCGATCGCATATGTCATGAATGAGTGGAACAGAGCATAATATGCAGTCAGGGCAGCATTGAAACTCACTGTCTGTTTTATTTTCTTTATGCAGAAGGTAGCCCTTGCAAGCCTGGCCCGCAGAGCCGCAATCTGGGGCTCCCAAGAGAGCCATGGGTCAATCTGGACGCCCAGAAGACGGACAGCCTCATCCCTCTGCCTCCAGCGATCCAAAGTGAATGTGACTTGTGTTGTTTTATTTTCATTTAGAAGTAGATCATTGGCTGAGAACCAGTTCTTGGCTGCAACGAAGTTTTTTTTCAATCGTATCCTGGCCAGGTCGAGAGATTGTCCTCTAGATAGTATTGTTGTGTCATCAGCATAAAGAATTGATGTAGTTTGAAGATGTGAAGGTAAATCATTCATATATATTATGAAGAAAGTCGGACCCAGTAGCGAGCCTTGTGGCACTCCCATTCTCATGGGTAGACTATGACTTAGGGTGCACTAGCTATATACCTGTTGTGTTCTGTTGAACAGGTAGGAAGACATCAAATTTAAGGATGACACTCGGAAGCCGTAGTGTTCCATCTTCATAAGAAATATTTCATGATTCATCGAGTCGAAGGCTTTGCTCAGGTCACAGAGTGCAGCACAGCAACTGTTTCGGGAATCCAGTGCATCACATATACATATAAGATACAACGGCTTTTTGTGCTTCAGTGGTGCTTCTTCCAGAACGAAAACCAAACTGCTCCTCAGCGAAGTAATTATTAATGTTGAAGAATGCTATAATTCTACCTGCCAGAATTTCCTCAAATATTTTTGAGAAAACCGGCAGCACTGAGATAGGTCTGTAATTGGAGCATATATTTCTGTCCCCTTTTTTAAATACAGGGTGGACAATAGCATTTTTCATCCTATCCGGGAAGACACCTTGTTGGAGACAACAGTTGATAATGTCGGTCAGAGGATCCGAGATCTTGTCTGCAACCAGCTTGATAGTACGAGCAGAAATACCAAAAACATCACAGGTGGTTTTGTTTTTAATGTTGATTATGGTGTTGAATACTTCTTGACTAGTTGTAGGAAAGAGGTACATCTGGTACAATCGCTATTTAAAATTAAGAGTTTTTGGGGTGTCCGCTATAAGAGATTTCACTGTATCGATATTTCGATATATCGACTAACGATACCAGAATGTCGATATATCGATATTTTTATTTCGATATGTAGATCTATCGATATGTTTTTGATATCGATATTAGATATCAAATTTTCAATATCGCGCAGGCCTAGTCAGGACTTACCAAATCATACTTCGAATTTCAACTTACAGGAAAAATCCTGAGTGCAACCTTACATCGAAAACCGTGCCCAAACTGCTGCGGATCGCTTTCGATATTGAAAGTCTCTTTAAGTTTCTAAAATATTTATTTGTTTCTGGGATATTTTAAAGTTTATAATTACAATAGCAAATATTCATTATTCCACTACGTATCTGACATTATCGTTAATAGAAATGAAGACATGAACCAAAAGCGAAAAAACCTTTTGCTTTCTCTCTCGTTACAGTCACAGCCTACTACACAGTAGTAACTCGATTTCAGTTCGACGCCTGTGCCATTTACAGCATCGCACAGCTTTACAAACGGGCATTTCCACTGCCTTCTGCGGATGCATTCCAGAGCTAAGATTTAATATATTCTTCAGCGTGTTCCAACAGTAGACTAACCTAATATGCATTCCTTTTCATAGAATTGCCCGATCCCAACATGGCATTAATTACGAGTGCATTAAATTTTATAACAAACTTCCCGATAGGTTCCTGCATCTACCGAGAAGCATATTTAAAAGAAAATTAAAACAATTTCTGCTGGAAAATGCACTGTATTGTACGAGCGATTTTTTCGGACTGATATTTTAAAGTGTGCAATTTATTTATAGTTTTGTAGCTGTGTGTATGTGTGTACATCATATCTTTTTGAATACCTATGTATTCCATTTATTTTGACGTGGTATTGTAATTTAAGCCAAATAAACATTATTATTATTAATAAATTGGGAACCTTCACGTCTCGATTTGATGACCTGCAATTAAAATTATATCGTTTCCTCTTTAAAGCAGTGGAAATGCCCATTTTTCCACATTTCTTGTCCGAAAACTAAAACAATTTTCATATTTTTCCTACTTTTGGAAACGTCTCTTTGAATTATGGAAGAAATTATGAAACTCCAAAAGCGAAAAAAAATGAACAATTTGTGGAACTGCACTGAAAAACGATCTCGCTCGTGACCTCGCCGAATCTCCCACTTGCACAACGAAAAAGAAACTAATCGCTGCGATACAAAAAAGTAAATCAATTACAAACCTAACTAAAAATAAAATTAAAAAAAAAACAGCCAATCTGCGAACAGAACATCGTATTATTCACACTAACCAACATACACTCGTACATCCAATTATTTTATATTTTAAACCTCCTCTTCACAAATGTTTAAATAGGCAATTAAATGTAAAATAATATTTGCGTGTACGTGCACCACCATAATAATTTTTATGCTCTACGTAAAAAAATTCAAAGGAAAAAAAATAATTATGTCTGGTTGTCGAGCTGACAGAACGTTGCGTATGGCTCGCTGTGCCATGCCTTTCGAATCGGTGAAGAAGAAAAGTGAAAACGTTAACGATTACCTGAGAAAAAAAACGAGGCGACAAAAATTGAATTTTAATCTGAGTTCACTTCTTACCGGGTTGCAGACTAATGGCCGCCGAGGTTTGGGGCTGCGTGGACGGCCCCACAGATCCCCCCGTGCTCGCCGCCTTCTGCTTCAGCATCGTCCAATCAAAAGTGTAATCGTACTGGAGATTCAGGGTGCGGAAGAGTATGCGGAACAGCTGTCTAAGGTGCATGTAGTCAGGTTGTTCTTCGAACCGCAACCCCCGGCAGTAATTGAGGTACGTCGCGAACTCTGCTGGGAAGCCCTTGCACAGAACCTCCACAGGCGTGGACATTTTCTTCTCGCTAATCTTCTCGTACTTCTGTTTCTTATTGGCCGCTTTCAACCCCTGCCAGGGCAAACAGCCCCTGTTGAAGTACATTAGTACGTACCCGAGGCTCTCCATGTCGTCCCGCCTCGACTGCTCTATACCTAAGTGTGCGTTTATGGACGCGTATCTGGCCGTGCCCGTCAGATTCTTGTCCTCGCGGTATCCGATGTGACATCTAGTGCGAACGTCCCTGTATTTTTTCGCTAATCCGAAATCTATCAGAAACAATTTGTTACAGTGTCTACCGATGCCCATTAAGAAATTGTCCGGTTTTATGTCTCTGTGTATGAACGATTTGCAGTGGACGTATTCTATGCGACCAATCATCTGGTCGGCCAACATCAGTACGGTCTTTATCGTGAAGCGTCGTGAACAGAAGTTGAATAAGTCTTCTAGGGAGGGACCCAGCAGGTCCATGACCAGCACGTTGAATTCCCTCTCTTGGCCATAGTACCTGGAATATTATACGTTGAAAAAACTTCGTACAAACAAGGGCTTTGGTTAAACACCTTATTTCAATTGCAATACATTTAAAAATTTATTTGTAGTTGTACATTACCGTTTTTTTGAGGATTTGTTACCTAGTTTTGAATTCTTTTAATAATTATTCGTAAACAAAAGATAATAAAAATGTGAAATAAAAGTGGTTTCCTTCAAAAAAACGAATTTAAAATTACAAAGCTAACTCCGATTCGGGCTATTTCCGGTTAGTTCCGGAAAGCAAAAATGTCACCATTAAATTCTTCATAGAGACTTTGGTATCCAGTAAAGAAAAATTAGGAATAGCTCTGAACGAAATGAAAGCAGTTGTGATACATAATGTTAACTGATTATACAATATTCAATCAACGATAGAGAGCTACGGCATGACTATCAATAAAAACAAAACCAAAATTTTGGTATGCAAGTGGCGTAAAAATAGGACTAAAAGTGAAATATTTAGGAAGCCAAATAACTCGCGATGATAGGAGCAATAAAGATATAAAACAAAGACACAACTGTTTTGTTTGAGAACGGTAAATATAGAAACTCAGAAGAGACTCTTAAAAACGTTTGTATGGGGTAAGGCATTGTGGGGTGCAAAACTTGGATAGGCAAAGTGGATCAGAACAAATAAAATTTACTGTTCAAACTGTCGATTTACAGTTGTAACTGTCAATGCAACTGTCAATTTACTGTTTTAACTGTCAATTTTCTGTTCGAACTGTCGATTTACTGTTCGAACTGTCAATTTACAATTATTGTAACCTGAAATTTACTGTTTCAACTGTCAATTTACTGTTCCAACTGTCAATTTACTGTTCCAACTGTCAATTTACAGTTGAAATTGTCAAATTACTGTTCGAGCTGTCAATTTACTGCTCGAAATGTCAATTTACTATTCGAACTGTCAATTTACAGTTGTAACTGTCAATTTTCTGTTCGAACTGACAATTTACTGTTCGAACTGTCAGTTTACTGTTCGAACTGTGAATTTACTGCTCAAACTGTCAATTGACAGTTCGTAAAGTGAATAGACAGTTCGAACAGTAATTTGACAGTTACAACTGTAAATTGACAGTTCGAATAGTAAATTGACAGTTTGAACAGAAAATTTACAGTTACAACTGTAAATGGACAGTTTTAACAGTAAATTTCAGATTACAATTGTAAATTGACAGTTCGAACAGTAAATTTACAGTTCGAACAGTAAATTGACAGTTGAAACAGCAAATTGGCAGTTGCATTGACAGTTACAACTGTAAATCGACAGTTTGAACAGTAAATTTACAGTTGAAGTTGTAAATGGACAGTTTGTTTGAACAGTAAGTTTACCGTTACAACTGTAAATTTAATTTTAAAAAAAGTTGGATGGCACTCCAGCGTCGTCGTACGTCCAACTAGTTATTGAGCAGAAATCTTTATGATGATGATGATGAAGAAAATTAATTTTATTTAACAGAGCACAATATTTATTAACTTTTATCAAAAGCGAGATGCACTGTATCCTGTAGGTATAGCTTCATAATAATGCCCATTAAAGAATACAGCCAAAAAAGAGGGGTTTCACAGCCCACCATTTCCGGTTTTGGTCAAGCGGAGCGAGCGTAGCGTTTAAGCCCCCCTCCCAACGAAACAAGATTAATTTCCGTATTTTCATTAGACGTGCGCATTTCTTTTCATACTAGACTTTCTAATGCAGAAAGCGTGTTTGCCACTTTTTCGCTTCCAATTTTCCTTAATTTTCCCATTCGTATTTCAAAACTTTTGCGTTCTACGAGTTTTACCCACGCAAAAATGGCGATGTAACGAAATTTAAAAAATTCCCATATTTTTTTTATAATGAAGAATTCAAATTAAAAGTGGCTTTCATACATAAAACCTCTTTCTTTATCTAAAAACTACAATAAAAGCGTAATCGAAGAAATGCAGGTTAATGGATCAATCTGTATAATACGGGAGCTACGGACGAAACAGTTCCTGTCCTGTACGTTATTAAAAAGCATGGGCTACCTATTCCTGCTTTTTCAAAAGCCTCAAAACACCGATAACCTGGGCGAACAGGTGCTGATATCCTAATATGGTCAGGTTTAGTGACCTCGAATCGAATAACTGCCGGCGGACCCGCAATTTCTTCGGCAAAAACCCAATCGCGCACAGAAAACCCTTAAATCCTGCAATGAAAACGTGATCCCCTAAATCGTGTTTTCCCACGCGTATTTTCCCGTGTAGCGACCGAGAAAACAAGTTTGGAAATAGGTCAAAGCGAAGGGATGCGGGAAATTCACCTGGCAGTGACGGCGCCCCGTGTTTTTGAACGTTGCGGCCGCCAACGCACCGACGTGACCTTTTGTATCCGTCGAAGCCACCCACCGTTTTAATTTTGTTTGACATAGTGAGCAAAAAACAAATTACCTACCTAATTTCTATTTGAAATTTGATCAACTGTCACAATCGCCTCTCTTTTGTTTACCGAAAATGAGTCACGCGGACGTCCCGTAGCTTTTGTTTATAAACAAGCGCATGTACGCCAACTTGTTTATACCTGTCAGCAAGCGAAACGTCACGTCCTGTATGTCCCTAAAGTTTTAAGATAATTATCGACGTCTTCTGCATTTTACAAAACGCATCCAACAACAAAAAATACTTGGAACTGAACCATAAAAAGCGTATTTCGTAAACAATTCGGTATAAATTTACGCGGTTTCGATAAAACACAATTCAAAATGTTTATCGGCAAAAAAATAATATACCTATAAGTACCAAAAGATTTATGAGATTATACAAAATCACAAGGAAATGATTAATAGAAAACTGTTTTTTCCCCGAAAACCTACTCAGAAATGCGTAGTAATTTCAGGCAAAATTCGAAATATTTCGTTTTCAAAACTTACCTGATATGGGGGATTCCCACTCCTCCGTTGAGAATTCTGTACAATTTACTTTCATATAATAGTTGGGGATGTCGGGCCGAAACTGATTCCAATTTAACAGCTACTTCCTTGAAAATACAACAAATTTACGGTAACAAATTGTGCAACTAATTTACAGTTGCAAGAAATAGTCGTCCTTGAGAACTTGCACGAAAAAACAGCTGAGATTCTAGCGATCTCGTTTGTTCATTATGGCAAAATATTGTCGAAATACGAGCATTATTAAAATTGCACAAACGCCAAAATCTATTCTAAAATTGACACGGTTTACTGGACATTGAAAAAAAATCATGACAAATACTTAAAAACACTATTGTGAAATATCTTTTTTGTCCATATCCTGGTGCTATAACCTACTTTTCTATTTGAGTTTTACATGTCTAAAATTCAACTCAAAAATCTATTAATATCGTTTCACCGAATAACAAACTTATCGCACTTTCTCGTAATTACTCCAAATAATGATTAAAAATACTTGGTAAACGTAAATAAATGGCACTTATGGCGGACACAAAGACAAATTGTCAAAAGCTGTCACCTGTGCCAAGATCTTGGACATTTCGAATAATTCATTTTATTTCACGCTACTCCAATAAAATAAATTGATAAAAAGAGTATTCACCTCCCCATTTGTAATGTTGATGGCCAGGTAAATGTCACCAAAAGAACCACTACCGATTTTGCGAACGAAACGATACTTTCCACCCACTATGTAATCTTTGTGGATGGTTGCCATCATTATTTGGTAAAAAAACTGTCTTTTAACGATATAATTATACAATTTTGAATGCCGGAAACACTATGCACAAACAACTAGGGTTTATTCTTCCTACACGCCAACATTTCTCTATTTCGCTGACTGATCGTTCGTTGTGACGTCAGGGCGACCACTCCGCCCCCAATGTAATGACAGTTGAAGTAAAGTTCACGGCTAGGGATGGCAAAAATATATCGATATATTCAAAATATCGATAAATGCAGTCATATATATCGATATATTTATATCGTTTTAGTATTGAAAATATTTAATGTTCTAATCTATCGATATATATATATCGATATATCAGTTCGATATATCGAAAAGTTTACTTTTCCTTTTTTGTCAAAGACGCGATATTTTATTATTTACACAAAATATCCACACATCAGACATTACCTTGAGATAAGCAGAAACCCAGAAACTGAAACTGCATTGTTATAAAGTGATATTAGTGGCAATATGCTGTACCATTGAATATGAATATTTACATATTCAATGGCTGTACGCTGCTGCTCTTTGTTGGGCGTTTATTTATATCCCAACTAGGTTTTGCCAAGTAGGCCACTTCCACTTTCACTCGCTTTAATAGACTGCTTAACTTCATGCTAAACAAGGAACGAGCTTGGCTCAGTATCAAAACGCGCAGGGAGTTTTTGTTCGAATCCAAGCGGATCCTTTTTCTTTTTTTCATAAAGTTTGTTGTAATTTACAGAAATTTGCATTCCATGTGTTGTGTCCAGTGTCCCGTCACGAAAGGTATTTCTAAAGAAAATCCTCTATTACTAATGAAAACAAGGGAATAATAGCACCTTTATTCCTGCCTGTTTGGTAGGCAGGTTTTTGTAATTAAAAAATATATCGATATTTCAAATATATCGATATTTTCTTTGCAATATATCGTACGTATTGATATATCGTTTCAATATATCATATGATACAATATATCGATATATGAAAATATTTTGCCATCCCTATTCACGGCACGCGCTGCCATCTCCACTCGACTGCCCAAATTTCCTCTTCTAATTTCACCATGCAGTTAAATTCGGGACCTAAGTGTCTCCGTCATACGTCAGATTTTCATTCCAAACAAAACAAAAGCACGTGCCATTTGACGTTTATCGATATTATTTACAACGTCTTAAACTAGTTTTTGCAATATAATTATAGACAATTTGCAGTGAAAACAGTTTATTTTCAATTTGTGTGTTGGGCTTACGCGTAAAAACTTGAAAACAACTATATGTAATTATAATTATATTTCAGAGGTTAGGTTGAAACGTCAGAAAGCACGTGGCTTTGTTTTGTTTGGAATGAAAATCTGACGTTTGTGACGCGCCGCTTATCTCCCGAATTCCTGCTAACGGTTAAAGAGAAATTCCCTAGACACCAACACCGAAAATTAAATAGGGGACATAAGTGCCTTCGTCATAAGTCAGATTTTCATTCCAAACAAAACAAAAGCACGTGCCATTTGACGATTATCGATATTATTTACAACGTCTTAAACTAGTTTTTGCAATATAATTATAGACGTTTTGCAGTGAAAATAGTTTATTTTCAATTTGTGTGTTGGGCTTACCACGTGTAAAAACTTGAAAACAACTATAATTATATTTCACAGGTTAGGTTAAAACGTCAGAAAGCACGTGGTTTTGTTTTGTTTGGAATGAAAATCTGACGTTTGTGACGCGCCACTTATCTCCCCCAGACGGTTTAGCTACAGCATATTTGTCATTTCATTTTCGTTTATCTTTCTAGTTTCACGTCAGATTCAGATGTCAAAACAGCAAGCAAAGTTTATGCAAACGTCATAAGTGACATCAGGTCAGCTGATAGAATCTGATAAAATATGAATAACCTACTTCCCGTCAAAACCATTATTTTGTCACTCCTATAATTCAGAGCAAAGTCCAAAACTCTTATTTATATCCCAACTAGGTTTTGCCGATGCATTGTTTTAGCGTTCTATTATTCCCTTGTTTTCATTAGTAATCGCGGATTTTCTTTAAACAAATGCCTTTCGTGACGGGCCACCAGACATACCACATGGAATGCAAAATTCTGTAAATTTCAACAAGCTTTAGAAGAAAAAAGAAAAACGATCCGTTTGGATTCGAACAAAAACTCCTCGCCCGTCATGAAAGTGTCCGCGCCTTTTGGTATTGCGCCAAGCCTGTTTGCTTGCATGGCATGAAGTTTAAAGATAAGCGCGCACTTGTTCGCATCGGACGCACGCATCGGACGAACGAATCGGACGGAAATGATTTTTTCCATTATTTTAAACGGAATAAAGCACACTGTTTCGCATCGGACGCATCGGATGAGCGGAATTCCGCTCAGGATTCTTTGACGAGAATCAAATCCGTCTATACGATGAGTGCTGATGACGTCATTCGTAAATCCGCGCAAATGGGCGACCTCTTGCAACAGGAATCGGTTTCGAATTTAGTACAAACTAAGATGCTATATTTTTCCACTTCAGAAATAAAAGAGGTGCGTATCTTTCAGCAGATTACCATGAGTGACGGTTTACAATTTTCTTTTCATATTTATATTATGAACCCAAAACCTCCCTTGTTTTCCTTTCTTTCTCCTTTATTCGCGTTGTAATGCTCATGCAATTGCAAATAACTCTTTTTCTAAACGCTCATATCGTCGAAAATCAATGTCCAAGGGTCAAACACAAAACTGAGCTTGAGGCGTGAAGCTTGAAATGCCTGCAGTCCGTAAATACGTAACGAAAATCCGAAGTAATGTGCGATGTTGGCAAAAATAATGCGATTCGTCCGATCCGTTCGATGCGAACAAGTGCGCGCTTACCTTAAGCCTATTAAAGCGCGTGAAAGTGGCCTAAATGGCAAAACCTAGTCGGGATATAAATAAACGCAAGTTCAAAAGCGTTTTTAGTTCTTCGGTTCCGTTTTCTCGAAATAATTTTAGGTGGCAGTCATTGCGTTTTATAAAAGTTTCATTTTCATGCATACAATTTAAATAATTCTATATTTATTACAAAAGTATGATTTTAAATTACATACGACAATATCGGATGCACGCATGACGGCAATTGTGCATGTCAAAATTATTCAGTATTTTTTTCTGCAAATATTTTCATTCAAATTTTCAATATTTCAAATATAAAAAAAGTTGTCCAGTCTTACATTATTATTAATCGGATACAACATTATATTAACGAAAAAAGTGACGAAAAATTATTTTGTTATTTCCTCTCATTTCAATCAGCTAATGCTGTCACTGTGTCACTGTCACTTTACTGTCAACGAGCGGTTCTCAACAAGTTTGTCAACGAAAATCGGTTCCGGAATGACTAACCATGTTCTATACTATGGTTACCTATAGGAGAGGTTTGTAAACGAGAGCCATAAAGTTGGTCATGTTTTCCAGCTATATTTGAAGTTCCTCGTTTCATACCAGAGGCGCGCACAACAGCAGGGCCTTGATTTTATTATAGGATCTTATGGAAGTATCAAACATAAATTAACATTTCTGCGAGAAAATCAAAAGGTTAGGCGGAAATGTTTTAATGATTGTCTAAAATAAGGTACTCGAAGAAGATCGATTTCAAGAATCAAGTTTCTGAACCTGGAATTTTAATTTTTTAAGAATAAAGCAGGTGATATTCTTACAAATTTGAATTACGCGCTATGTCACTAGTTTGAGTTTTTGACAACTCCCTTGTTTTAATCATCTGTCAATCGTCAATCTGGCGGTTTGGTTTAAGGCAGTTTACCAAATAGTTAAGGTTTAAATTTTTGTATTTTTTACGTTTTATTCACGAAATAAAGAACAGACTTACATCAAATAATTTGTGGCATCAAGGGGCAAAATGTTTTATTGACATTGAATTCGCTTATAACAGGTATTTAAAAATTACAAACTTATTACGTCAGTTTTAATACCAAATAGAAAACGGATCAAAATGATACAACCACGGACACAATGCCGTAAAATTCGAAGTGCCTTGTAGTCATCAGCCATAAAATGATAAAAAATTCAACTCGAACTCGGACACACTTTAGTTATAATTTTGTCAGCCGTCACTAATCATCCTTAGCCGTATAAATAAATAGTTGAAATTAAACTAAGTTCTGCAATAAAGGTAGGTACCAACCACTTGTATTTTCAGTGTTATCATATTTAACTTACCTTTGAGATTTAAACAAGTTTATCCTACTTGAACTAAGAATTATGATTTGACGTTTGACATCCGAGCATAACCTAAATTATTGCTGTGAGATTTAAATAGAAAATTTTTGCGAAAATAAAAATAAATCTTACAAAAAATATGTTATATCACTCCTTTATGACTAAAGCTTCCACATAAATTTTTGGGGCAATTTTATTGCCTTATATTCAGAAATATTGAACAAGATTCTCGGTCGCCCCGTTTAACTCTTAATAAAAACGAGGCCCTAACGATCCAGTTGACATCTGGCGGCTTCAAATTGACATAGCTAAGAACGATACCACGCGATTTACATTGTGGAATAGCGGTGATTGGCATCCTCCCCTCTAGTTATCCATATTCTATACTAAACTAAGACTAATACCAACCTTTATAAAACAAAATTTCAAACAGACGGTCTGCTTTGACAACTCAAATTCCCTCACACCTGCTTTTGGATATAAAATAAAACAAGAATGCGTAAATTAATCAGTTTTATTCAGTATTTATCTCACTTGTTTAACAGTTTCATTAAATATAAACAGTAAACGTTGCTGGTAAGTTCAACAAAAAGCAGTAAGGCTTAAAAACTATTGCATTACGTAATAGAATGAAAACAAAAAAATCAATATACTGGATATCGACAAAAATCACTCGAAAATATGGTGTACAGTTCCAGGGGGCAGTACGGGGGGGAAATATGACAAAAAGACTGTTTGGAACTGATGTGTTTTTGCCGAGACCTAGCAGGTAATGAACCGACTTTTTTACCAGGACATTAAAGTTTATATGTATTAATATTACAGAAAAACTAATATAATTATTACGTTAAACCCACAAAAAAACACCAGAGCTTATTTCTCGACTATGGGAAGAGCTTACAATAGTAATTTGTAGTCATAATACAAAAATGTATCATATACGTATACAAAAACAAAAAAAAAAAAATACGAGTTCCTTTTGTTTTCATTAGTCATAACACTGTTTCACATAATATTTACACCGCGAAAAAAATTAAAAACACACTCGGAGCCTCAACTTCTGCATTTCATAATAACCGCATCAGTTCGAGTGAAATAAAAAAAATACGATAACATCACAATTTTCCATAAAAACTAAAATTATTAATTTGTTAATAATCTATCTAAGCTACCTATTTCACTAAATTTACAGAGAGAGAGCACGGCGCGGCAAATCGCCGATCCGCTAGCAAAAATCAACGCATTTCTGAAAAAAACAAAACGGGAGCTCCCGCGCACATATCGACGTTACAGTACTTGATTATTTAAATCGATACGTTCGTGAAGATACGATGATGAAAAACGAAAGGAAAAAAAACATTTACCAAACACGCGCATTTTTTATAGCGTATTAACGTGAAGACTAATAGTATATTATACACGAGTTTATAATGAATGCTATTATTACCGAGGATGAAGTTTACAACACGAGCGAGTTTTGTAATCATCCGAGGTAATAATAGCATCATTATAACGAGTTGTGTACTATACTTTGTCCACGACTATTAAAACAGATTCCCAGAAAGAATTTACCTTCATTTCCCTTCTCCAGTGTAAGAAAGATTCATACATACGCTCTCAGGTATAATTTTCTTGGCTTTTTGGGCAATGAATCTAATGAGGCAAGTTCTGCAGCTTCTTTTATTGCTGGTGCTGTTAAAGACACCTCGTTTTCACTCTCACTACTCATTATATCTTCTTTTTTAGAATATGCATTGCAAATTAAAAGCAAACCATGCTGATTTGATGTTTCAATTTGAACTGACACATCGCGATCGCGGCCTACTAAATAAATGTAAAAAAGGGTCAAAGCGATGTTCCTATTGGTGTAGTGAATAACATTCATTAATCACTGCAGTGATTAATGTATACTCTGTAAAATCGATCTTTGCGCGTGTATCAAATTAAATGCGACATGCGCCATGCTGCTATGCCGTTTTATTCATAATATTATCAGGGACGGCGATATAAACGTACGTCTGTCAATGCTAAGACAACCGCTCAAAATCTCTGTATTTGGTTAAAAAGAGAGGCGTTTATCATTTCATGTCGTAGTCTTAACGTGCCTTGACTTTGACATTGATTCAGCGGCGTCAAGTTTTTTTGTGTATTTTTTCAATGTTTCATTAATTTTGGTTCGGAAGCTTCGTATTTTTGTTAAGAATTATCTGTGTTACAGTTCTTTCATCGTTTTGTGTTGCCGTTTTTCATCTTTCTATTGTGTTTTTTGAAAGACTACCTACATAATGTAAGATCAGCATAGGTATATGCCAGGCAAGCGCTTGAATTTGCAAGCAAGAAGGTTTGTTGTAAATTTACTGCAATACTTTGCAGCCGAAAGAGACTATGGTGATGTTTTAATATCTCTAAATGCCCTTCAGCAGGTAAATTAAATAATTATATTAATGATAGTGCCTGCTTATTATATGTACAAACAAGCTCTCAATTTATTGAGCCCAGAAAGCCTTTCTAGTACACGCCACTGCTTAGAATCAGACTCGGCCTTGAATTTACTTGACCCATACGGTTACTGTTTGTCACGTGTGCGTAAAGTTATAGTTGACAGACTATATCTAATTATGATTGAAGAAACACAAGTATAAAGAGTATATTATAAGATAGTCGTGGACAAAATATATACTCTATACACTCTCGATCAAAAAAAGACCCCAGAAAAATAAAAGCGACGTGTCTGATATTATTTTCATCGTATGTAATTCGTTGAGAAGTAAAGAACAAAAAAAAGAATTCAACTCTCAACGGTCGTAAAACAAATGATGATCTCGATCAGTACTTGTTCGTTGGCCCGTCGGCGCTGCAGTTTTCGCTTTGCCCGCTGAAAAATCAAAGGCGCACATGAGGATCAAGACGGAAATTTTACTTTCCTCGGCAAAAAATGCTTAAAGAATTTGAATTATCCCAGGGCGGTGGTAAAGAGACAAATTCAGACGCACGATTTCGCAGCAAATTTAAAGAAAACGATGTCTCGATGAGCCTATAAGTGATATAACAATAGCCAAGCTAAAGAACACAAAATACAGTACATTACAAACTTAAATTAAAAAAAAAACGAAAACAAAGAAATATAGTTTCAGAATTAACGCATAATTTTTAAAAAATCGTATAAACTGCGTGTTCCACTTATTTTTTCTGCAGTTCTAAATAAACGCTGTAGGGTCATCCATCCAGTAGTTGACCAAACTGTCTTTGGGTGGCAGAAATAAGATTGGTAGGGGTTGTATCTAAATTCTGATTGGATATTATGAAACAGATTTTATTCTGTAACCATGGAACTTTTGGTTTACGTTTACACAATTCTAAAAAATCTTACCAATTACTAAACCCCTTTCACCTCTCATTTCGCACCCCACAACACAACAAAACAGTGGCATATTAATTATTTAATAGTTTTAGAAAATAACAGTTTACTTGTAAGGTTGTATAAAATGTAAACAAACAAACGTTTGCCCTCCAGCTGTCAATTGGATGACGACATTCTATTGCAACTACATTCACGCCAGTTGTAATATAACCTTAAAATTTAACCTCTAAAATCTCTGATGTGTCAAATGTTTACTGCAGGGTACATCGTGGCATTTATATGTATAGCAGGTAAGTTATTACTGACATTATTATATGGATTGCAAAATTGTGAATGAATTTTTTGCCTGTCTAGGTAGGTACATTTTGAAAGATTCGAGCATGTATGAAAAGTAACTTTGGCATAAAATAATCAGTTTTGCACACTTAGGCGCCCAACTACGAAGGCGTAGAAGGGCCAAGAATAAAATTTTATTTTTGTATCTCGGAATTCGGGACATAAGTGCCTCCGTCATACGTCAGATTTTCATTCCAAACAAAACAAAAGCACGTGCCAATTGACGTTTATCGATATTATTTACAACGTCTTAAACTAGTTTTTGCAATATAATTCTCGACGTTTTGCAGTGAAAACAGTTTATTTTCAATTTGCGTTGGGCTTACGTGGAAAAACTTGAAAACGACTATATTTATATTTCGGAGGTTAGGTTAAAACGTCAGAAAGCACGTGGCTGTTTTGTTTGGAATGAAAATCTGACGTTTGTGACGCACCACTTAGGTCCCTAATTCTAACTTTTATCTTTGAATTCTGACTTACATGTCAGAATTCAGATTTGTATGTCAGAATTTTGACTTGTATGTCAGAGTTTTATAACAAAAAACAGATAAATGATAGAGAATCCTGTTTGTTCCACTGATATTTTGTAGCTTAACTACATACCTGATTTTCTAGACCAGAAAACGACTATAGTTCTATAGTAACTAACGTTAACGTAGCTACAGCTATATTTTATCAAATTGTTAAACTGTCACAGTGTTGCCAGATCTCCTGTTTCAACAGAAGATCTGCTGTTTTTACCATCAATCTACTGTTCTCCAGTTTTCACTCCAAAATCTATTGTTATGCAATGTTTAGCGGCAATCGGCAACACAGCAACAATCAGCAGACTTCAGGTGTCAATTGGGTGAAGTGAAGCTCATCGAGGAAACCCAAATCCTCGTTTATTACTTCATTTACATGATATACACAGTGTCCCACTTAACTTGTTTAGTATGGGGAACTTTTAAACCGCGGTAGTTACAAGGGTGCTCAAATGAGGAAAAATGTTGCTTATTATAATTGTAATTTAGCAGTACCAAGAGAACTTCGGAAACTATTTCTGTTTCTGAGAAAATCGGGAAAAAGTGAAAATTGCCGAAATATTGTTTTTGTTCTAGAGCAGGCCCGTGCAACCTTTTACGCGAGAGGGCCATTTGCAAATTTTATGAAATCTTAGTGGGCCGCACTACTGAACTACTGTCTATTAAGTTAGTGTTCCCTCGATTTTGAATAATTAAAGACGAACGCATTAATATTGAGATTTGCGATTTTATAATAGAAAAAGTTAACAAAACACACTTTTTTACCAGAAACATTAAACAAAAACGTTATTAACTTGTACATTTGTGTGTGTAAAAATAAATAAAATATTTACCATCAAAACCCAAATTATTGAGAAAAAAAAATTTATTCTTCAAACAATGTTTTACAAAACTTATAGCCTTAAAGGTACTTCAATAAAACGTGTACAAAAATTCTAATTTAGGACAAGAGGAATGGATGACCACTGTGCACGCACTGCGTCTGCATACTCCCACCACGATTAGTGCATATTGTGTGGGTAATTTCTTTATGTAACCAGTAAGCGTCCTCGGCTGAATTCGGGCGACGTGAGGTGTTATAAATCAAGAAATAAACTGTTTTCTTGGAATGTGATTATCTTATCTGATGGGACATCAGACTCACAGATTAATGAGCTGTAAAACTTTCAATACAAATTCGGAGTTAACGCAAAAAACAGTAACAAACGAAAAACGGCAACAAATTGGGTTTGATCTGCGGATATCTCAATTACAGAACCAGCGCATTAACCATCCCGACATGGAGGGAGTTGCCTGACAACTTAACGTAGAAATAGTTAACAAGTGTTGCGGTGAAAGAATTTTCCCAAATTTAGCCAAACGAGGTTCCATAACGCATACTGGTTACATAAAGAAATAATGCACATTATGTCGCACCACAGACACCTCCATGTCTGTGTGTTCCACGCACTTACCGTAACTGTACAGTTCATGAAAAGGTTCATTTCGCGAAACGGCGTGTTAGAAAAAAGCTTTTTCATGTATTGGGGCATCCAGTTTATGAAATGTATAATCACTGCATGTGCTGAACATCAAACGGTGTATTTTATGTGTTCCTTGTTGGGAGATTTTTAATTTCCTTAACAGACATTATTTTGCTTTATTTTTTAAATATTCAGTTCATCACTCCTGTGCCGCGGGCCGCACAAAAATGCCAGAGGGGCCGCATGCGGCCCGCGGGCCGCAGGTTGCACGGGCCTGTTCTAGAGCCTTTATTTGTTGATATTTTGATATGAAATTTTAAAGCAAGTTATGCTTGAAAATTCTCAATAGGCTGGTGGTATCGATTTTTATACAGGGTGTTTAATTTAGGCGTACCAGAGGTTAAGTTTTTTCTTATGGCCGCCATTGGAATTAGTCATATTCGAGTAGACGATTTCAAGAGCTTTCCAACCATGTATAATAGTCCGCATAAAAACCTTTAGTTAACAATGAAAATTGAAAAATTTGCCTTTAAGATTAACAGTCCATTAACAATGCCACATTCCTCTTCTATAGCAAGCTGTGGAAAACAAACAATTATGTTTATTATGACAACAATTAAATCCTCATAAGGTTCTCAGTCCGAAGACTGGTTGGACGCGTACCTCCATTCTTTTCTCACCTGAGCTAACCTACGCATTTCCCTAAAAGTAGAACAACTTAATTATCGCAGGTAAATGTAGTTCAGAACGTTTGGTTGCAGCAGGATGATGGTGCCCCTCCTCACAATACACATAGGGTTCGTCTGTATCTAAACAATTTATTTGATGAGATAAGTATGTTGTTTCACATTTATGATATTAATAAGTTACACCCGACGTATTTTTAATACACAGGGAATACAGGATCAATACACTGGCCAGCTCGCTGCCCGGACTTGACATCCCTAGATTTTTTCTTGTGGGGTTACATAAAAATCACGTATACAGTCAAGAATATGAAAATCAGCATGCTCTTCGGGCAGCTGTAGTGACTGCTCTTAGAGAATTTCCTCGTCAATTTTAGATAAATGCGGTCAACTCGGTGGTAACTCGATGTAGAAACTGTTTAGATGCTGACGGAGGACTTTTTAAACAATTATTGAACTAGATAAGAGAAGCTGTGGCATTCTTAATGGACTGTTACCATCTTAGAGACAAATTTTTCGATTTCCATTGTTAACTAAAGGTTTTTATGCTGACTATTATACATGGTTGAAGAGCTCTTGAAACTGTCTACTCGAATATGACCAGTACCAATATGACGGCCATAAGAAAAACAAACTTAACCTCTGGTACGCCTAAATTAAACACCCTGTATAAAAATAGATACCACCAGCCTATTGAGAATTTTCAAGCATAACTTGCTTTAAAATTTCGTATTAAAATATCAACAAATAAGGGCTCTAGAACAAAAACAATATTTCGGCAATTTTCACTTTTTCCCGATTTTCTCAGAAACAGAAGTTTCCGAAGTTCTCTGGTACTGCTAAATTACAATTATAATAAGCAACATTTTTCCTCATTTGAGCACCTTCGTAACTACGGCGGCTTAAAAGTTCCCCATACTAAACAAGTTAACTGGGACACCATGTATAAGTCAGAATTCGGACTTATATTTCAGAATTCTGACATAAGAGTCGAAATTCCGACATATAAGTCAGAATCCTGACATGCAAGTCAGAATTATTCTAAGCTAAAACTCGGAATTCTGAGATACAAGTCAGAATTCCAACATGCAAGTCAGAATTCAGAGATAAAACTTGGAATTCTGACATACCAAGTCAGAATTCCAAGAGGCAAAAATATAATTTTATTCTTGGCCCTTCTACGCCTTCGTACCCAACAATTTTAAGTCAAAATGAAGAAGTATTATTGTGCAGGTGGATTTTGGCCAACGCAAAAAAACGAATACCAATAAACAAAATTGTATAGGCAAGTCAGGACCAAGAGATTCCTTTACCAGAGGAAGTAATTTTGGGAACAATGTAAGCACTTCTTTTCTCAACTGGCCGGTCGAGTCTTCACCAGACACTCAGCGCCTCGCCCAATGCAAAAAGGAGAGGCTACCTTACGCTGGAACGTCTAAAAGAAGACTTGAGTTTCATGAGGCAGAAGAGAGGGAGAAAAGAGGAAAGACGGAAGAAAAAGAAAAAAAGCCATTGAAAGAAAAAGAAAAAAGGAAGAAAAATTACAGGTGAAAATAAAAAGAACTGTGAAACTGAAAAAAAAAAATGTTGAAGCATCAAAAACTCTACATTTGTACTAAGGGGCTACCATCTTTTGTGTATTCCTAAGCTTTAATCTTGATCTAGTAGATTTACCTACCAATCTAACGTTCATAAGTGATACGCTCGTAGAAAAATGCAACTTACAAAATTATGCGTTAATTTTGGAAGCAGTACACAAGAACCTTTTCTATACAGCAGTCAGCTGATCAATTTAAGGTTGGGACACCACAAGAACAACAGCAATGTGATACTATACTTTATCAAATTTTATAACTAAAAAAAAAATCAGAAACACAGTTTAGTTTTGGGGAAGTACGAGATGGTCCAACACTTACAATCGTCGTCTTGAAATTTTCAAAAAAAGAAATGCTGGCAACTTAAAAACAATATCCAAACGACAAATGCACCTGTTGGACCACTCAGAATTTGCGAAATAAACCAGACTTAAGCGTTCACAAAGATTTACAAAAAATCAACACCCAAACAATCCAACTAACTGTACTAATGATAAAGAAAAACCCTGACACAATTTTTATATAAAAACCAACCCCGGACCGGCAGGACCCCTTACATCAATAAAAACACGCAACAAAAGTTCATACGCAGCACTGTCTCCACTTTCCGTTCCCGAGACGCGATTTCTACCTAAGCAACATCTGCGGAGTTCTCCAATCACTTACCACCGCCGGCCTGTTGACTCATCAATTGCGGGATAGACGGTATTGGTGCGGACCTACCTACTGAGCCCGCCGTGGTCGCCCCCTTTTGTTTCAGCATGGTCCAATCGAACGTGTAGTCGTACTGATGATTCAGTGTGCAGAAGAGGATCCGAAACAGCTGCCTGAGGTACATGTAATCGGGCGATTCTTCGAAGCGTAAGCCGCGGCAGTAGTTAAGATACATGGAAAATTCTGCCGGAAAACCCTGAAAAAAATCAAGATATAGCAAAAGACAAAACGCAAGATGGTTTTCGAAACGTACCTTGCAAAGGACCTCTACGGGAGTCGACATTTTCTTCTCACTAATTTTCTCGTACTTCTGTTTCTTATTCGCTGCTTTTAACCCCTGCCAGGGCAAACAGCCCCTGTTGAAGTACATCAGCACGTACCCTAGACTCTCCATGTCGTCCCGCCTCGACTGCTCTATACCTAAATGTGCGTTTATGGACGCGTACCTAGCCGTTCCCGTCAGGTTCTTATCTTCGCGGTATCCGATGTGTAACCTCGTGCGGGCATCCCTATATTTTTTCGCTAACCCAAAGTCTATCAAGAACAATTTGTTACAGTGTCCGCCGATGCCCATTAAGAAATTGTCCGGTTTTATATCTCTGTGTATGAACGACTTGCAGTGGACGTATTCTATGCGACCTATCATCTGGTCGGCCAGCATAAGCACGGTTTTTATCGTGAAACGTCGAGAACAGAAGTTGAATAAGTCTTCTAGGGAGGGCCCCAGCAGGTCCATGACCAGGACGCAGTATTCCTTCTCTTGGCCATAATATCTGGAAGAGAAAGTATTGCAAAAAAGTGAGCAAATCTTAAAACATGTTTTTTTTTTAATAGCAGTGAAGTTGAACCATTAATTATTTCTTTAGGCGACAGTGACAGTGATTCTGAAAGTGATGATTAAGACCTTCATTATTATTGTACTATTATTTTTTTAATAGAAGTAAGAACACGAATCTAATATAGTCAAATGCAGTCTAGTGATGCGGATCTGAATAAATGAATCAAATAAACTTATCCAGAGTTCACAAAAATGTTACGGATGTGAAAATGGCAATGTCAAGCAATAACCGGCATCTTCATCTTTCATCTCCTAATGAAGTTATAATAATTGGATCAATTTCGACGTCCAACGCCTGCTCCCGACGCCACCAGTTCAAAATAAGGTTTTCTGTGTGATTCACCGGCTTTTCCCAATATTCTTGAGATATGTGATTTAAAGAAGTTTCCCAAACTGTTTCTAGGTTCTTGATCGGAACGTAAACCATCTCCAACATGTTTTTCGTAATAAGTTTTTGCGCCTGCCCATATTAATTCAATGGCATTAAACTGGCAATGATATGGAGGCAGGCGCAATACCTCATGACCATGTTCCCTTAATATTTCGTCGACAGCATAAATTTTATCTTTTTTTAATGACTTTGCAATCATCAATAATTCTGATTTTAACAAATTCAGTGAAGGGTTTTGATTTTATTTTTGTAACCATTCAAATATTTCATTTTTTTCCATGAAGAATTTGGTTGCTTATTTAACATTCTAGAACGATATGATGCGTTGTCAAGAACAATTAAAGAAGGTTCATTTAAATTTGGAATTAGCTGTTCTGTTAACCGTTTTTCAAATAAATTTTTGTCCATATAGAGTCCATTAGTGTAACGGCGAAATCAAAGCGCGAAATTTAAAACGCTATCCTAAGAGAATAGTTGGATAAAATTTTTCAATGCATTTTAAATGGAGGTAAGATGACCTTGCATTTCACATTCTATTTTTACCTTTCATCCTGATTTCTTAGCATTAAATCAATATATGGCGATTACTATGAAGCCTTTTTTCGCCGTTTGTCTTGTAAAAGCATTTATTTATGCAGTCATTTTGTTTAAAACTAAAATTCAACAAACTACTGCAATTTACGGCGCGAGAATGTCGGTGATAGAACCGGCGCAGTAGATTATTTAAATGGAGTCGTTAACAACACTAATTTTTAGCACTTTTTCTTCCATTTTACACTTTTTAAATATAAATAAGAACTTAAACCACCTATTAAATAAAAATTAAACAATAAATAACCCCGAGAAATAAACAATTTAGCCTCAAACCCTGTGCAGCAAACGTCAAAATAATCTCCAAGGTTACTGGTCTGGTCTGAACGCGACATACGTTCTTTTCTAATATATACTGTGCTCCGTTTTAAAATATTTCTGAAATTAAGTTGTATTTTAAGTTGTTTTTGAAAATGTAACAGCTGGAAAGAGCAGTCTATATGTCACTTGCAGAATCCCCGCTAAGAAATGCACTGAATTTAAATAATCAGTGTTTAAAATCTATGTCCCATAAGAGCTCCATGTTAAGAATTTTGAAGTAGGATAGCCCGCGAAACTAGTAACATAACCTAACTAATGGACTCTATTGTGGTAGTCCATACTTTTTGATTTTGACGAAAAAATTAAACTATTGCACCAGGTACAAATCCGGAACTAGATCCTGCGTGCGAAATTATGAAACATTTTCCCGATCCACATCCTTTATTGACTTCACCGAATCATCTTACCAAGACTTTGACCCACTGCCGTTCGAAAATATCCACGTATTGTATTGCTACATAAATATTTTTGTTGTCTTCATTATTATTTCACCACCTAAATTCTTATTGCAATTCAATACAAAAACTGCATTCGCTATCAACTTTCTATCAACATCTTATTTTCGGCAAAAATGTCAAAAGCATCATCAGGTGGCCAGAAACAAAACCAAACGTCAAAATTTGAGGTTAGCTGTTAGCAGGACGTTTGTTCTCTTTCACAAATGTACTAGCAACAGAAATGTGGCACCGACCACTGACTTACCAAAACATTTCTTTCCATTATTTATTAATAGAAATTTTCCGCATTTGATATCTGACCTTGTAACCGAATGAATTAGCTTTTCCCTATCTGTTTATCTCGCTAGATACTGAAAAAATAGATTGCTGGGAATTAATAGAATATGATTCAATAAAAATGAATTAACGAAACGTGAGAATGATGGAAATAGTGGTGTGTTCATCGTAACATTTTCTTGTAGTTTGATGCATAATGGGGGGTTCAGTGAGCACTGGTCAAGACAATGACGATCTCGTAGACAAACTGCTCGAGGCAAAATTCATTAAAACACCGACAGTAGAGAGAGTGTTCCGAGCTGTCGATAGAGCGGAATATTTCTTACCACCAGCCCGTAAGAATGCATATAAAGATTTAATGTGGAAGAGTGGAAATTTGCATATATCCGCACCTTGTATTTATAGTGAAGTCATGGAGGGATTATGTTTAAAGCCAGGATTAAGTTTTTTAAATCTCGGTTCCGGAACTGGATATTTTAGTACGATGGCTGGTTTAATCCTGGGCAGCAAGGGGGTCAATCACGGGTATGAGATATTTGAGGATGTTATAGACTATGCGAATCGAAAGTTACAAATTTTTAAAAAGTATTCTGGGGCAATAGACGAGTTCGATTTTTGCGAACCAAAATTTATGCAAGGAAATTTTTTGTGCCTCACTAGTGATGACGTTCGCCAGTATGACCGCGTCTATTGCGGCGCTGAATGCCCCGAAGATTTCGAGAAGCACATTCGAAATTTACTCAAAGTAGGCGGCATCTTAGTCGTACTATTAAGCAACCACTTATTCCAAATTAAACGTACTTCTCTCAACAGTTTCGATGTACAGCCTTTGTTATGGGCTTCTTTTGCAACTCTTACTCCCGTATGCGAAACTATATCCGACAGTATGGACGAAACGATTAAATCGTGTAAGTATTGGAACGCCATCTTTTGCACAGCTTTGTATATGTATCTTTTTAGTTGCATACAAGCCGCCATTGCTACTAGAGATGTGCAGAACAGCCATGAGGAACCTGCTGCGCACGAGCATCGAAGAAGAACACCCACAAATAAAAACAGAAGCAGTTACTCAGAATAAAGGACCACAAAAACTCCATCAGTCGCGCTATATGGTTGTACCGATTGATGAAGAATCAAATGCAGACGGTGCATCAACTGGAGCAACTTCGGCAGTTAGTTTGGGTAGTGTGGAAAAGGGAAGGGTGATCAAAGACGAAATGCAGATGATACAGAGTGCTTACACAAAGCATATGCGAAGGAAGATTCAAGAGTTACCATTACCATCTAGTTTGAAGAATTATCTGAATTTCTATAGGGAATTTTAGATGTTTTTATTATTTTCAAAATTAAAAAACAGTTCTAATTACTTACTTTACCCACTGGGTAGTGGGTACCTTAGCCAGATAAACTATTCAGTAGGCGGGATGGTGGGAAAGCCCAGAGCACCCATCTAATGATTACCACTACAACAGATATCACACTGATTAAATCCAACCATATATCTCTGCTTCGTGATAAAGGCGATAACTGTTTAAGGAGAACGCCAATAGACATTAAAGAACAAAATTTTAACCACCACGGTTTGATTGGTGTCAGTAATAAATTATAATAAATACATTTTTCATCTCGATAAAGAATCTAAACACTTTTTATTTACGATTAATACGGATGGTAACCAATCTCATTTTGTACCATGATTAATTTAATAATGCTTCGAAAGATTTAAATAAATCTTGATGTCTTAACTTTATTTGTGTCTATTATTAACATCCTCGCTTGTGATTCTTCCTTATCAAAGTACTTAATTCATATTTAATTTTCAAAATTCCTTTACATCTATCAAAATCTTCAAAGAAATATAAGGATATGCATTTTAGGCAAAAAATATCTTACACAACCTTACAGAATTAATTAAGTAATCCTAAAATGCAAACAAATGCAGGGTGCTCCATTAAAAAACATAAGTTGGGTGCTGTGCAGAAGAAATGGGACAACCTGTATAAACGGAAATAATTGGAGAACGAAAAATAAGGAGGTCTCATATAACTTTTTCTCTAAAATGCAATTGGTGTGTACCAGACTAAAGCGTCCACTATCTTTTTCGGGAAGACCTGCTAGAATTACGACTTTACGAATAAAATATTTTTTATCAAATCATATGTGCAAAATCTCAATACATAAAATATTTTAACTTTTCTTAAAATCACTCCCATCGAGATATGTAATTGGTGGTGGGGCGTGGGGGGTATGTTTCTCCGAGATCCCAAAAAAGAAGGGAATCATGTTATCATCAAAATGGTAGGTATTGAAAAACATGCAAATATCGATTGATTCAACCGTTTCAAAATGGTGATGGTAATCAAAAACGAAGGAAAAAACGGGTCAATAAAACGAAAAATTAAAAATTCACAGACCTCGCATCTTACGCAAGTATCATAGGCGTATTGAAAATACCGACACAACTGCTCGGTTTCTAAGATGTCCAACAAAAGTGATCTGTGCCGTTTCAAGATGGTATATTATTGATACAATAAAATAAAATAAATGATTTGTGAAAGCACAAGGCACATAGTCAAACTGACGCAATACATAACAAAATATTAACGCATCCGTTTTGTACTCTTTGGACTTAATTCCAACGCTGTACTCGCGCTCGCCGTACCTTAGTTTACATCTGTCTAGCGCTCTGATATTATTAAGCGGCCTCGACTGCGCGCGTCGCCGACAGAATCTGTCGCATGTCGATACATTTTTTGTAAGATGAGTCCCATATACACACGCGCCCAGAAGTATTTTCAATACTAAACGCATCTGGAACAGTGGAAACACATGATTAAACGTCAAAATCCAATGACACAGATTCGCTCATCTGTTCCAGCGTTCGCGGGCTCTTTCATCGATTTTTTTAATGACACTATCAGGTGCGGCCCCATTCAACTTAATATCCCAATACACCCCCACAAATAGAAAGAAAAAGAGACAGACTTGCAGGTCATTCACGAAACCTGTATAGATTTTTTTTATCATTCGTGTTTGTATACAACTTGTTCCTATTTCGTTTTTTACCGAAAATAGTGTGCTGTGCATCACCACGGGCACGGCGACTTTGATGCAGAGTTTAGTGACCTCGCGACATAACAGAAAACCGACACTGCTAACTGCGAACCATACGAGTGCAACACATTTTCCCCTAGCGACAACGGCGCGACGGAAAAACAAACAAATCAAAACAAACGAAATTTGCACTAGGCATTCGATGTATGTACTCTCCAATAACTGGAAACACCCCGTATATTACATTACGTAAAACGGATGTTTAATAAACAATTCCCATGCTTTAATAATGAACAAACAAAATCAATTGTTCAAAGTCTGAACGGACAGATTACGTCAAACGGCGGCATTACTTTGTTTTTCAATTTTGAATTTATAATGGGGATTATAAAGGTATGTTTAAATTCTGTATTTTTACAGGATTTGGTACTCATCAATATGCCGTTGAGAGACCTGACACATAAGCGTATAAGCGAGCCCCCTTTGGTGGCCCTCGAATTTGCGTAACGTAAAAATAACGTTCGATTTTCTTGATTCATTTTCATAACAAAATTAACGGTTTAATTGTCGAATATCGTGACCTACTTTATTTGAAATTAGCATAGCATTAATTTAGTGTCTCCGTTTAGGTTTCAATTTTATTTATAGAAATCAAGTGCGCTCAATGGCATAAACAGATCTGGATACTTTCTCAATTTCTCTATTATTTAAAGTGTCCCAGATCTCGCTCTTTTGTTTATTCACATGCAAATAAAATCGATTCTGAAAAAAATAGATCAAACTTCTAAAAACAGAAAAAATCCGCCAATTTTTATTTCAAATAAAACTAGGGTACATGCTTCACCTGGTACGTTATTTATTATTTAATTTTAGTTTTGGGCCAAATTTTATTATGTTCATACAGAAATACGTCGAAATTTAACGGATTTGGGAATTTATACAGGGCGAGTCACAAAAAACTGAAGGCAACCATAGCAATATTATCCGTTTTACGTTTTAGCGAAAAAACGAGCGAAAAATCTCACAGAAAACTGTCCCATATTCGTGATGTGCCGTTGTCAAACACATTCACATATAATGAATGTGTCACAAAAAATGACACCACGCGAAAAAAATTTTGTTATTAACCTGACTTCATTATTGAATTGTTCCAAATGAAAAGCATTGTTATGACAAGAGTTATTTCTTATTTATGTGTACTTATTCTGAATTCTTGCGCTGACCAGACCAATTTTTTTCATAAATAGAGTTCTGCAATTTTAAATTACATGCAAAAGTAAGTGAATTTTCTTAAAGCTTCACTGTCTTTATAAAGGCCAATGATTGAGGCATAGTTTGCATGAACAGTTTGGTCTAATTTTTTGGGTGTAATCCAAAAATAAAATAAAAATTAGGGGGTGCCATTTAAAAGAAATGAGTTTCTGACTTAAGTTGTAGAAAAGAGGCATACAAAATCTTACAACCTGTTTATCATTAGACTTAAAAATTCGGTATTACAGCCTCAGTAAAATTAGGTCATTTTTACATGAAAAAAGAATGAAAAAATAACACATTCTATATAAAAAAACAAAGTTACATACCTATCGTACCATAGAACACGAGCACCCTGTATACTTTTAAATAATTTTGGGAAATATTGAAGTTAAATCCAAGCAACTTTTGTATGAAACATATTTTCGTAACTCTGCAAACAGAGGCCCTATTCAATGAGGGCAGAATAAGTGGTCACCCTGTATAATATGAATTTGCATAAATTTCTACAATTCTCTGAACAGGGATATGTTAAAAAGAACATTTTTCTTTGTCTACTGTCAGGAGACCTAGGGAGATATCAAATTATATTATTGTTAGGCAAACATTTAGAAATCAAATTAGGGACTGCAGAGATTTTATTCAGGAGCAGATATACGTAGACAGTGATCACAACAATAGTTTAGATTCTGCAGCTAGATACTTTGGGTCGTCAACAGAAATGAAAGTAGAAAACCCTGGATAACAAATAATATTACTGTGACTCTAATAGAGGAGAGGCGAACATATAAAAATAGGCTAGATGAAGGAGGGAAACCAAGGATGTAAGGCGGTAAAGTGGGAAATTATTCGGAAATGCAGGAAAGCGAAAGAACAATGTATTGATAATAAATGCAAAGAAGCATATAAAACAATTAGATGAGATATTGTAGAAAATTGTATACACCCAGATTTTAGACTATGTAATAATGTAATACAAATGAATAATATTTTAACAGATTTCCAATCGGTATTTAAGTCTAGTTGTGAAACTGCTCTTCAATTTGTTATCAATGAATGCAAGGGTAAGAGGGTTAGTATCGGCATTGTTTAAACAATGGTATCGGCAGTTTTTACAGACTTAAAAAGTTTTTAAAACTAGTGATAGAGTCGACTGTTACAGCACTAAGTACTACGCAATAGTGTTGCCATATGTTTGCTGTTGTGTGTCCCAAATAAGCCGAAAGAATAAATTTTCTAAGAAATCAATAGTTTTTCTTTGAAATTTTATACATGGGCATGTGGTCATGTAATTGCTAATACCCTGTAAAATATTTTTTATTATTCAACAACCTACGCCTAAATATTCATACTTCAACCCATCAAAACTTTGCTACAGATGTATACAGGGCGATGTTTATTCAGGTAACATGAGTCATTTGTCGAGATACAGAATATAGGTTACTGCAGATAATACACTGCTGGACAAAAAAATTGGGACACTCAGAATTTTAGTGAATAAAAAAACAATGGGCGGGGTTGAAATTATATTTAACTATATTCTTTTCAGCTTAACAATAAATAAAAACAAGAAACAAACTGATTCATCAACAAAAACCTAACAAAAGTATTTTTTAGAGATCAACTGTTACTTAAGAACTTAAAAAAACCAACAAACAAAATTATTAACAGGAAAAGCACACCAGGAGAACCAAATTAATAATGAGTGTTACCACCAAGAACTCTTATTACTTCCATTAAACGTTGTGGCATACTCTGAATGAGGCTATCAATAAATTCTTGGGGTATTTGTTCCCATTCTTCTTGAAGCGCCATCCTTAAGCCATTTAATGTTTCTGGTAGGGGTTGCCGACGTCTAATCCTTTTCCCAAGCTGATCCCACAGATGTTCAATGGGATTCAGGTCTGGATTATTGGCTGGTCATGGTAAACGTCCAATACCAACCTCTTCACGGTACTCTGTAACAATTCTTGCTGTGTGTGAGCGGGCGTTGTCATCCATAAACACAAAATCGTCTTCTATAAATGGCATATAAGGTGTGAAATGGAGTTCCAGGCACTCGACAATGTACCGGTGTGCAGTCATTGTTCCATTCTCAATGAAAACCCCGGAAAACCCATTCTGTGTGAGCCCCCAGAGATATTCCTGCCCACATCATAATGCTACCACCATTGAAACTGACCCTGGGAAATATGCAGCATTGACTGTACCGCTCCCCTAGTCTTCACCACACCTTTTCATGCCCGTCTGGTGACCTGACGCTAATTCTTGACTCGTCCAAGGAGAGCATGTTCTTCCATTGACGTTCGTCCCAATTTACATATTGCCATGCAAACGCAAGTCGTGCTCTGCGATGTTCTACGGTCAACAGGCGAACCGTAGCTGGCTTTCTTGAAGTCAAACCATATTCGTTTAGCCTTCTTCGAACTGTTCTGACTGAAACTGTCACTCCTCGAACATCGGCTAAACGTCCAGCAAGAATAGGTGATGGCAATGCTCGATCGCGCAGCGCAGCAATATGGAGAGAACGGTCAACTGTGTTACGGGGTATATTCAGCACTTGAGCAATGTACCGCACACTTCGGCCATCATGGCTTAAAGCAACAATTTGTGAACAAATTTCGGAGCGCCTTGCATGGAAAATGTTGACGTTTACAAATGAAATGTCACCAAAAAAACAATAGAAAATAGAGAGCAGCCCAATAAGTTAAAAGATTTTGATGTTTCAATAAAGATGCATGAAGAGTCAAAATGCTGATTTTGCTGTTTAAATTTACAAAAGGTGAAATATTCAGCTAAAAGTTTCTTTTTCCTCACTAGTAGGGCAATCGTTAATTATTTGCGTAAGTTATGTTGCATAAAAATATTGTAGGGCCTCAAAATAAAAATAAAAACAGGTGTCCCGTTTTTTTTTGTCCGGCAGTGTAGATAAAACAAATCTGAGAAATTGCAGAGCCATTACATTACCTTGCAAAAACAAAAAGATAAAAATAGTACACGTGTCACCTACACAGAAATTTTAAGCGCACAATTTACTTTACTTTTAGAAAACTATCGATAATGGCAATAATTTATGAATTCAATACCTGTACTTGCACCTACATTATTATTATAGTCACTGAACGGCAGCTATATAAACATCACATTCAATAAATTGCGTACCTACTTTAATTTGGCATTTAAAACACTTGGTATGATGATAATTTTCATTAATTTGACTTACCTAACTTGCGGTATTCCAACTCCTCCGTTGAGAATTTTATACAATTTACTCTCATATAAAAGTTGAGGGTGTTTAGCTCTAATTGACTCCAATTTAACAGCTACCTCCTGAAAGCGAAAAGAAACATTTGTAGTGTACACTTCCGCAGGGAAAAGAAATTACTAGTTTTATCAAACGATTGCTTAAAAAAGTTGTAACACTACCCTTAAATAATGTAAGCTGTAAACTAGGCTTAAGATTAACTTGATATCAGAACCTCCGCCAAAAACTACGCATGCACGTCATGGCTGTTCGAATAAATCGTTTACTGATAAACAGGTTCCATTTGAGACTCGATTTGAGATTTCATAGGTAGTTGGGTTAACTAAATTCCCTCTTTGATATTGACCTCTGTTTTGATCAGCAATGTAGAAGTTTTGTAAAATTGTACAACTGAAGCGCAACACAAGAAACATTTGTCCTTGAATTGCACCAAATACTAGACAAGAGCTCACTAATTAGCATCGAAGAATAGGAAACTTTTCATTCATAATCCTTTGTGTAAAATTATTAACTATAAATAAAAACTGCCATCATCAGAATTGTGAAATATCGTGATATCCTGGTGGGTCTAACCTACTTTTAAATTTCGCCGCAAATTAATAAGTTAGTAGCAGAAAATAATGGGTGAATATTCCTGGAAATAAACCGTTTATTTAATTCTATGATTCACACAAAATTAGCGTTAAAATATCCAGCAAAATGCGTAATAAATCCTATGTAGTGAATTTGAACACTATGGCGGACACAAAAGCAGGAATGTGTCAATCTGTCAAAGCAGTCACGCAAAAGACGTTTACATCGTCAATTTCCTATTTCCTCGAATTGCTCAGAAATAACTTCGTTACAAAAAGATATTCACCTCCCCATTTGTAATGTTGATGGCCAAATAAATGTCACCAAAAGAACCACTACCGATTTTGCGAACGAAACGGTATCTTCCACCAACTATGTATTCCTTCGGAAGCGATGCCATTTTAATTTAAAAACTGTCTTTTCTACGATAAAATTATACAATTTAGAATGCCAGAGACACAACTATTTTTGTGCACAATTAATTAGCACTTGTTCTTCCAACACACCGACATTTCTCGATTTCTCTGACTGCTGGGCTCGAAACAGTGTTGCTTCCACTGAAATAAATGTATTTCTGTGGTTGCTCCTACTCAGTGTTGCCAGATTGTGAAAATGTGATTACCAGAAAATAATTAAGAAATTACCAGATTTAGCGAAAATTTACCAGAAACTCCAAAATACGCCAACATTCAAAAACTTTATTACAATATATTATCTATACAAGGTATTATTCAATACAGAAACTTTCAAATAATAATTATTGGATGTTCAAGCTCAGATTCGGTTTCAAAACTTACATCATGATTTTCATCTCCTTTTATATTTTTGTACAATATTTCGGAATTTTGTGTTAATTAGTGTATTCCAGATCGTTTTTTCATTAGGTGATAATTTTATTCAGTTTTCTGAATCTTTCACACATTTAGAGGTTAGTAGAAGACCATTAAGAGTCCGGCAAAACTCTTTAAAATGAACCCAAAAACTGACTTCGTAGTGCTATGCTCATTTCTAAACGGTGAAAATTGAAGTGTTGAATTTTTGACAGTTCATAAACGAAAGTTTATTTTATGTTTCCATTGAAAGAAAATTTAAAAATTTTATCTTAGAAAGTGTCAGTTCACTCATGAAATTGACCAACTTCACGCGTGCATAGTGCCAAGAGATTTACAGTTTTCGAAAAATTGTTTCAATGGCGACATAAAGTATACCTTCTTCTACCATAATCAGGCTTTCGTGTTGCTAAATTTACTAGGATGAAGGTGTAATCATGGTAGAGCGAGAGCGCTGCAAACGCAAAATATGGCTTGGTATGTGCTGCCGCCCGGTGTCGACTGAGCGTAAACTCAGAGCGGCGTTGTCTCATTTACTAGGTACCGAACGCGCGGGCTTTGAATGTGCGTTGTTTTTGTGTCCATAAATGTGTTTAGCGCGACGGTGTTGCAACACAGCTGATAGTTTGCTCCGATTTCTAACGGATACCTCACCGACCCGATGCCCCGCCGGTGTAACTTTTGATCTGCTTTGCCGGACTCTTAAACCATATACCTATTACATTAATGCAAACAACTCCCCATTCCTTGCATGTGCAGAAAGCGTCGTAGAGAAAAGGCGATAGAAATAGTATATTCCACTTCGTCGTTTACATTTGTTAGATGCATACCAAGCATGCGCAAGTAGATACGTTCGGTGGACGGTTGCGACTTATGCAGATTTTGTATACATCTGTCTCTTAATGTCTACGACGCTTTCGGAGCGTAATGCAGATCCACTGCCATTAACCGTCTGGGAAATTCATTTATGGGAGATAACTCCTGCTCCGGCCGACGGTCCCCTGAAATTTTGTTCCAATACGGTCGGACTTGCACATTACTTAATGTCGGTAAAATGACGTTTAAGTATATCGTTAAAGGGTATTCATGCTAACGGTCTTGGTGGGTGTGAGGGTATCGTACAGAACTGCTATTTCGTTCTCCTGCGGCTAGGCGAGTTCTGATCCCGTAGAGGATTGATATAGTTTGCTTGTTTTTATCATCATCTTTTTTCCAAAAAATGCGTGTATCTGGTGCGAGGACAACTAAATGGTATGTTTCAAAAATGCGTACTCTCAGCTTTAGTTTTTTTACACCTCCAAAATGCAAATTGTGTTGACATTCTGTAATACGCATGCCCGACCGTGTTCGAACAAAATTTCAGGGGACCGTCGGCCGGAGCAGTAGTCACTCCCTTCTCCCTTCATTTATTCCGTGTTTTGGTTTTCATTAAGTTCACCTCACAAAAAATGCATGCATATGTCGCAAAATGTAGTATTTCCCTCTACTGCTAACTAGATGTCGCCAAATGTATATTAAAGTTTGTAAAATTGAAGAGTGTATTATGTGCTTAGGGCATTTGGTATGAATATGAAACGAATAACGGAATATGTAATTCTTTTTCAATTATTTAATAGAAAAAAATGTCATTTCCAAAAAAATACCGTATATTACCAGAGACTCATTACCAGTTACCAGATAAAATCCCAAATGACCGTAGATCCTGGTAATTACCAGACATCTGACAACACTGCTCCTACTCCTTCCCCTCACTCCTCACGATTTCGTACTGCCATCTACCAGGGGGGTGTGTGTAACTGTTGAAATGAAAGTCTATAGAGCTTAGAGGAGGGAAGAAGAGGGGGAATAACAAAGCAGGTGTTCCTGTTACCATTCGGCACCAAAAAAGGGGCGTAACCTAAACTTCTTAGTCTCTTTACGCCGAGAATTGAACGAAAATTCTTAAAATGATATGACTAATTGCGCTATTTCAAACGCTGCTTTCCTTATTTTGAGTTAAATTACATGAATTCTCAACAGTAACCTAGTTTCATCACTTTGTTTGGCACCAAACATGCTCAAATTTTGGTAACACTCATATGCACGGCAAAGATCGGGCGTTGCGAATCCATACTCTTCCCTCAAATAAGCTCAATGATGTCCATGGTGTGATGTACATGGTGGTGACTTTTATTGCTGTGAGATGGCGATCGCGATAAAACCAGAGAGCAGAGATATCTCTGTTTTAATGCATTTTTTTTTGTTATGTTTTTGGTTTATGAGAATATAATTATTTATAAGTCACTTGACGCGATTTGCACTAATAGAAATTAAAAATTTGCTTGGTTACATAGCTATCACAGCGATAGTAAAAAACAAAAAATCTATCACCTCATTTTGGTCCATTGTTAGGATATTATTATTCAGACTTGGTTTAGTATAAAGGATGGTTGGCCATTACGCAGCTTTTGGGGGGCACTGGTATGGGACATTTTGTCGCGAACGACTGTATTTTTCTAAAATCGCTGGTATGGATAACTAGAGGGGAGGATGCCAATCGCCGCTATTCCACAATGTAAATCGCGTGGTATCGTTCTTAGCTATGTCAATTTGAAGCCGCCAGATGTCAACTGGATCGTTAGGGCCTCGTTTTTATTAAGAGTTAAACGGGGCGACCGAGAATTTTGTTCAATATTTCTGAATATAAGGCAATAAAATTGTTCCAAAAATTTCTGTGGAAGCTTTAGTCATAAAGGAGTGGTATAACATATTTTTTGTAAGATTTATTTTTATTTTCGCAAAAATTTTGTGTTGAAATCTCACAGCAATAATTTAGGTTATGCTCGGATGTCAAACGTCAAATCTTAATTCTTAGTTCAAGTAGGATAAACTTGTTTAAATCTCAAAGGTAAATTAAATATAACACTGAAAATACAAGTGGTTGGTACCTACCTTTATTGCAGAACTTAGTTTAATTTCAACTATTTATTTATACGGCTAAGGATGATTAGTGACGGCTGACAAAATTATAAGTAAAGTGTGTCAGAGTTGCATTTTTTATCATTTTATGGCTGATGACTACAAGACACTTCGAATTTTACGGCACTGTGTCCGTGGTTGTATCATTTTGATCCGTTTTCTATTTGGTATTAAAACTGAGGTAATAAGTTTGTAATTTTTAAATACCTGTTATAAGCGAATTCAATGTCAATAAAACATTTTGCCCCTTGATGCCACAAATTATTTGATGTAAGTCTGTTCTTTATTTCGTGAATAAAACGTAAAAAATACAAAAATGTAAACCTTAACTATCTCGTAAACTACCTTAAAGCAAACCGCCAGATTGACAGATGATTAAAACAAGGGAGTTGTCAAAAACTCAAACTAGTGACATAGCGCGTAATTCAAATTTGTAAGAGCTTTATTCTTAAAAAATTAAAATTCCAGGTTCAGAAACTTGATTCTTGAAATCGATCTTCTTCGAGTACCTTATTTTAGACAACTCATTAAAACATTTCCGCCTACCCTTTTGATTTTCTCGTAGAAATGTTAATTTATGTTTGATACTTCCATAAGATCCTATAATAAAATCAAGGCCCTGCTGTTGTGCGCGCCTCTGGTATGAAACGAGGAACTTCAAATAAGCTGGAAAACATGGCCAACTTTATGGCTCTCGTTTACAAACCTCTCCTATAGGTAACCATAAACGCTGGTTACCGTCAGCCGTCAACGACATAGTAGGAATTTGCTGTCAAACTTTGTGGAAGACCAAAATTTTTGGTTGAATTTGAATGTTGTTAATTACAGTGTTCGTTAAAAAAATTTGCTTGAAGAAATTCAACAACTTCGAGATGCCCTTTTAAACCTCGTTTTAAACTTATCTGAAAAATGTTCTGCACTAGAAAATCGAAATAATACATTATTGGGTGAAAATGAAAAACTTAAATGTGAAGTAGTATACGAAAACGGTTGTTTAAAAGCCAAAATGAAAGTTTAAAAAAATGATTATCGTATTTTAAAACAAAAGAGTGGTAGTCTGAAATTTTGCTGTAGAAATATTTCGCAGGATGAGAAACAGTTACGGTTTTATACAGGTTTTCAGAATATTCAAAAGTATATAATATTTTCCAAGTTTGTTGAAGAACAGTACAATTACAAAATAAGGAAAACAATTCCCTGCCATCATGCTTGCCATACAGTGATCAGCTTTTTCTATTTTTATGTAGACTAAGGGTGGGACCAGTGCTGCCGCTCCTGCCTTGATTTCCGTACCGACTTTTCGTTCCAAAACGTACTGAATCCCCACCCTTTCGTACTGACCGGCGCGAAATTTAAATGAAACAAAGCCTAGCGTTTCTCCATTTATTAAAAAAAAGTTTTAACAGTATAAAAAAAATTGTTGTTCAAATAACAAATAAAACACAACTGTAAAACACAAAATAAACAAAAAATTCAAAAATTCTCAAGGCCACTATTATAAAACATAATATGAATACTAATCTGTCAAAATACATATTTATTAAATATAATCAATATCTACTCCAAGTAGTCCAAGAGGCCGCTGCAAAATTATGCACCCATTTGTTAACGGAATGGAATGTGCGGCAAAGGCATGTAAAAACATCATACTCAACGGAACGGCACCCGTGCCGGATACCATTTGGTGCAAAAAGGTAAAAATAATGGCACTTCCGATACGGAAATTTGCGTAAAATTGCGCGATTTGTTAACGAGATGAAAGTTGTGCCATCTTGTAGCCTGCGATTAATTGAATTGAAATCGGTACCAGTGCCATCTTTTACCCTAGGGCAAATCCCTGGCACGGCGACATTTTTGCAGCCCGTAACTTGGACAAATTCCCGTCGTGTGTTAAAGACTTGAAATTAAGTTCAATGGAAAGGGCATTATGTCCCTTTTATGAATATCCAAGCGTGCCGCGATTCAAAACAGTCTAAGCAGGGGGCACGGCCCGATTTATAACGCGCTACGCGGCGTCATTTTCAGGGAATTCGGCAGCCGGCGGCGGCGCACACGAGTTTTTAACATTGGAAATGTTTTTATTTTCGTAGTATAGGCCCGAAATTCAGCAAGTGTGTCGCGCTTTGCATTTGCAGCATGATTTGATAGCGAAAGTTTACTGAAAAGAACGTAAGCCGGAATGCAATTCAGCCATCTGCTTTTATTTACCATCCTTTGACTGTTTTGAATCGCGGCACGTTTGGATATTTGTACAGGAGACATAATGCACTTTCCATTGAACTTTATTTCAAGTCGTTAACACATGACGGGAGTTTGTTCGAGTTACGGGCTGCAAAAATGTCGCCGTGCCGGGGATTTGCCCTAGGGTAAAAGATGGCACGGGTACCGATTTCAATTCAATTAATCGCAGGCTACAAGATAGCACAACTTTCATCACGTTAACAAATCGCGCAATTTTCCGCAAATTTCCGTACCGGAAGTGCCATTGTTTTTACTTTTTTGCACCAAATGGTGACCGGCACGGGTGCTGTTCCGTTGAGTACGATGTTTTTACATGCCTTTGCCGCACATTCTATTTCGTTAACAGATGGGTGCATAATTTTGCAGCGGACTCTCGGACTAGTAGGTTGACTTTCGATCTAGGTAAATTATATTTTTGTTTGTTTTTAAACATTTAGCACTGGTTGGGTTATCACTACGAATGCCATATGGACATTTAATTTCTATCACTAAATTTAATGGAAAACTAATTCCATCCGGGCTGGAAGCAATGAAATTGTGGGTGTGACTTATCCAAATTCCAGATTCTTGGATTACGTTGTTTGTTATTTTACAATACTGCTTCCTTGCAATAGCTTCACGTTGTCTACCCCACCGTAAAGGCTTTAGAAATGTGAGTTTTTTATCGACTATTATATTTTTTAAAGCAGGCCCAGATTTAAAATTCCCAGAGCAAACTGTTTTAATGGCATAACCCATTATCGACCCTGTAATTCGGCTTCTTCTAAGTGTCTGCCACAAATTCGATTTATATTGAGAACGTGTTTTTTCCTCAATGATCAAGCGATCATTAACACACACTGTGTTAACACACTGTGTTAATGTCATTGATAACAATGTTAAAACAAAAGTCTGATGTGTAATAAGCATGATCATTTAAATATGCTTCAACATTAACCCTTCTTGACTCTAAAATTGCACTGTTGATTCCAAAAGTGCTTAGTAAGTTTTGCATGCGTTGTGTCTGCTCATCACATAAATGGTTGGATGCCTTGGATTTTTTGCCACCAACGTCATCTACTGACATAAAACTGACACCCCTTCCTGGCACGTTCTCTCTAGGTTTATTCCAAGTCACGGGTTCACTGGTACACGAGACATATTCTTGACATTTCCCTACAAAAATTAGAGATATGTTTATTAGTATCCCATAACACTTAAAAACATTTTTTGATAGTAGTTAAAATGATAATAAATTTCATACCAGTTATACAAAAATGCTCCAGAGAAAAACACACAGCAGCAACATGTTTACAAGCTGCACTCCATCCATAACCGGCTGGGCATGTACAAGTTGCTTGTACTACACTGCAACAGCTACTTTTTTCACAGCTAGTAACAATTTGTACTTTATAATCCAAGTTTTTTTTCTGTTCGGCTGAACAAATAGATTTTAAAAAATATTCATTGTAAATTTTGCAAACAATTGTATTTTTTACAAAAAGTTTCATTGCAAGAATGCGTCTTTTTTCTGAATTTAGCTTCAGAAACCACTCGTCTATAGCAGAAATATTTATCAAATCCCTAAAATTACCATCGCAGTCTCGTATACTTGTATAAGTACTCGTTGGAAATTGTAAAGAAGCTTCAGGTTGCACCACTTCAACTTTACATAATATGTGACCAAGATCGTTGTTATTCCATACATCAAGTCTATGAGTATGTATACACGCAGCATTAAAGACACCTTTAATAAAGGCTCCTCTAAATAACGGAATTTGTATAAGGCGTATACACAAGATAGGCAGATTTACGTTGTTAAAGTAACTTACTTTAACTAACTGCTAACTGAAGTAGTTCACCAATGGTAGTAACTTTTTGCTTTATATATTTTCCAACTAGCTTCGCTTGATTGGATTAGTGATAGCTGATAGACCTGCTAAACGTAAATAAATATTTTGTTAGGCCTATATATTATTTTTATTTATTTAGTGTGCAATATAATTATACATGTTAGGGAATCTCAGAGACTCATGTCTCACTCTAGAAATTTTCTATAAATTCCGCCCATTCATTCCAAAATGTCTTCTATCAAAACTTGCCTCCTGTCAAACTCTTCAAAATTATTAATTTTCTCCAATTTAAATTAGACCTTTCTCGTTAGGCATATGAATACACTTGTATCCAAATATTGAATTATTTTCTCAGTACTACACAGCAGTATGTCAAAACCAAAGTGTCAAGCAAAAAAAGGCGATTTTTATCCTAAACTGTCAACAGCATGTAACCAAAGAAACCTTAAGGCCCGGTTTTTCAAAGAATCCAACACCGCGTTAAGTCTGACACCGGTTTCGTTGCTATGATACAACCAATCAGAAAGCCGGTATCATAGCAACAAAGCCGGTGCCAGACTTAACGCGGTGTTGGATTCTTTGAAAAACCGGGCCTAAAAGTACTAAAACGCAACTCCATTATGCAAATACCCCTATACACAGAATTTAAAGGCACCGTTGTTAATGCAACGGCTGTTGGGAAACAGACGTTGCATTATTTACGCTGCCTTTACTAAGGACGGTTTTGGTCCATATACACGTAGGTTAACAACTCCTTTAGTAAAGGTGCTTTTAATAAAGGTTACGTTATCGCTGCATGTATACATACTCCATGTAATTTTAAAATGTTATTTTCAGATTACAAAACCTTTGCTGTAATTCCAACTTGCTTCCACATGTTTTGGCTCCTACTTCTTTTAAGAGTGCTTTCAATTCCTTCACACTTTTATTTACATACCTACATGTTTTCTAAAAAACATACCAATTATTTCGTTTTTGGCTATTACTTTATTAACAACATGCTCAAAATAAGCAAAACTTCATCTAGATTTCGTAATTTGCATGTTTTTATAATTGTGCTGATACTAAAATAACACAGGGAAACGTAATTTACGTATTATTTATGAATTTAAATATTATGCTACAATATTTGAACAATTTACCTGCGTTTAACTTAATTTTGACCTCAAACCTTCAAAATTCACTTCGAAACGGGTAGGTAAAACTTTGAGGTTAGGATTAGGATACATCAACTCGATCGCACCGCCTCTGACGGATATTGCGTAACACTCCTTCGGTTTCTGAGGACCTGATACTAAGTCTGAGATTAGCGAACAGAAAACGCCATGTGCACGCCAATCTAACGACAGGAATTTTGGCCAAAATGTCTCAGTACTACGCATGATCGTATTATTAAATCCCCCTTCAATATAAGGAGTTCGTTTTGAATTTAGATACTTCTGGACTTAACTCCTTTTGAAACAGCAAATTCTCGTCTGATATCAGGTATTCAGAAAGCAGAAGAGGTAAATGACGGTAAGATTCCTTTTTTCTTCGAACGTCAATATGTGAAGCAATCTACTTCCACTAAAGATAACTGCCGATAACGTAGTTCAGCTATTTTAATATAGGTTGTGGTGGTGTTCATCAAGAAACAGAAAGGAGTCTATGAATGTTATTTGAGAAAAGTAGGTGTCAATTAATTAAAAAATTTGTATAAAACTGTTCAATATAATTATATTCTTAAAACAAACTGTGTTTAGTGAACCTCTAAAGCGCCACGCAAGGTACAGTGGCTTTATAGTCTTATAAAGCCACTGTAACGCAAGGTTTCATCCCCCCGTCATCTATTGGTGGCTAGCTGGAACTGTGCTTTGCAATTTGTGCGTTTTTGAAATTTTCGGTTATAACAATTTATCTCAGAAGCAACTACAACATTTCACTGGTTTTAACGAAAAGCAATTCAATTGTTTTTGTACCTTTTTAAATGTTACAAAACCACACAATTACGCATTTAAAACAGGTTTATCAAAAGATCATCTACTTATAACGTTGATGAAGTATCGGCAAAACTATGACTATTTATGTCTTAGCAATATGTTTAATATATCACGATGTACAGTAAGGAAAATATTTTATTTCTGGACTTCAGTCATATACAATACATTAAAAATGGTTGATTTTTGGAAAATTAAAGAGAAAATGTCAGAACTCCTACGATATTGTTATTGATTCAACTGAAATGCCGGTTGCAAAAAGCTCAGATCCTATAATACAACAAGCTACCTATTCGACCTATTATTCTACCACTTTCAAAATATTAGTGGGTATAACAGAAGAGGGGCAGTTATTTTCATTTCGGATGCATACGGTGGGTCTACCGCAGTGATTGGAAACTGGTGCAAGAGTGTAGGTTTTTGGAAAGATTGAGTTCAGGAGAGTATTTATTGGTAGATCGAGATTTCGACATATCAGATCTTCTAGATATGAAACAAGTGCACCTAAATATACCACCGTTTATGAATGGTCGTAAACAACTAGGTATCTGAAATTGATGTGGCAAAAACAAGGGCTATAGCAAACAGAAGAATTTTCATTGAACAGATCAATGCACAGGCAAAAATTAACAAAATATTAAAACAAAGACTGCCAATATCTTTGTGGTCAGTAGCAAATAAAATTTATTTTAATTGTTTCACGCTTTGTAATTTTAAGGACAGCATTTTAATTGATACTCCTGAAAAAGTTATAATGAAAAATTTGTAAATACATTAATAAAAAGTGTTATATATTTTGTTTTATTATTTAAATCATTAAATACAAAAATATAATGCAATAAAGAATATTATTGTAAGTAAAAAAACTTTAAATATTCCCTAGAAAAGACACATTTAAAATATTGTGTTGAATCATTAATCATTAGTTGTATAAGTTTGTCATTCCTCTTTATTAATTCAATATACGAAGTCCTCTTGGGGTATAAATTACAAAATCGCAACGATCAGTGTTTGTAACAAACATGTGAGTTTGACATTGTGCGTAGTAGGTTGACTTTCGATCTGATCTAGGTAGATTATATTTTTGTTTGTTTTTAGACATTCAGCACTGGTTGGGTTATCACTACGAATGCCATGGACATTTAATTTCTATCACTAAATTTAATGGAAAACTAATTCCATCCGGGCTGGAAGCAATGAAATTGTGGGTGTGACTTATCCAAATTGCAGATTCTCGGATTACGTTGTTTGTTATTTTACAATACTGCTTCCTTGCAATAGCTTCACGTTGTCTACCCCACTGTAAAGGCTTTACAAACGTGAGCTTTTTATCGACTATTATATTTTTTAAAGCAGGCCCAGATTTAAAATTCCCAGAGCGAACTGTTTTAATGGCATGACCCATTATCGACCCTGTAATTCGGCTTCTTCTAACTGTCTGCTACAATTTCGATTTATATTGAGAACGTGTTTGTTCCTCAATGTTCGAGCGATCATTAACAGACACTGTGTTAATGTCATTGTTAACAATGTTAAAACAAAAGTCTGATGTGTAATAAGCATGATCATTTAAATATGCTTGAACATTAATCCTTCTTGACTCTAAAATTGCACTGTTGATTCCAAAAGTGCTTAATAAGTTTTGCATGCGTTATCTGCTCATCACATAAATGGTTGATGCCTTGGATTTTTTGCCACCAACAATGTCATCTACTGACATAGAACTGACACCCCTTCCTGGCACGTTATTCCAAGTCAGGGGTTCACTGGTACACGAGACATATTCTTGACATTTCCCTACAAAAATTAGAGATATGTTTATTAGTATCCCATAACACTTAAAAACATTTTTTGATAGTAGTTAAAATGATAATAAATTTCATACCAGTTATACAAAAATGCT